>VWZX01005630.1:688486-1046265 GCA_013399015.1 Galbula dea
GAAGAAATCCATTGGGAGGCAGCTGTGGCTAAAGAAAAAATAATTCATTGCAATAGCATCACTTAAGCTGCTAAAGGAGCAGATTTAGATAAAGTATATTTTTCTGTGCATCTAAACAAAATACACTGAAATAACTTAAAAAATCTCCAACTGAGCAGGAGATAAATCTATCAGAAAAATATCATCTTGGAATGAAGTAGGAAACTTTCTTTTTCAGTGTAGTGCTCTAAGGCATCTGCATTAGTCTTCTGGCTCCCTGTGTGCAAGTTGAAGCCCATGAAGGACAACTGCAAATCTCCAAATGGAGAGCTGCATGGCTGATGTGTAGGTACCCATGGTGATATAGCTGCAATTACTAGATGCTGGATTCTCTGTATGTGTTCCTGAGGACACACATGATAGCACCATGATTTCCATGCTAGGTTGGTGTAAGGATTCCCTTCCCTATCATGATTCTGGACAAGTGTCCTGGAGAGTCATGAATGAATTCAACTCTGTTCCTTGCTTTGGTCAATTACAGTTGGGAGCAAGGCAGGAATACTGCATCAGATGCAGTGTTTTTCTTTGCAGCTGTACCAGTGTTGCATTCAGGATGCAAACAGGGAGAAGGAAGATGACTGAAAGCATTTCAGTAAGTTTCTGATCTATGGAAATGTCAGGAGTTCTTGAGGGATAAATGAATTCCTGGTAGAATGAAGATGCTTGGCAAAAGTCACAGTTCAGATTTGCTCTCGAGGCAGGTATGTAGTCAGTGACAAATGCCTGGGATTGCATACTGATGTTGGCATAGTTGATGTGGAAATTCTGTCTGAGGTTGGCTTTTCTTGATAAGAGCCTGTGGAAATACAGAACTTGCAGTTATCTGTGAGGTGTCAACCCAGGAGTGTCATAGACTAATCCGTTGGTAGGCTAGCTGGAGAGTCAATTGATTTATATATAGTTTTGATGGCTGGTGAATGTGCTGAGGATGACTGGATGCTTGCCTTTGAAAATACAGGCTGCCCAAACCCTGCTCAAGCCTGTGATGGGTCTTTTGGTTCCCAGTATTCTTTTGCTACAAGGTGTGTGTGTGTGTGTGTGACTATTTGAAGTCAAAAAACGCTGTTCACCATTCTGTGGGTGCTGAGGTAAAAGCAGGGACATGAACTTTTGCTAAGGCAGGCAAGTGGTAGCTTGACCTTTGAACATGACCTGCTTTATTCCTTCTGATAGTTTACATTATCATATGGTGGCTCTTGATATGGCCTGGCTCTATGGTGTTTAGCAGGAGAAGGTTTAATTTATTGTTAGAAAGGCAGCACATTTACAAGGCCAAAGGAAGAGATAAGGGAGATCTATTCATCTACCACATTGCCATTGAGGAAGTTGCTGATTATGGCCAAGAAATCACAGAATAGTTGAGGCTGGAAGGTCACTTCCAAAAGTGATTTGGCCCAAACCCCTTGCTCAAGCAAGGGTAGTGCCAGTTCCTCAGAACCACATTCAGATGGCTTTTGCATATCTCCAAGGATAGAGACTCCAAAAGTCCCTGGACAACCTGTGCCAGTGCTCTGTCACTCTCACAATGAAAAAGTGTTTCCTGATATTCAGACAGAACTTCTTGTGTTTTCACTTTGTGCCCAATACCTCTTGTCCTGTCACTAGGCACCTCTGAAAAGAATCTGGCTCTGCCCTCTCAGCAGGGCTGAGTAAAGGGAAAGTTTCCTCCTCCCTCAACCTTCTGACAATTTTGTCTAATGCAACAGTAGAGCTTGCAAGAATGGACAGGAAGGGTTTTTTGATGTGGATATTGTGGTCAAAGCATAGTTTAGAACACATAAGCCTGTACTATGTATTGTTCATTACAATTTTCTAACAAAGATGTGGCCTGAATGATTAATAATGAAATACTTTTGGTGGAATAATTTTACGTGTTTAGATGCACAATGGACAAGTTGGGATAGAGGCTCTGTTTTGAGAGCAGATGAGGATTTCATGTATGGAATAAAATTACTACTTCCTAAAGTGACATGCTGGGAAAATAAATGTATCTGTGATATTTGGATCTAGGGATGCAATGACAAGACAAAACTACAGGATTCACTTCAGCCAAGTGAAGTTCTGACAAGGTCATATAATAAAAATAGAATATCACTTTGGTTTTCTAGTTACCACTTCAGTATGTGCTCTGACTAGTGAAAGAATTGCTATTTTTTTATAGCTGTCCTCAATGTCATGACTTTGTATTTTTTGTATTGTTAGATCTTGCTCTTTTCCAGATATGCCTGTTTTCTGTATCTTCTGCAATAATGAGTGTCTTTGATACTTAAAATAATCCTCTTATAGTTTCAGCTGAAAGCAACAACAAAATATTTTTCTGCAATTTAATATCTGGCTAGAACTCTGAAAGGCTATAGCATGTATCTGTTAACCATCTGCAGCTGCAGTGCAGGCAGGCAAATGCATCTGATTTTTACACCTTAGTTTATAATCAAGCACTATCATAGCAGGAAAACTGTCACTTGAATGTCTTGTCTTGGGATCTGCAACATGCAAGGCTGCCACCCAGAAGGGTACAAGTTGATCAAAACAACAACAACAAAAATACCCAAACCCAACCAAAACCCAACTTACATTTATTAAATGTAATAGCTTTTGGAAACCTTAATAGCCTGTTTTCATCCAAGGCAGAGCAGCTGCTGTTTCCTGGAGGAGGTCAAACATACAAAATCTAGGTATATGGTGCAGGATGTCTCAGGGAGCAACCAAAATTATGGTATAATATGGTCCACAAGATGAGTCCTGGAGCACTGGAGTGGTCATTTCAAGCAACCTTTAGGCTATTCTTTACCAAAGCACTGCTCAGTATCTGAACTAGCAAATTTTGTACCAATATTTCAAGCATTTACTTTCAATTTGCTTCAGATTAGTAAGTTGATTGTGAGTTTGAGCTGATTCTCTTGTGAATTAGATCTGTCAGGTGGTAATTACCATTCTCACATGCTCATCTTTCCTCTATAAGGAAGGTGCTCAGTCCAATAACAATTTCAGTTCTGGTGGTATGTGCATTTCTCTCATGGTCGTATCTTACACCAGTGGATGCTGGCTTTGGTCTCTATCTGTAACTTTTTGATATAAAAGACTGGAAGGGATATATTCACTATGCCCAAAGACAATTATACAGAGAAGTGCTGGATTAAAAAGTGGGTCTCAGTATGACACTAAAGGTGTAGACAACACAGCTGCTTGTGTCCAGAGCTTGTGGGATTGGGAGGCCAAGTTTCCTATTTGGTAAAAGTTGTTGAAGAGTTCCTGGCAACAGTCTTGAGCTTAAATTTCAAAGAGTGAAGGGGTTCTCTGAGTGGAATTGCTTGTATGAAAAGCCTTCTAGAATGGGACAGGCCATCTTATGGGAAACATTATGTTCTTTCTGGATTGCATTTGTAAGCCTGGTCTTGATAAGAACTGTTTTAAAGTACAACACATGTTCATCTTGACTTGAATCTGTTACTTAAGGCAGTGGAGAGAGTTAAATTGATTTAAAGAGTGTTTTAGAAGGTACAGACTTTTCTTATCCTTTTTCTCTCCAGGGCTACACTGCATTGATAAAGAGAGGAGCAGGAAAATACACAACATCCTTATGTTTTCTGGAATAAAAATTCTGCACTAGTTAAGAACACAGTTAATCTTATATTCATGTATGTGTGAACAAGCAGTAGTGCTCTATGCCCCTGGGACTGGCTCCCATCCAGATGCCTACTTTACACTGCAAGGGGAAGCAGGTGGCATCTTTACACAGTCTCCAATTTCAGACTGCATGTTGTCTTTAGGGCAGCTTTAGATTCTAGCCAGTGCTCTGTGAGAGCCTCTTGGCACACACCATCTGGTAGAAACACTGAATCAGCTCGGGTTGGTCCTGTTCTCTGGCTAAGGTGGTGGTGAATATACTGTACAATGTTTTCTTTTTTCTTGGTGTGTTGTTTTATGGGTTGTTTTGTTCCCTGTTGTATACAACTTCAAATGACCTTTCAACAAGGGATTGTGAATTGAGGATCTGCTAGTGGCAGTGTGGCTCTAAATCAGGTCATCTGATTTGTGCTGGAACACTTCTTCAAAGCACTGAGGAGAGTGTTTAACTCTAGGACTGTGTTGTGATAATCTATTCCTGCCCAAATAACCATCTTTCCCAGTCTGAAAGAATATCATAGTTTAGTCTCTTCCAGTGTTGGTGGCATTTTGCATATATAATCACCATTTTCTTCTATAATTTCCTTGTATCTAGTGCTCTTTTGGGATTAGAAGCAGAACTGAACACAGGCAAAAAAAGCAAAACAACTTGGATGCCACCATAGGTTTTCAGTGAAAGATGCAATAAAGGTGTTTGTTTTATTTGCTGGTCCTTCAAGGATTTCTCCTCTTGATTCATTTTTCCATTGCTGATGAACACCAAGCTTGACACTTCCCCAGGACCATCTGCAGATTTTCTGAGTGGCAATGGCTAATCTAATCACTGTGAGAGAGTTGGATTGATTTCCTCCTCACACCTGTGGAGTATGGCTTTGAAGTTACTTATGTTGAATTCCATCAGATAAGGGCTCCTGGTCTCTGCAAGAACCTTTGAGGTCTGGCCAAGGAAACTTAGAAGTCACTACTCGGGGAATAGAGTTATTTTGTATTTTTGAGTTGTTGGCTTTTGCTGTATTGCTTTAATCTCTTCACACCTCTGGGTTATTAAAGGTTTGTTAAAAAAAGAGAGTGGGGAGCAGACTAAGCAGTGATAGCTGTTCAGTCTTTGGGGTTTATGGGTACTACTGTACTTTTTAAAAATGACAAATGTAACTCTGAAGCCCTAAGTGGGTTTGAGGACATACCACCTTAGGCATTGTTCCATCTTAGCGCAGTATAAGGGTTAGGGGAAAGCAAATGTCCATCTAGCTGGGAAAGAAGACCAAATGCAAGTTACTTGGCCTCAACCCTCTCAGAAATGCCTGGAACACTCTCCACAAGTAAAGAAATCTTAGGTCTAATGACTTCATTAGGCCTCACAGAAAATGAAAGACAAAACAGCAAGCAGTTAAATATTGCTGTTACTGCTAGTATATTTTTGAATTACTAATTCTGCTGTGTTCTCATTCTGCATGTTACCTAGCCAACCCAGTACCACAGGCTGGTATTTTCATTAGTATTCTTATTTATCTTCAGTAAAAATTAGTTACATCTGAGAAAGCATGTGCACATGATACATATAAACTGTACTGGTGTTGGCAATTCTGTTGTTCATGCTTGTTAACTTTACTGTAGCCTTAGGGTGTTCATGCTGACTTTGTTAGGCATAAAGTGATGTAACTCAGTACTCTTTGTGCTAGGCATTTAAAATTACCTTTACGAATATTTCTACTAGCTTTACTGTGGTCTTTACCTTGGAGCAGTTCTAGGCATTCAAAATATAAGAGCAATACCCCTTCACTTGTTTCCTCCTTTCCCCCTCTTGTTCTTTCTTAAATATTAATAAAGCAATGGGAAACAGCTCAAAAGGAAAAGATTTTGTACATGGACATGGAGTTTAGTCATGCTTTATATGAAGTGCTTCAGCAGTTCTGTCTAGGATGGAGGAAGGAGAGGAAAAACTACAATAGGACAAACTACCTTATGGTAAAAGTGTGTACCAGGTCTAGGAGGAGGAACTAAGGTCTGCAAAGAGCTTCATTCCAACACTGCTGGTCTTTCATTAGCAAAAATTTGAACTCAAACTTTGTTAAACGTAGTTAAACAATTCGCACTGATTTTAAGATGAAAGCCTACCAGTAATAGCAGTTCCACTAGTGTTCACTGGGGCCAGCAACAAGGTGAAGAATTCCTGCACACTTCATATACCTCCCATGGTAGTTAATGGGAACCATGGATTGCAAAGCTCAGGACCTCAGCAGTAAGTGTAGAAGCAGCCTGCTTGTAGTTAGGATAGCTCAATTACTGTAGGTACCTCCAACATGTTACTGCCTGAAGGTACTGCTTCTGTTTGCTCAGCCATGTGTTCTGCATCACATAAGGCAATGCTGGAATCTGCTGAGTCAGGAAGGAGGGTAAGGAAGGAGAACAGATGAGCAGGAAGTGAAAGACACTGGTGGGCTGGAAGTATGAGATGGTGTGGTATTAGGACTAGAGAAAAGGGTGATGGTGTTGAGGACCTGATTGGGGCTAGCAAGATGTGCCATTGGGGGAAGAAAGAGGCTGAAGCTCAAGCTTCTCAGCACTGTTTGAGGCCTTTAAGAACCTGTTTCTGCATCTGTAGCCCTTATCTTTAAACAAGAGTAGAAACAAGTCAATGCAACTGATCTGCTTTATTTGAAACTACATGTATACTTATCAGAAAGATTTAGGGAGTCTTCATTGCATATGACTATAAATTAGACTTAAATCTACTGGACGCTGTGTTATGCTGCACCCTCTAGAAGCAGATGTCAATATGTTTCAGTGAACAGATTTCATGTTACCATGTGAGTATGCAGTTTTGCTAGCAATACATGTGCAGGTAATTCTGAAGTGGCTAGTGATGTGGAAACCTTCATTACTTGAGTTTTGACTTGGGACTTGGTTAACAGTTGTGATTGGAAGAAGTAATAAAGAAAATAATAAATGAATGCTTGCTTTAAAAGAAATAGTGCTTGGTAAGCTGTGTTTGGAGGGACACAGAATGGTTGGGACTTGTGTGCAATCAGTTGCTTTTGCAAAGCCATGACTTCAGCTGTCTAAACTGACAGGATGCTGAATAAGTGAAATGCCTAACAAAAAAAAAGGAAAATGTCTGTCAGAAATATTGCAGCTTCCCTCTGTAGGAGGATGCTTTAAATGCGAAACTTCTTTAACCTTCCTGTGAAAGCTGCTCAAAAAACCCACTTGTTGAGGTTAGTATTGCTGTCTATTTTGAACATATTCCAACTTTTCAGTTTTTGGTATGCTGTTGTCTGTGCATGAAGTCTTGCATTATCTCAGAACAGTGGTGCAGAGCAGAATATATATCCTTTTATACACACCTAAGGATCTAGTCACAGGCACTTATGTAAAATATATCCTGGGGAGAGGTATTATGGTGTAACTCTCATGATGAAATTCTTTAAAATATTAAAATGTTTAGTTGAATCTTGCTGGTGATAGTGAGCTCTGCCTCTCTGCATGAACTCAAGAATCCTTTAATCTTTTGCATTTGCTGCAATTGCACCTACTTCAAAGCATTGCTGCAGGCATTGGAAAGGATCTTGGCACTCGTTGGGAATAGGGTGGGGATGTGAAATTCTGTCATCGTCTGGAAACTGCAGTCACTTCTGAAGTAGCAGTGTGATCTGCCTTTACAGAAAGGCAGCAGCATTATGCAACCAATTTGGGAATGTAGGGAAACATTTGTATTTACTGTAATTTTGAAAATGGTCTTTTTTAAAAAAAAGAAACATAACTCTTTCTACTGAGGAGCAGTTAATAAATAATCGAAGAGCTGAATATAGTATGGTAATACTGGGACATCTATAGGGATAAATATTGCCTTGTGGTGTTGAAACCAGCTGTAAGATGATGAACCTTGGATACAATCCAGCCATTGATATGGTAGGGTCTGGTTGTACTAGAATGTAGCAGAGTCTTGGAAGAGCTGAAGAAGAGGGAGTGAATGTTAACTTGAAGAGGCAGAGCTGTGTTAGTTTTAATGAAGAAGACAGTCTGAATTTTAGCTGTAATTGTTCTGTCAACTGATCTTTAAGAAATCTACTGTAGGGTGTGTTAAATTTTTGATGGGCTAACTTAGTGTGATGATGGTGAGGATGGTGATGCCTTAAAAGAAACCAATCCTGTGCTGCCGATATCAGTAGGAACAGTATGTCAAACCTCCTGCTGACTGCTCAGTGATCAAACCTGTAACGTAAATATTTGTCCTCTTTCAAGACAGATGTGTATGAATACATAAAGCATGTCATTCACAGGTAATTTGGTTTCATATTGGCTTTTTTGAAAAAAGATTCAATCATAAAAGTCTCAATAGCTAATGCATGTGCTTATGCTGAGTTGTGCTTTAGCATGTACAGCTGCTGCTTTGACTTGCAAAACTAAGATACTGTTTTTCATGGAATGAATTTAACTGTGGAAGAAGCTGTTAGGTTTTTATGGTACTGAGATTGTTTTATTTTAAAAGCCATATTAAGAGCATTCTACAATTAAGTTTCAAAAGAATTAGGCACTATAATACATTTCAAGCTGCCACTGTTGTAAAAAATTACATTTCCTGTTGTATGAAAAGTGACTAAGCTGCTCCTAAAACTGAGATCTAAGTGCACTATTGGTTTTTCTGTTGTGTGGTGCACTTAAGTTATGAATTCATCGGATTCTAGGAGCAGAAGGCAATTTCCAGGGTACTTCCAGATTTTTTTTATAGTCAATGAGTTT
Source organism: Galbula dea (assembly GCA_013399015.1). NCBI lineage: Eukaryota > Metazoa > Chordata > Aves > Piciformes > Galbulidae > Galbula > Galbula dea. Next base: position 696,893 of record VWZX01005630.1, read on the forward strand.
TCAGATAAACTGTACCAATACTTCAATAAAAGCTGAATCAGTTTAAAAGGTGTTTGTTGTGGATAAGATACATTATAAGTTAATGCTCAGTCTTCTAAGTTCTGACATATTACTGCAACAACTTTGTTAGTTCTGAATACAAGTTCTACGTGTCTGTGTTCCCAATTAACACACACCCTAATTTCAGAAGAGAGATTTCTGTCAGAGCTAGGATAAATATGGGTCACAGTGTCCAGAAGCTGGATTTTAAAATTAGAAAAAAAATAGAATAGCACATTCTGAAATAAAAAAATATATATTGTTTTAGGAATTTACCTCTAATGTTTAATTGCTCTTGGAAAGGAAGGAACTAGTCTGCACTTTGATCTGTATTTAATAAACTTGATCTTGGTTTACACTTCCTTCTGTTATGAAAGATCAAAGGACACTTAAACCCAAGACTGTCTTGTGTTTTGCATGTTTAATGTGATGTTATTTTGGCTTTGGTGTTGGAGACAGTTTTGTTTCCTCAAGGCAGTAAACTTGGAATAGGGAGCTATTATTGAGCCTGTGATAACCATTCTGTGTTAATGTTATAGATGCCCCAAAAGAATAGAAGCTGTCCATACCAGGGGACTTTCTTAGCCCGTTTAGTTGGCAAAAATCCAACTAACCACCCCAAAAACCCCAAACCAGCCAACCAAGAAAAAACTCCAAGCAAAGAAAACCCACCCAAGCAACCCAGCAAAGACAAGTTATATATTGCCTGGTGCTTTATAAAAGTATAGAATCTTTCTTTACAGAGACAGTAAAATTCATAGACGAGCTGCAGTAACCTCAGTCAGAACTTAGTACATCCTGTACCTAAAAAAAATCATGACATGATATGGCCAATGCTGACATGAATTAGTGTATGTAAGTTACTAGACATGACATCACTCACAAGGAACAAGTGTTCCTTCTAATTAATCTTGTGTAGGACATAACTTACCTGTCCAGGCAAGAGCAGATTAAGAATTATTGTACATCTGTACAGTAACAGATCAGGCTGTCATATTCATTCCAACTTCCTAGTTTTCTGCATAGATGCACTTTACAAGTACTGTAATTACAACATTAGTGTTGAGTTTTTAATTGCACAATAAAAATGATTTTAATCAGTGTACTTAATTCCACAGACATTCTGCTATGTAACCATGTGCAACATAACCATACTTTTGTTGCATGATTTTATGACTTGTGGAATTAGTGGCTGGAGGATTCTGTAGAAGACAATAAGGATATGGAGGAAACAGTGCATATAAAAATTAAATGGAACTTCTAGATGATATATATACTATACTCTAGTTTTTAACTTAACCTAATATATGCACATAATCTACAATTATTTTAGACCTGCACATCCATAATTAGGTCTGCCACTAAAATTGTGCTTTTCTCATGTTTTCTGGATGTTTCACATTGTCTAGAGTGATCCAAGGTAAAAATGAATTGGTCTAGGGTGGCTGCCAAATGGTGTAACTAGAGGAAAAAATCACAAATGTAACTTTACTAGCTGTTCATCTTTTTATTTTTTGTTTTTAAATTTCCTGGATTGCCATATTTTGATAAGAATTGTTTGTTTTCCTTAAAGCTGCAAAACCTAATCTTACTGGACTACATATGCAGTATTGGAAGAATTTAAGGAATTTGGGTGTTCTAGGCTCTGCTAGTATACTCTGTGTCAACAAAACATTCTGGGGTGACTGACTGCAAACTAGACTAGCCTAAGCTAGGGCAATGTTTTGCCTGTGAGTCCACCTGGGAAACCTGGGTATTGTAGGCACAAACGGAGAGGTCAAGATCAAACTCTTGGCAAATATTAGACCACAGATGCTGAATGAGCAAAAAGACTTAGCTCACTACTGTCACTGCTGCTGAGCTGACAGATGGGAATAAAGCCTCAGAAACAGCCCTTCCTCTTTTTGTTGATCTGTGGATGGCTAATCACATGCAGAAAGCAGTACTCTGTAGTTGTCTTTATGGGTTAGTGATACCATGCATTATCTGTCAAGAAAGCAACAGTCTTGAGGAAAGACAAAAAGGTCTCATTTCCATCATGAGACAATGCAGAACAGATAGAAGAGGGAAGTGTAGACCCTGTGGCTGAAAAGCAAGACTGGGACTTGATTTTTGCCAATTCCAGCTTAATGAGCGATTTGGAAGCAGAATTGTACTGAGGAAGGGCTGATAATATAAGATACATATCTGCTAGGTTTGGTTTTGCTGTAAACTTGTAGAAGGAACAAAAAGGAAAAAGAAATGTTACAACTGCAGGACCACAGGGAGTCACATTTTGTCTCTGATTCTGTAGCTTTGTGAACAGATTCTTCTGTATGTCTGACATTCTTAATTATTGTTGTAACTCAATTTTCCTGTCTTTTCGTATTTTTTACTTTCTATTTGATAGTGTGTGTGTGACTTAGAAAATACTGATATGAAGCTATTCTATAACTCACTTTCTGATGTCATTATGGACTTATTGGGTGATTAGTACCAAAGAAAAGCAATTGTTTTTCAGCTATTTTCCTATAGTTTCATCTCTTGATGCTATGACCTGAGAAGACATTTTTTCAGAAGGTCTGAAAGGCAAAGATTAAATTTTACTGAAGTCTAGTAGATTTTCATAGAGCTGAGACAGAAAATGAGGTTGCTTCCCTGTCTCCATTTTTTGGACAGTTTTGTACTTATAAAAAATTGCATCTCTGACTTTCCTGCTCTGGTGGTCACACACTAGTAGCCACAGCATTTTCTCCTTTTCAAGAGAGGAAGAGTGGGCTGCTAAGGAGCTCAGTGCAGTAGCAGAGCTCTTGCTCCTGTTCTGAAATTTTTGTAACACTTTTCCATGTCTGAACTAGAAAAGCAGGGCATGACAGTTCTTGGCTGCTACTGTTGATTTGACTAGTATAAACTATGGTGATGCCCTGTAAACATCCTTAAAGAAATGTAGCAAAAAGGGAAAGTTAATAGAAGATCTAGATAATGTTCATAGACTAGACTGTGCAGGTTTGCTGCTGTGAGTTTTCCAGATCCTTGTAACATGCAACACAAGTAATCTTCTCCAGGCTCAGCACTTAAAATGAGGTCTGTGCTTTTGGAGAGCTCAGTGTGAGTCAGATACCCTTCTGTGGTAGGCAGTTACCTGACTCTGTAGAGCACTAATTTGTTGATTGCCCATTAGAAATGTTTTACATTTTTCAGTTTTCTGAAGCCCTTCTCTTTGTAACTCAGCTAGCAGATGTGTGAGGTGCTGATATTGCTCAGGTCCATGACACAACTCTCTCACCTGCTTCAGGAGACCCAGTTTTGATTCTCTCTACTCCTAGTCCTTCTCTGCTTTTCCACTTGTTTTTCTTGTTGTTTCTCCCTTTCTGCTAAAGGATTTCTTTATGTGGGCAGAAGAGAAAAGGGGGTGATGGTGTGCTCAGGGTACTCACTGGATGCAATAGTGATGAATAAAATGGTTGTGGGAGACAAATGTAATAACTTCTTGGATGGTAGTTAATTGCCTCATGGACCAGCTGTTTATCTGCACGAGATTCTGGGTGGATGGATAAAATGGATATGTAATATTCACCCCATCTCTGATTTGGAGGGGCAGGTAGGGTGGAGAACTTAGATAAAACATCTTTCTGTTTGGTGTTTTTGGGTTTGTTTTTTTTTTCTCAAAGATTATTCTTCCCTACTACTTTATGGAAAAGCAAATCAACTGAGTAACACTGCCACTATGTCTACAAAGATGTTGCTAAAGACATAATCATGAAAAACAATAATTAAAAGATGTAGCTTGCAATGCTGGGGCCAAAGGCCATCTATATGCTATTTGCTAGTGTTCAGTTCCAAATTATTTGCCCCCTGGAGGTATGAAGGCCAAACTCTTTACAGATTGCATCTAATAAAACCCAAGAAATATTAGATTTCTGGGGGTGAATCCCCACATCTGTATGCTTGGATAACAAGCGCATCACCCAGATGGTTTCTTGTGATGGCTGTCCTGTTGGGAGAGCTCAGTGTGATGTACTAAACCAGGCAAGCAGAACTGCAGGCTAAAGCAGAAGAGCTACTGATATGGTATTCTGTGTGCTGCTAACATCTACTCTTCTTTTTCAGCTGAGTGCATCTGTGGAGCAGCTTGTGCTGTTAACTGACCTGCATCTTAATGTTTGTTTCCATCCCCATTCTTCAAATATTGTAGAATTAGAGCTATGAACAAGCCAGCCTGATAAACTTGGCAGGTCTAACGTTCCCTGACAAATTGTTCAAGAGAAACTATTGTAAAATGCAGTATCTGCCAGTTTCTTAATACCAAACTATATTCCTATTAGGACATTGTGTTAATGAGTCAATAGAAATTACAGTGCCTAGTACACAGTGAATCTGAAATCGTTTAGCATACTTGATTGTTAACTGAGCTAACTATCCTGCAAGTGCATGAGCTGCCATCTGTCCACTCACTTGACAACCTTGTTGAGGGGGGTGGTGTTGGCGTCAAAATCTTGAGCTGGCAGTGGTCCAGGTTGCCTCAGGTCTGCTTTCTAGTGTTTTTGTAACAGATGTTGTGCCACATGCCCAAAGCTGCTGCCTCTAAGATGCTATGTGCTCAAATTTTTAATTTTTGGGGATGCCTGACTGTCTTTTGATGCAAGATTTGCATTTATCTGAGCAGCTCATTAGGGGGTGCCTTTGTTATAAACAGGCCTCTGTCACAGGTTTTCTGATGACTTCAGCTGACATGGGGTTTGATCTCTACTTGCCAGTTATTAATATTTTTCATCTTTTTTATGTAATTTGGACTATTTTGAAGTATAGCACTTAGTATGGTAATAGGGAGCCCTCAAGTTTGCACTGTGCTTTTAAAGAATTTGGTGGTCCTTGCTTATCCAGGATCCTCTTATAGTTTATGCACATAGACACTCTGCCTCTTATACACAGACAAACTAGAAATTACTCTGAATTCTTCCTCCTCTGTCTTCCATACACAGCTTAACTCCACCTTATGCCAGTTGATCCTAAATTAATGTATGTCAACCAAGGTGAGGTGAAGCTTTAGAAACTGTTGTTTTTCAATTCCATGATTAAAATGCCTTTCTCCTCTTGTGAAACTTGGTTGTTGTCAGAGTAGCAGGAGGGACTTATCTTTCTGTAGCAACCCCTGCTACTGCTAGGTAAGATTTCTTCTCTCCTTCCTTTTCACTAAAAAGGAAAAAAAAGTCAATTAGGCAATGCAACACCATGTGTTACTGTATACTTTCTATATATCATTCATTTCAAGAGTTTTGCTATTTGAAATGAATAACATGGTTATCTGCAGGATCTTTCTTCCATCCTAGTTTGTATTTCCACTTGATCACTTTGTAGTGGACTGCCCATATGACTTTTTGGAGGATTTAAATGGTTTGACTGCATCTGTTCAGCTGTAAAAGCAACTGCCTATTGATTTTCTGCTGACTGTGTAAATAAAATATGAGGTGACCTATTTTGTGTTAGGCATTGGAAACTTTCTGATTTGTTTTTCACTTATCACTTCTCAGTGGAAAGCTTATAGGGGTTGCTTTTTCAGCATATGGTTTCACTTGCCTTTGTATGTTTTCTGAGCTTCTTTGAGCTTAAAATATTTGGTTCCAAGTATCTGCTTTTCAAAACATTAATTGAAGGTGTACAAAAACATGATTACAGACTGTATTTTCTTGGTTAGTCCCCATTGTTCAGTCAGTTAAATGCTATTTGCCTGTTAGAAAAATACATACCATGTGCAGGGAACACTGCTGAAGTGCTGCAGAAGTGATATATGTAGAATATTCTGAATTTTGGGAAAGGCTTTCATAATACCTCTAGCTAGAATACTGCCTAGGTAGTTAATCACAGTCTAGGGTCTTGGGCTAAGAAATGCTAATAGTTCATGCTGTGTATACAGACATCTGTTACTCGGCATCAAACATCCCTCTTTGCTGATGAGTTATTAGCAAATGTTCAAGACAGGAATACAGTGAAAGTTAATGCCTACGAAATGACCCAGGAGGCTGAAAATGCCTTAGAATATGAAATAGAATTCAGAGTAATAGAGATGATCATTCCGTGTGTTTATGATTTTAAACAAACCTTCTGCCATGTAAAAGCAAAACAAAATTCAATATATTGTTCCAACAACACACTCTTTACAAATATATATGCTATGGTTTACAGAGAAATTTAACTGAATGAGGCAACAAATATTTTCTGCTATGAAGAAATGAGGCAATGTATTTGCCCACAGTTGAAAGTGTGTAGTTCTTTTCCTAAAGATTGGAAGTAATCTTACTAAAGCAGAACAAGAAACTCTACTGGCATCTTGATATGAGAGTGGACAGAAAAACTTCACTTAAAACAGGTGAAGGTATGACATTTATCTATCTTAAAATACTGCACTTTTCTGTAACTACAAGCATAAGAATAGAGTTAGAACAAGCAGTAGCTGTCACAAGCTTTTTATTTTCCATACCATAGATAGCTTAAGTCACATAAAAGCAAGTGTCTGCATTAGTTCTGTAAGACATAGACAACAAATTCTATAGTAGTTGCATCAGGACAGCTTCTCTGGTTCTTACCTGTTTAATCCAGAGACAGATGCTGACAGTTCTGGCGTATAACTGCTTGTGCCAGTGCTCCAGGATGCAGCACAACTGTGTGCTGGGTATGCGTGTCTGTAGATACTGAACCACGTCTAATTAATCGTGGTACAAATAGTTTGTCAATAAAAACAAAGAACCTGAAAGCTCATATATATGTGTGTGTATATATATATGGCTATGTAGAAGCCTTACTTTTTTTATCTCCTGTCTATCCTTCTATTCCTAAAGTCAGGCACACTCCCTCTCTTGCATTTTCTCCATTGCTTAGCAACACTCATGGGTGAACTTATTTAAAGCAGAGCTTTGTTCCCAGATGTGATTTCAGTAATATTTGCAGGCTCAACAGTTCTGAGATGTGAGAATCAACTGCCTTCCTCCCCACCACCGTTAGCTGCCTTTGTTACATAGTCTCTCTTCTCTCCTTCTGCACCCCAGGCGTGTTCCTTGTTTTATCTGTAGTGTTTTGATCTAACCAAGAGTGATGTGGAAGGAAGGGGGGGGAAGTTCAAATAAAGCTTTAATTATGGAAGACACTCAAAATATCTGCAACAAAGCTGTGTGGTGGGCGTAGAATTGTAGTATAAATTCAGAATGGGTCAAGAGAAGAACTGTTTGTCTCTGCTAAATTTTATTTTTGAGGTTGAGATTGGATAAATGGTATTTTTCATGCCAACAGTAACATGCTGAATTGGTATGACCAACAGCATATTACAATATAGCCTTGAATAATCATTTTAAGTCATGAGGAGCTACAGTAGCTAATTGCTTCCTGAATAGTTTTTCTAATTTTGGCAACAGTTCATCCATTCTGTTTCCTTTTCCTTCCCTTGGCTGTTTCTGCAGTTCACTAAACTTTCAGTTCTGTTTTATGTGCCTTCTGCAAGCCAGAAGATGTTAATGTAAGTCTCTTTGATCTTAGAGAAAAGCTAGATCGCTCACAAAGGAGACTTCTGTTGAAAAGCAGATTTCTAATGAGGTCTCCCTCAGTTTACCTGTAGAACTTCTATGAAAGACCTATGTAAAAGCTGGTGGCAGGTCTTCAAGTGTTACATTGCACCAACAGTGCCATAAATATGTTGCTGATTTTCCACTGAAAATTCCCTGTTTTGAAATGGAAGATTGCCAGTCATAGTAAATCTTGAAGCTTTTGCCAGGCAGAATTATCTAATGAAAAGGCTTTATTTAGGTATCTACCACAGATTTTGAGGATGACACTGAAGTGAATTACCTACCTTGTGAAATCAGTAATTCTGTGTGGCCTGTTGCTTAGAAGGGACAATGTGCGCGCACACAGGTTCCCTCAGCAATAAGACATTGAGTTAATGTGCATTCCTCCTGAGTCCTGTCATAGAAGACTGACAGAATTGTTTGGGTTGGAAGGGACCTTAAAGATCATATAGTTTCAACTCCACTGACATGTGTTGTGGATCTTTGCTGTAGGATGCTTCCTTTCAACACAAGGTTGAACTAGTGAAGGCTTGTGTTTCCCTATGTGAAGTAATTTATAAAACAAGGGTATATCTGAAAAATATGACAGGAAGTTGAAGAACTTTGGTTCCTTATGTTACCTCCTGTATGTTACCTAGTGTTCCTGCTGCTGCTCCTTTTCTCTCCACTGGAAGTGTGCAATTCTCTTTTGTTGTAGCTGTGTGGTTTCTCTACTGAAGTTTGTTGTAGAGGAAATGCCAAACAAAGCAGAAAAGAAAAAACAAGACTGAGAAGATAACTTTGTTCTTTTTGTCAGAGAAAAGCAAGCCAGTTCTGTATAACTGATTAGATGTTAAATTGATACAAATACATTTTTTTGATTCATATGTCAATTGTTTAGGAGTTGTTTCTGACTGAAGCTCCTCAGGAATGTTCTGTGTTACCACAGGTGAAGAGAAATCAAACATTTACTAGGTGTTACATGTGCACAGGTGGTGTATCTGAAGGTAATTTAGCAATTCTGTTCTTCCTTATTCCTAATCTTTTTTAGTTGCTGACAGAGAAGATTACTTAATGCAACACTTTCTTTATTGGATCTCTCATGGTAAGGCAAAGTAACATCACCAAATGGCCACTTGATTCCTTCCTCTCAAACCCCGCAGCTTGAGGAATGTATCTTCAAACAGCATCATATTTTGAAGGGTGTAGCTGTCTTCTAACTCTAACATTTTGTGATATTTATTTCTTAGCTTTATTACAAATAATGCATTAAGCTTAAGAATAGAAGTTGTAAATCACATCTTGGTGGAAACTTTGACTACTGTGGAGGCAAATTCCTTGGTGGAATGTTTGAACGTGATTATTACTAGTTAGTTTCTCAGAATAGTGCAGAAAGGCTCACAGTCCCTGGCGGTCCATATATTGTGTTTTTCTTGTGTAGTGAGACGGTTTTTTTTGTTGCACTACAGAACCAAATTATGCTTGCCTGTCCTTGCTTCTCTTATCTTGGAGTATGTAGTTAGAAGCCATATGGAAGCTAAAGATGATAGTCTCTGAAGAAAACCCATGCATTTATTTTCTATACAGTGTAATTCTAGCACTCTTCTGTCACTGAATGTGCACTCAGACAGCAAAATATCAGAATCTTTTTTCCTCTTGTCCCTTTAAGTAGAAGCATACTGTTGTCTGAGTTTGGTCTAAACAGCAATGGATAAGTAAAAGGGTTGCTCTGGGTTCTTGCGCTCTTCTGGTAGAAGTGGTTTTCAAAGGGAGGTGTTAAACAGTCTTTGTACCATAGTGTCCTCTAATCTGCTTGAAAGGTGTTAGGACTTACGATGTTGTATGAAATCTTACAAAGCCAAAGGGAGCTGTTAATTGCTTCACTACTGTCACAGCTGTGTTGAAAATGAAAAATCTATTATTCTTGGTGATTTTTATTTGGTTTCTGGTACAATTTTGTTTTAGCCAGAATACATTAGGAATTGTACTGTTAGGCTGATCTGAATGAACAGTACATCACGATAGCAAATAGCTATCCCACAATCAATTGCCATTTGCTTAAAAGCAGATAAAGGGTGTTTTTTTGTGTACTATAGCAGTTTGACTAAATATTAAAAAAAATGTAGTGCAGCTCCATCTTACTATCTTTCTAACCTCTTCTTCAAACTATTCAAGCCATTGATCAGTGAGAAACCTGGCCATGGTTTTGCAGGAGGCTATGCAAGTATGAAACCTGTTTTCCATTACAATAGTTCAGTGTAATGTGCAGAAGTTCTCAAGATGCCTTATACACTTCAGTAGGGTTAGGCATAGTGGTGGAGGTGAGGATGAAAACTTATCTTGTGCTGTTCATGGTCAAAACACTTTATAGGCAGTAATTCATCTCTACAACAGCCACATTAAATATTCCAAGTGGTTCTCTAGCTCAGTTACTATCGCAGAATCGATCGCAGAATGTTAGGAGTTGGAAGGGACCTTGAAAGATCATCTAGTCCAACCCACCTGCAACAGCAGGATTCCCTAGACCAGGTCACTATCAAGCCCTTTTTTTTAGTGATGGGATATTCTGCCTTCACACTTTAAATTCCTGCTCCATTTTGTTGAAGCCCTGCTGATTTTGCCAGTCTGAGGGAAAACCTAAAAAACTCAGCTTTTATATGGAATGAAAGTAACTGATTGCCTTTGAGCATGTGCACAAAAAGATGTGAGAAAACTAGGTCTGGAAATGTGGAGAAACTTGGATTCTGTTGCCTTGAGTGTCCTCAAGGTTTGCACTGGATTTTCACTTCTGTTCTTTGTACTAAGGGCCTGGATTAAGCTGATTGTAGCTGTGAACTAAGATTACAGCTTTTTGGGGGAGGATCTCAAACATGTAGGTTGTAAACTATGTTCATTATACCAAGTATTTCTGCAGTCTCTCTTGCAATCTTGGAATGCTGTTGCATCTGAAATATGCTTACCTTCCCCTGTTTTTTTTTGTTTTTGTGTGTGTGCGCAAAACTACTCTGTAGGCTTGAAAATTGGTTGGGAAAATCAAAGACATGGGGTGTTTTGGCTTTTTTCCTTAGGAGAAGGCACTATGCATCTGGAATGTTTCTGTTGCTGAATTCTAGCACATTGTTCTGTCACGCTGCTAACTCTTTGACTCTCACCCCTGTGATTCTTTTTTTTTTGTATCTTGTCTTCTCCTCTGTTCTTGGACTTTACAGGACAAAATGCGCAATGGTTGTGTGCAGCTGAGGATGTGTGCAGCAGGACTTGGACTGAGCAGACTCAAGTGTTGCCTTGATATAAATGTTGTGCAAAGCAGATTTGCTGTTACAGGCATCAGCCTTTGTGCTGCACAGGTGGAAGTTTCCTACAGGTCAACGAAAGTGAAATGGTACTTTGTTTTTGCAGGTAGTTATAGAAAACAAGTAGGTAATGACAGTGTTCTTTCCTTGTTCCTGCATTTTAAAATTGAAGAACCCCAGTAAGTGACATGCGAAATCCTTTAGCAAATTGCTTCTTAACTGTGGTGTGGTATTTCAAAACGTTAACCTTTTTATATTGGAGCTTTACATGTTTTGAAACAACCCTGCTAGTTGACTGTGTCACTTCCTATTCTAATCACTTGCCTTTCCTGCTGAGTGGGGAGTAGCCTGGAATAGCTTGCTGGAAGCCACAGTGGAGCCCTCCTGTGGCTCGTTCAGCAGGAGCACCTTCTCATAAATGGGCTAAGGTAGGACCCCGGGCCAAAACTTGTTAGCATTACATCCTATTAGTGTTAAAAGAGCATTGCAAAATCTTGATCACTTCCTAGTTAAGAAGGTAGTACACGTGATACGACAAATTCTGCTTCTGTGTGTATTCTGCTCAGTTTTTTAACCTCCCACTTGCAGCTGTAAGGAAGAGGGTAGAGGGAAATCTCACCAACTATTCAGACTGTAATCCTACAAGTTCTTGAGCACTTGGCAAACTTTATTTACAAGCATTTGTGTTAATCCTATCCTGCAAACTACCCTTCTGTGTCTAAGCTTTTAAAGTTGAAGCCTGAAGGGATGATCTTGTTCTATTGCAATAGATGGTTTTGTCAGACTTCAGCATGAGCAGGGGTGAACCTTAAACAATTAAGATTTTTTCCTAGCATGACTGCTTTAATAACAGCATATTGTCACATCAGTTTTTTAAGCTAAACTCCATATAGAAATCAAAGAACTTTGAGTTCTGCTGAGAAGTCAGTTGTATATTTTGACCCATAGGTACTGCACATCTTAAAGACTGAACAGTTCTCTTAGTAATTTGGCTTCTTCCCTACCTCCCCCTTTATCTTATTAAAACAAAGCAAAGCATGAGCTATCTCTTTCTGGAGCATGTATTTAAGTGTGCCATTTGATGGCTGAAACTACTTCATTTCTTTTGACTGTGCAGGATAAGTTAGCTCCATGTGAAGCTTTACCTCCTGCAGATACCAGAATAGTATGTGAAATATTTACCACTTTAATTGTGTGAGGCTTCATTGAAAACCTTATTTTCCTTGCTATGTGTCATTTAGAAAGGTACTGCTGAACTATTGCTGAAGATGGGAGCTCTGACAGATAGGGAGTATGACACTTGTTTAACAAAGAACAGCATGCAGGCTCAACATATCATAATGCTTAAGGCTATAGAATTCCATTTTCTTCTGTAGGTTTTGTTTCATTGCTTTAGTATCTGCAATACACAAGTTTCTAGTATTCAAGGGAAAAAAAATCAAAGACTGCCTAATGTGGTATGTGCAGAATAACAAAGGTTTTGCATAATAGATGTTTACTATTAACCTAGATGTGATATATAAAAACCACAGAACTCTCAAAAAAACCCTCCCACNTTACCTTTCCACTCAAAACCTACTGTAAGTTTTATTAGGTGGTGCTTTTCATGACACAGTGAAAGAAAGGCAACCTTCAGGCAAAATCACTGATTTTTGCTTAATCACCATATTTGAAAAAACTGACTTTCACATGGGTGAAAAACAGCTTTTCATGGCAAATTTTTCTCATACTCTCCCTCCTGCCTTTAATCATGAAGAGAAATCTGATAGGAAAAATATTTACTATTTGGGTAAATTAATTAGTTCATTGCTCTGGTTAATAACTTATATCAGTTGTCTCAGAAGCTACAGCAGCTTAATTATCAGAAAACGTGGTTTCAGTGTGTTTTTGCCTTGTAACTTATTTCTACTGCCTGCCCCCAACCTTGTGATGACTCATTCAGTCTGTGGTTGGGTTTTCATTTTTTGTAGGGACTATAGCATGCTGTAATGTGTTTGAGATGAATAAACTTGTAAACTTGGTTACATTAAGCAACAATTAACACATGAGTTCTCTAGTCCAAATCCAAAATATTTCTGTAAATTTCCTTTGCTTTTTGTTAGGCTTATGTTGCATTTCCCAATTTCAGCAGTGACTAGAAACAGAAATAGCAAAGTTCTAAAAGAATATTTCTAGTAAATCTTACATGGATGGAAATCTAAGAGACTGAAATGCTATTTCTATGTTCATCCCAGTGTTTCAGTTCTATGTAGGTTTTGCATGAAGCTCCAATAAGGACCCTGTGAGTTGGACCTGAAGCTCTTGTGACATTCAGCCCGCATCACTAGTTCTTTCTCCCACTTTGACGTGCTTATAATTATATTTTGTATCATGTGTGCTTTATAAGTGCAGGTCTCTTACTTCATTCTGACTAGGTAGAAATTATAGGGTAAATTATATACTTTATTCTAGGAAGAATAATGATACAGGATTTGAGTGAGAATGTCAGTCTACATCCATTGCTAACAGGAATTTTTTTCTGTAGTTACCTGTACAGAGCTGTAGACTAAACAAAAGTATATGTATGATCCACAGCTAAGACAGAAATGTGCTGGAAAACACTCAAAACTCAAAAGAGCTATTGTACAGTGTTTTGGCAGCAGGTTGGGCCACCTTGCTTCAAAACTACCTCTTTTTCCCCTTCAAAATTAATTTTTCCTCTCTTCCTGGTGAAGTTAGGATGTCAATAACTTTTCATTGTTATCGTTCTAGTCAAATTACATGAAAAATCATATTTTCCTGCTTTGAGACTAACTATAGGAAAGCTCAGTGGCATAGGGAAAAAGAGCAAGTTTATTAATGTTCTCTCTGACTTGGCTTAAATTAAGAAAAATTGAGCATCTAGGTAAACTGGTAAGAAATCTGATAACTTCAAGCAGTGCATGGAGTGTGGCTTGTGTGAAAGCATGTAAGCATGGATATGTCTTAATCTAAAACATTGGAGAAAACAAACATAACCAGGATGTTCTAGGGATCTCAGGATGAGGATAAAGCTGTTAACTACCCTTACCAGTATTCAGGATTTCCTCTTCTATTGATTTCTCTTTCCCCCCCTCACTCTAAGAAACGAGTAAACAAAAAAGCCTCAACCTTTCTGTAGCCTTTGAGTCTGTCTCTTTGTACATTTCTGGTAACATAACTATGAGGGCTGTTAAGCTGCATACCAGGTGTTTATTCCTGGGGTAAGCTTATGGAAAGTTCTTCAAATTGCCACTTAGTACCAGCCATTCCCAATGTGTCGGACTTTATGCAATGGTTGGAGTGGTAACATAAAAAGAAATCAAAGGCAAAAAAGTGTTACTTTGAAATAGGAGATAAGTGCAGATTTAGTGTCATTCTTTTTAAAGAATATTCATCTGGAGCTTGACACTCTGGTCACTGGTAGTTCAGTAACATAGTTTGACCCTGTTCTACATTCATATTTTGGCGTTGGCCTTGCAAATGATTCTGGGGTTACTGCTACTTCTGTTAATATCTTCCACTGTGGCACTACAGATACTTGTGCTTTTGGGATGAGATTTAAATGCTTTAGTTGCTAAAAACACTTCTGTAATTAAGTAGTCCAAGCTGACTGGTCTGGTGACGTTTGTAATGTAGTTAAGCACCTGAGTCTTTAATAAAACCTTAGAAACAGTAGATTTTGCTACAGAGCAACCCAAAAGGCAAAGTGTTACAAACAATGGAGGCTGAAGGGCTTGGGACTTCAGAAAAGTAGGCAGCTTCTTTTGTTTGTACTTGACTGTCTAGCCATAGGTACTCAAGTTTAAAAAGCACCTGCTGAAATTTTTCCTGCAAGTGATGTGTGTGAAAAGATCCCGAGAAATGAGATGCTGTGATCCCATGAATGGAGATATCATTGTTACTAATGAAGAAACGTATTTATGTTGGCAAAGCAATTTTAGGTAGGAAAAGCTGGCAGGACTGAAAAAAGATGTAAACATGGTTATAGGTGGAATGTCTTTGGGCATATCAAGCTTCTAAAGCATTGATTATAAAATGAGGGAATACAGCATTTTTTAGGAAAATATCTTACTGTTTTGGGGGACAAGAAAGGAGAAACATGAAAGGAAGTAAGATTAGAAAGAATAATAGGTAGAACTGAAATTGATTCAAACAATTTTAGTACTTGATTTAAAAAGAATTGTGTTATTCCCTAAAATTTTGTCCTCTCACTGCTTAGTATTTTTCCTGCTTTGTTTTAACTAGTGTCTTTGAAGACTGACAGTTTTGTATATAGGAACCAGTTATCTTATGGGATTTCCAGAGTGACTGGAAGTTTTATCTTACAGTGGTAATATAAAAATCCATGTTAGATGAGGTGCTGTTATCAACTAACATGGGTGAAGAGGTTCACAGTGTGTAGTGTGCAGGAATGAACCTTAGATCTTTGGCTTGCCAGAACCTATCAGAGGGTAAACTGTGTAGTTCTGTATCAATAACTGTACTGCATCCCTACCTTCATCATCTCAAATGAGATGATTTGATTGACATGAGTTGTAACAGTGATAACTGTAACAGGAGCTCAGGAGAGTTTATGCATATATGTATACACTTCAAACATGCAAATCAAAGAATTATTATTGTAACTCTTTGGAAGCAGAAGAGAGGGAGCTCCATATTACATATTAATGCATGTTTCAGCAAGATGTGTAAAACATCTGCAATTATAAATGAATGGACTCATTATTTTACCATGTGCTCACTGTGAACAGAAAGTAAAAATAAATCTGAGACACTTCTATCATTTCCTTTTTCATCAAGATTATACATCTGGAATCCTCATGGAATCTTTTGGAATACTCAGCAGTGTAAAATAATCTGCCTGACTAATACAAACATTTCATCCCATTGGTTATGGCTTTCTTATGGTTTAATTTTTGTAGCCCCAGTAACATTAGCCACTGGAACGGGGAGATACTGATCTGTCAGATGACAGATATGAAACTTTTGTTAACTCAGCTCCTTATTTTCTGGGGAAGGTCCTTCCTTCTGAAGAAAGTAGTAGTCTTTCACCCAGGCTGTTGTTACCAAAGATCTCAATTTGAAATCTTTTTACCTCTTTTTTCCAAGCTAACAAATTGTGGGTTTTTTCATATGAAGTACTCCTGAAAAAAACACGGAGGTGTGATGTTGTTTTAAAGACCTGCTATATTTTCATCTTGAACTCTTGTTTAACTTTGAGCCAAATGGTTAATCCTTGAAATAGCTTTCTCTGCTTCTAGTCAGACACATGCTTTCATTCTGTAGAAAGCAGCAGGAGGTCTTTTGCTTGTTTGGAGTAGCACTCATAAATACAAAATTGGACTGGACGCTATTTTCAGAGTGAAGGATGAATGCTAATAGATCACACACAAATTGGTCTCTGTTGCTTCCACAGTCTATAGCATGAGGTCTACCAATTGCCAGGCAAGGAGCTGAATGGTGGTGGAAGGCTGACCGTTTCAGCAATTTAGATATTTTGTGCAAGTGTAGTGCTAGAAAAAAGTTTTCAGAGTGCTTGATGACAAATTCAGGGATATGTTTTTCCAGAGAATGGGGGAGTTATCTTAAGATTCAAGACTGTGTAGTGCTAAATTGTCCAGTACTGTGCGTTGAGAATTTCAGCAAGTTTCTTAATCGTTACTTTGTGTTGCTGAATCTAGTATAGCTCATAAAGCAACCTGTTTCTCACTATTGGGGCTTGTGATATGTTCCAAGGTCAGCACAGTAATTACAATTATTTGTTTGTGAGAATAACTCACCATCTGGTCTCATGGTGGACAACTAACTTGTCATATATATAACTTCATACTGCTTTTACTTTGAATTATATTATATTTCACAACATGTGAATTATGAATACTCTTGGAGTAGAAACAAGTGCAGAAAGAGGTGAAAAGATTTGTCTTAAGTCATAGGGTAAGTGCAGCAGAATGGACAAACTTCAAATAGCAGATCCATCGCTGTTTACTCAGTTTTGATTACTGGCCCACTTGGGGATTAGATGAGAATTTCTTCCAAGTTAATTTGATTTTTAGTTGTTTAAATTGATTTTAGTTGTGCAAATGTAGCTTGAAATAGACTTGGATTTACCAGGGAGATTATGGGAACATTAGTCTTGTCTGGTGTGCTGTGTGAGGTCCTGATTTTATGACGAAAAGTGGTAGTGTAGCTTCCTAGGCTTTCCTGCCTTGGTGTACACACTGTGGCTTCTGTCACCTGGAGGAGACTCCCTTTTCTTCCCTCTTTGTATTTCCTCTCCAGGCTTGGGAATCCATCCTGAGAAGCCACCCAGCTGAAAGGGAAATGTATGTCATACATGACTACAATATATGAAAATTGATTATCAGCCAGTATTATTGAGGCACTTACTTTAAACAGAAAGCTTAATGATTGTAAGTAACAGCAGTGACCTGAACAAGAATTTTGCTTATTTGATAGCGTTCCAGGCTAGTGTGCTGCTAGGTCTGTGCTGTCAGTGAACTTTTATCAGCACGCTGTTTGCATAGCTCTGAAAATTGCGATCTCTTTTTTGTGATATCTCTGCTTTTTAGTATCACCTAAAATGCAGTTTCTGTATATAGACTTGTCAAGGTTTGGACTCTAGGTGCAGATTTAAACCTGTATTACAGAGATCAAGATAGAAGTTCAAGGATTGGAGACATGCTGTAATTTTTCTCAGTACTAGGAACTGTGTGGTGAGCTTTGTGGAACAGATCATATGAAATCTACCAGATCATTGTTAGCACTCGGAGCATATTAAATGTTGTTTCCTTCCTTTTCTCAACCAGAAAACTGTCTTGTCTGATACTGAAACACAAGGTGAAGATGATACTATGTACAACTGTAGGTGAAAAGCTTCTATGGGGTATTGCAATTGTAAAGAAGGAAGGTGTGTGTAAGGGGAAAAAACTTTAAATGTTAAAGATTTGAAAAGAAGAAAGGAAAATATTGAAATTATGGTTTGGGGTTTTTTTACAGTTAGCCTACGTGCTTGATTGTGGCAAAGGAATAGCCTTAGACCTAGACGAATTCAAAAGGACAGCAAATCAGACTGCATATATTAACAAAGTCTCTGGTGGACGAAAATCTCCAGAGAAAAGCAATACTTGGATTTTCACCCTTTAACAAGATAAAAAGATAATTAGGAAGGATTTCAAATTGAAATAAGATGACACGTGGAACAGTGGTTGTACAGTGAGAAATTGAAACCCTCTGAGAGAAGTGTGCCTGAAGTTCAAGTTTTAATGAGAATTTCTGACACTTGGGAAGATTCCACAGAAGAGCTCTGATAAAACAGGGCTGAGATGAGGCCTCTCCTCAAGGAGCAGTAGATGTAGATCAGACAAGGTTGCTCATTCAGAAGAGCTCTTGAATTATCTCAATATACATTGTGCTTGCAAAGCCTTACTGATTTAGGTAAGAGACCCTTATTTAAGATAATACAACTAATGAATGATACAATAAATACTTGAATGTCAAATATTAATTCTTCATAAACACAGATGACTAGTTACCTTGTTTTTCTTAAGGAAGGTCTTTTAACCTATTTATGCCTATGTAAAAGTGTGGAAAGGCTTTAAAAATAAAACATGATTGGAATTACTTTCTGCTATGTGGTTTGTGTGTCTGAGGTCAGATATGTTTGTTGAGTTGAAGATACATCCATGCTGATTTTCCTGAGTTTGCTTCTGATGTAGGTGTTTAATGTTTTATCTAGTTAATTACAAGGCCTAATGGGTGGTAGAGGTGGAATTACTCACTGTTTTGAAATAATGGTTTTAAATTAAGTAACAGATTTACTTTGTGACTGCAATAAACAGTATCAAAGATAGTGTAGTTTAGAATCTGAAAAGACTTATACATGTTGCGGCTCTTTTATTGAGCTGTCTTACGGCCTTCATATGTGCTTGTTTTTTTACGTAGCATTTCACTGAGATGTGGATGTCAAGTTCCATGACAACTTAAAGATTTTGGTGATCTTGCCTTTGTGGACAATATTTAATGTGAGTAAGTGGGGGAAAGCTTCTTCCAAAAATGTGGCAGGAGTTCAAAGATGGATAATTCCATGGATGAAAGATCCTTTGGGATAATTGGACTTTGTGATAGTTCAAAATAAACTATGCAGTTATTTGTAGAAAAAGGAGAGAACTGTTCATGCAGGTCCATCTGGAAGAACAGTAAGAGTGGCAAAACCTGTATGTCTGAATTTGCTAAATTTTAGCAGAAAAGCATTCACCAGAGGTTTGACCTACAGTCTGCTAATTTATTTGAAAGATTCCCAATAATTAAAATCTGTACCAAATGTTGGTTACTGAGGAGAGGTGGAGGCAGCAAGTGTGACTGGAGGCCAGATTTGTGGTCCCAAACGCTGAAACTGAGGACTGATCCAGGCTGTTTGCTGACATGGGTTGTATGAGTCTAACAGCATGTTATATGCACAGCTGCCTGTAACCACAGCAGCCACAGAGATGTGTACTTTGAGGGAAGTTTTTTGGTTTAGTTTGGAGCCTCTTACAAGGCAGAGAAACTAGAATAAAAATTAAAGTAATAAAGGCTGTATTGAGGAAATGATGCACTTTAAGTAGCAAGATTTAAGTTCAGTTTGAACTGAAAATCTTTCCCCAGCCTCTTAGATAACTGTGTGCCTGAAAGATAAGCCTAATATGAGAATTGTTTTTCTCTAGCAGTTAAGTAGTAACTTTGAGTTTAAAGTTCTAACACAGAGCTCAGCTGAATTGTGTTATAACCCACTTTCAACCAACTAATTTCACATCCTTACGTTGTGCCAAGTATTTCCTATGACAAGGTAAATGAGAGACTCGGGTGGAATTTAGGCCTAGTGGGTCTAAGGCTAAGGCCAACCAAGGAAATAGTGTTCCCAAAAAAGATCCTAGCTTGAACAGTGTTAATGTTATGGCTGAACTTTCTGAAGTGTTTAGTAAATGTAAGGGAGGGGAATAAAAGGGCTGGCAGTGGAAAATAGCCTGCATAAACTGTCTGTATCTGGTCAGTTAGGTGTTTTCATCTGGCCATTTTGTCCCCATAAGGTTTATAATGCAACAAATGGATTTAGTATGTATTTTATAATGTAGCTTCCCAGTCAGAAGGGGTGAGTGTTAAAGAAGCAAATCATGAAAAAAAATTAATGTAAGGGTAATCTGGTAAAAAAAATCTCCCATCTGTATACCATGGACAGAGGACTAGAATACATTAATTCTGAAAGAAAAGCAAGCTAAGCCTATGTTTATCTCCCTTATGTGTATTTATAACAAGTGTATTATTAAGGATTGTGCATCTTTTTCCTGTTCTGTTCTCTCCATTTTAGTAACTGTGACATGAAAGCTCAACAGGTAATTTGAGTGCTGCCCTGTCTACAAATGAGATGGTTATCGCTTTTGGTTTCAGTGAGGCTGAAAAAGGCACTGTATTTGTTGGCAAATAAGCAATATTTATGCATCTTTGTTGCCCATACAGAGCTGGAAAAATGACAAGATATGACTAGCTAAAAAAGCATATAATACTCAGTGATTCTGTACTAGAATAGCTTGCGGTTGTCATAGTCTTCAAGTTTTATTTCTTTACATGTGACTGAAGGCTTTGTTTTACAATTACCGAATCTTCATTCAACTTCAAGAAGCTGCCAGGGCTTCTGGGGAAGCTTTATAATGTGTCTGGGAGCTTTTGCTGCTTCACTGGATGCCAGGAACTGGTAACTCACCTGACATTAAAATAGTCTGCATGTGTTATCCAAGATACAAACCTTGGGCAAGGAAAGTGATGTAGGGGAAGATGAAAGTGAAGAGCATGAATAAATGTTGTAGCTTTACATCTTAATGTGCTTCCACTGCGCTCATGGTAATACGCTGCAGAGCAGAGAAACAGGGAAATCCAGTTTGAACTGGGGACTAATCAAGACCAAATTCCTTTCTTGTGCTTCACTTTTCAGGAAGGTACAAATTATTCTCTTAAAAAATTCAGGTCAGAAAAGAAACGATTTAGCTTTAAATATTGAGTAACAGTATTGACTTTTCCAGTCTCTTCCTCTGCCTTATGTAGGTGAACATGAAGTAGGATATTGGCCTGAGCTGATGAACAATACCAGAGCAGTCTGGAGACTTGCAGGAGGCCAATTGGTTGAGCTGAACCTATGTGCTGGGTTCTTTTTTTTTTTTTTTTGGTCTGGAGAAGTGTTTTCCTTCTGATCACACTGATTTCACTGCACTTTTTCCTAAGTCTGTAGCTGCCATTTTCTTCTCTGAAATTTTCTGGAATGTTTTTTAAATCACCATTATAAAAATCCCCATTATAAGAGACTAACAAACCATGGCAAAATAATCTGTATTCCAAACAATGGCTTAGCACTTTGAATATTCAATAAATAAGTTGTCTTTTTAATAGTTATTATGTTCAGTATCAATGGCTGACAACTGCTGTCACCCCATCAAATTGTGCTAAATCCTCCTAAACAAGACACCCTTGCAATAAAGCTTCACTTGTAATCGTTTTTTTGGCAAGCACATCTTACAATTGTTACTGTTCTAACCACTCACACTCGTGTACACCACGAGATGCCAATGTTTTCAGTTCCAAACATTAAAGATGTGGTGATAGAGAAGGGGAACCATTATTAATTCTGAGAGATTTGCTTAATTGGGACACAATGTGAAGATTCTCAACAATAATAACAGATGATGGGGAATAAATAGGCACGGCAGGAGAGAGGCAGTTTCTAGTGTGAATTTCCCTTTGCTTCTGTTTAATTGCATTACATATTGTGGGAAGTATCTGGAGTATGCGTTTTCTAGTTAATTTTTCTTGACTGCATCTATCTAGCTACTGCTCCTGGATATTTTAATGTTTGATAATACTCTATTTGCATATGACTACACATCTATAACTGTCATTAGAACCAATTTACTCACATGATTTGCTTCTTAAAGTGTCGGCGTCTGAATTTTATCTAGAGACAGGAATAAGGTCAGGAAAGTTTAATTGATTGTATAATGCAATTGAAAAGGCTGGCAGGGATCTAGGGCAATTTTGGGACATCTGTCTTTGAGTCATCAAAAATAAAGCACATAACAGCTGTGATAACAGCAGGATTATGATTAGATATACTGCATTCACCACCAGATTGAACAAGGACTGAAAAACAAAGGAGGTAAATAAGTCAGTTTTGATAACATTACAAGAATTTTTAATAAGTCTTTGGGGTTATTACCTTTTACAGAGTTGAACAGAAATATAAGTAGTCTGTTAGTTTCTAGCAAAAAATTAAATGCATTCCTCAAAAATAGAATTGGCTGCCCAATGCACTGTTAGGTAGCTAAATGTTGCATCATAGTATGTCAGGTTAGCAATTCCTGCTTCAGAATTGCAGCTACCAGGATTTGTTCATGATTTCTACTTAAAGGATCCATAGAACACTTGTGACTCATTCTATTCCCTTTATAATGTGGAATCAGCCTTACCTATATACCTATTATGTCTTTATGCATAAAAATGCAGTTAAAACCATTCCTTTAGATATTAATTTAGTGAGCTGCACTGTGCTGTTTCAAACATAAAGGTTTTTTTAAAAATGTGCTTATTATACATAGGTATCCCTGTCTTTTTATCTTATCTGCTTCAGGTTTTGCCCTGCATGACAATTATGTTTCAGTTGTTTTTGTATATGAATATCATCTGGCTTGAGACCTATATTGGTTTTAATGTATAAACTACTGCCTAATTCATAGTGTGCACACCTGAGTGGTATTTCAGTGAGTCTTCAAAAAATTAAGTCAATTGTTTGCATTCTGAAATTTTCAGTTGCAGAACCAATTATAAAAGATGAGGCAGTGTTAACTATTCACTTGATGAACTACTTTATATCATTTCTGGTAAAGTGTGTAATCTGATGAAAGATGAAGATATAAAAGGTATCTAGTTACACAAGCTTAGTTTAGAATCTTTACATCTGTAACTTTTGGATGCAAATCAGTTGAACTTGGTTATGACTTCACAGCTAGAACTGAACATACACTTTATATTCTGTAGTTACCATATGAAATAAAAACAAGTCTGAATAAAAATGCATAACTTTTGCATTTATTTCTGCTTTTTGTTTAAACTTTAATTCATGAAAATCGGATATGTAAGAACACTTTCAAAATTAAAGCATTGGTCTGTTTTTCTGTCAGTATAAAAAGTCGTCATGCTACAGCAATATAGGAAACACTACAGAATGCTTCTAAAAATATGCAGTCCAGAGCTTTCTTGTCCACAGATAACTCTTTAATTAACAAATCCATTTTAGGATCAAACTAGAAGGTTGACATAAGTAGAGTGGCTAAGATGTCCTGTGACTGTTTAACTCCACACTGCTGCTGGACTGCCCCATGGGGTAAAAGCAACTGGAAGCCTTGGAATGTCAGTTATTTCAGATACCCAAATCACTCCTTCATCTGGACCTATGTTTTGGCACAGAAAAGCATCAACTGTAGGGAAGTATGTATTATGCCAACTAGTTTTTTTCACCTCTAAGTGTCAGTGCACTAACAGTCATGTCATAAGCTGTTTAGCAGATGCACTATTGTCTTAATTCCTGCAGGCTTTGCAGAGTTTTCTCTCTGATCTTTCAGATGAACATAACATTCTCATTTACTGCAGCAGGTACATGTAAAATTTCTGCAAGGGGAAAAAATACATGCTGCTTTATTGATAACTAATAAAATTATCTAATCATTGGCCTCCAAATGGTACTGAAGGAGTGTATCTCAAACTGTAACCAAGAATGGTATCATACAATAACATGGTAAAGCACTTCGAAAGCCACTACCGGTTAGTTTTGATTACAATAATTAAAATCTGTAGGTTTCTGGCTGATCTGTAATATGCTAGTCAGGATTTGTTTTTCTAGCTTGATTTCTCACCTACCTTAAGACTGCTTAGTGCTGCTCTGATCCTGAACTACAGAGACAGAGTGGTTCTCTAGTCTTTTTGAAATGAAAATGAAACTGCATGTGGGAAGTATGGGAAGAAGCATGCTTATAAATTTTGCCTGTAGAGCTAACAATGCCAGGTGATGCTGACATCAGTTTGCCTTCATAACATACAAATGTTGGACAAATCTCTTTCCCTTAATGAGAAAGATTAATAGTCTGGGGAAAATGAAAGGGAAAGGTGAATTCTTCTAAATCAGATTTATTTTGAGTTTTTTCCCTAAATGAACTAAAATATCATTATCCAACATGTGTCCACTTAAGCTATGTAAGTGTAAACACAGTAAATGTGCTTTCACTGAAGCAGAAATGGTAGCAAACTTCCCAGGCTGGGAAGTACCTGGGATTCAGCTAATTTGAAAAACCTTTCACGGGGTCTTAGATGTAGCAGAATTTTGCTCACCAGCTGCTCTCCTCGGATCTTTCTTGTATGTCAGGGCTTCTGTGGTGCTAAAACCAAGGATGTTCTGGAATGTGAGATGTAGAAAACTGCTGACCTAGCAGATATTTGCTAGGCCTGCTGTGACTCTACAGTTGGCATGTCATGATCCTAGTAAAGAAAGAGGAGGGTTTTTTGAAGATTGAGCTGAAATATGTTGGCAGTAAAAGGAAATGATGCAGGAAATCCCCTTAAAGTGTGTGCAGCTGGGTGCAAAACAGAGTTCAGCCAGAGGGGAGAGGGGTGACTGGTCTGTAGCATTTGGGGAAAGTACTAGTATTCTACAAGAAACACAGTGCTTCACTGCCTGAGTAATGTACTCATTTCATTTCCCAGGTAAGGAACTGCAACTTGAGCTTGTTTCCCTGGTCTGTGTTTCAGGATCACTCAATGCTGAGGAGCTTTGTCTTAAAGCTGGTTTCCAAACTCCTCCTCTTGCAATGTCAGTTTGTGGGAACTTGGTAGTAATGGCTGTTCCCTGGACACAACAATGTTGAGGGTACTGCTGTGTAGTGTCACAAATGAGGTTATGTAGTGGGCATCTTCATCAGCTCTTTTACTTAAATTTTACCTTGTCCTTTCCTACAAGGAGGACAATTCTCTTCTGTACAGAAAAGACTTAGTAATTGGTATCCTTTTATTTGGGGTTAAAATTCCAGGTACTTTCTTTCAGTGTGATATGGCAAGAGGAAATCCATCATTCTTTACTCTTCCAAGCTGATGCTCTTTCTTTAGATAGAATGAGACTTTATGAAGGATTGCCTTTACTGCTTCATAAAGGACTGGAAAGTCAACTCTCCTCAACTTACCAAGTACCTATGAATAGCAGATAATCAAATGATTTTATTTCATGAAGTCTTGGGAAAGGTTGTGTAAGTTTTAAAAATGACTGACTGCTCTGTTCAAAATAGAGCAGTTTTGATTCAAATCAAGGCTCATGAAAGATGGTCATGTTCTTGGCACAAAGATAAGGCAATAGAATGAATAATTATGTTGCTTGTATGTCTAGGTTCATAAGGCAGTTGTAATATTTTCTCTTGAGAGACCAAGGAAAACTTCTAAAGTGACACAGCTGCAACTAGTGAGAATATTATTGCTCAGGTGGCTGGAAGCATTGATGAGTTGCACAGGATTTTTTTGTCATTTTTTCTTTTAAGGTTTTGATCTCCTGAAGACACTTAAAATTTTTATAGACAAGCTACTGCATCAGGTAGCTGTATTAGTTTTCCAAACCTGGGTTGCTGTATGTGAATTATTTGGCTCCACAGCAGCATTGTAAGTCTTAAATTTGGCAACATTCACCTTTTCCTGTTTTATTTAAACCATGATTGCAAGTGTGATGTTAGTATACTGGGACTCCTCTTGGGCTACCATAGCTGATCCTCAAAGTGATCTTAGGTACAAGTTTTAACAATTAAAACCTGAACCTTAACATTATTTCCAAACATAGGCAATGAGAGTTTCCTCTAAAATGGGATATGATGGTGAGGTGGGTTGACCTCAGCTGACTGCCAGACCCAGATGCGCTCTCACTCCCCTTCCTCAACAGGGCAGGAAGAGAAAAGATGATGGATAAACTCATGGGTTGAGATACAGTTTAATGAGGAAATTAAAGGTTGCATGTGGAAGTAAAGCAAAAAATAGGAAATTTATTCTACTTCATACCACAGGGAAGATTCCAACCACTTCATAGGAAGCAGGCCACCAATGTGTGTAACAGTTACTTTAGAAGACATGTGCCTTAACAACAAATGCCACCCTCTCCTTTCCCTTTTTATTGCTGAGCGGAACGTCACATGGTAAGAAATATCTCCTTGGTTCGTCTGGGTCGTCTGTCCAGGTTCTGTCTCTTCCCAGCCTCTTGCCCAAAGCAGCTTACTGGCCTTTGACAGGAGGGAGTGAGGCTGGAGAGAAAGCTTTGCTTCTGCATGAGCACTGCTTAGCAATAGTCACAACCCTGGTGCCTTATCAGTACTATTCTACCAAAAAATGAAAGCACAGCATTACATGGGCTGCTGTAAGGAAAGTTAACCCCATCCTAGCCAGACCCAGCACAGGCAGAGGTGAAAGAAAAAAGGCAGAATCTGAAAAGTCCTGCTAACCATTTCCTTTTCCTTTCCTCCCATCCACTCCAATGTTATTGATTTCCTATAAATTCACCCATAATGTCTTCCTAGTCCTGAGCATGGTGGGTCTAGAGGTAAAAAGGACTTGTCAGGGAGGATACTGTGTGTGATTATGTATTGGTATATGTCTTCCTCATGAATGCACATGATCTAGATGTGTGAATATTGCAAATTTGATAGGACTCTGTAAATAGAGGTGCAAAGAGCAGTTCATGGTGCTGTCTAGTGTGGTTAGAAATCCACCCATGGACTTGATTCGCGAGCTGTGCTGGAAAGCAGCTAGATATATGCTATGAATTTGCTATCTTATAGCTCTGAACCTTTTATGATCCAGACACATGAAGGTTATGCACTCTATCTTTTCCATTGAGCTGGAATATGCAAAGCTTCTGAAAGGAGTTAAATGTTTTGGCATTGTTTCTCCAGTCACTGTAGCATGAGTGCCTAAGAGCTTCCCTATATTTATGAAGATGAAAACATCTACAGATTAGTGCAAGACTTTGCAAATTGCATGAAACTGTTGGTGAAGTACTCTTGCAGATTGAGTCTGATCCAACAGCCTCTGAAATTGATATAAAGATGAGCATTACTAAATGCTACTTAAAAGTGCTTTATCAGAGGAACAGTTCATTAAAATCAGTGGCTTCTCCATAAGCCAGATGTGCTGAAACAGGACAATTTTGTCTTTTACACAAATTTTTGGGTGAAAGAGATTTGGCAGAGAATACTCAGCAGAAGGCTGATGTCTTCAGCCTGTAGCTAAAACCAAATGCATTTCTTCTCATTCTCTGAGGACCAGAAATAAGATACTACTCTGGATATCAGGTGGATCAATTTTTTTTTTCTCCCCATAGTGGGGAGAAGAAAATACCAGAATGGTGATTACAATTTGAATTCCATTCTTTAAGTGTCACTTTGACAGGGGATATTTCTAAGCCAGACATTTATCTAATATCTGGGAGGACTTAAGCTATGCACTGCAGAGGATGCTTTGTTGCCTCTTACAGGTGAGCTTTTTTAATTGACTTCCCAACAATTCAGCTCACGTATCTGAAGGACAGTGAAGTGGGAAGAGCACGTCCAATATCATGTATACTATTGCTGGCATAACAGCCCTAGAGTCTCAGAAGAGAGACACACTTAAATGCAGTGCTTTTCCCAGCTGGAATGCCAAACGTCTCTTGATTACCAGGCTCTTGACAACTTGCAGATGAGGGGCAGAATGCACTTGGCTTTGGAAAAAAAATAAATAAAATGGTAGCTAAGCCACTTCTCCCTTAGTACTGTAACTATTCCACACTCTCAGACTATTGCTATGCTTGAAGTCCTGGTCTTGTTCTAAAATATTTTTCTGAAACACTACTTGGATTTCTAGTATTTGACAACATAGGAGTTATTTTAAAACTCCAAATCCTACTGTGTCAGGTTTTCACTCAAAATTCAATCCAAGTCTTTTTAAAAAGTCTGAAGAAGTGTCAAATATTCTGTTTGAAAGGGGGAGGGGGAAAAGAAGAGCAATTAAAAATGTAAGAATAGAAACTAATTATGAGCAATTCAGGCAGAGCTTTGTTTAGGAAATGCATCAGTATAAAATGGATAGGTGAATAGATTAGCACTGATTGCAGTTTTTACATATAATAGTCTCTTTTTCATGAGTAATCATTAGCAATTATAATGTAGACTTTAAATCAGCCTGGGATGGGACTGCACCATAATATGAATACTAAATAATTGTACATTCCCAGGCAGAAGAAAATAACTCTGATTTGGTCATAAAATCCAGAGTGCAAGTATTTCCCTGGACTGTTTGTCATTTGTTCTCTATTTCAGCTCTGGGTTCAATAACAGTAGCATTGAATGCCAAGGCTCATCATACAAATGATTGTTACCTTGTATGAGCTGGAACTGGAAGTTTGCAATTATGCTTTTAAAGAAGGATGACTTAACATAGTAACAGGTATTATTAATTGCTAGGGGAGGATAGAGTGATGAAAAGTAATGGTGTAACGCACTACACAGTTGGAACAGTGCAAATGTACTTGGAGATGGTCTGTGCCACTGATCAATGATGATTTATTTCCTGAGCCTTGAAGGGTTTATGCATCAGTTGTACAAGGCTGCATGGGAAGACCTTGTCGGTAGCCTGCTAAGACCTGAGATACTGCTGCTTTCGGTGCTAGTTGAGATTTTTAGAAGTGCTAATGGGCAATAAAATCTTACCCTGGCTTGCATCTGTGTTTCTGGTCAAGACTGTGACCATGTTGCTTTAGGTTGTTAACCCTTTCCTGAAAAGTCTACATTTCTAAAGGATACAGACCTGGCCAAGAATAGATGAAATGGTCCAAGTAATGGCAGCAAAGTGATCTGTGAGAATCACAGGCAGATATTGTTTTCTCTTTTGTTGAATTAGTTAATTTTTGTGGAAATAGGTTTGTGCTTTCTGTCTTTACAACTTCAGCGCCCTTGCCCCACATCTACCTCACTTATTGGCTAACTTTAACGAAACTGGACGGGTGGATAAAACACAAGTTTATGTAAGCTTTGTGTAAATTGGTGGCTAAGTAAGGAAGATATTAAACCAGTCAGCATATTTACTCTCTTAGTTAAGAGTGTAAGAGTAAAGATGGTGGAAGAGGAACAAGAATTGAGCAGGAAATTATGGGAATAGGCAACAATCTGAAAAAAGAGAAGGCTTTGGACTGTGATGGCTGGCATCTAGGCTTAAAAGCTTCTCAACTAGGAAGTCAGAAATCCCGGTTTGATGTTCCCATATTGTAATGTGTGTTAAGTTTTACCTCTTGTTTAGTATCACATTCCTGCTTCCAGACAGTTGTTTTCTAGATTTTAATATAGTCTTACATACAGGAAGCTACATAAATATTTGGTATGCCCAAAGAAACAAAGTAATTAAGTAGAAAATTTACATAGATCTGTAAGTTGATATTCAGATATTTTCTTAACTGCATAGACTTCTCTGAGGTGTAGAGGTTACAGTGCCTTGAAAACTGAAGAAATGGTCTGAAATGGTAGCCTGCTAGGTGCAGATTCCTTGGTTTTGGGTGTGGCTGTCCTTCTCTGCATTGTTTGGTGCAGTACATTTTTCTGGTCAGTGTTGTCCCTCGTGCTATAGCTGCATCTGTTCATGTTGGCAGCATTGTAAATGTTAGTGAACAAAGACAAGCTGCCGCTTCACTCTGCCTCATGAAAAGATTTGTGTCTCTGACAAAAATCAAGGTGAAATTTTGAACTTGCTCCTACTGTCTTGAGCAGGAGTTTACAGGATGTCAGCTACCAAAACTGCAAGCTAACTCCCCTTTTATAAGCTTAGACCAACATTTAATTCATAGGAATCTTGCATATGTTTTATAGAAACATAGCCTGGTGTGGGTTTCTTATACTTTCAAACTACATTAGGGGAAAAAATTGAAGTTATAGCTTAAATATCCATTAAAATCCAATGCCAGCCACCAAAAATGGAACGAGGGGGAAGGGGGGTAAGAAATAAGAGTCACAACAAAACTCAAAGGTCTCATGCATGTCTGTGGTCTCTTCCCTCAAAGAAATAAGGTTATTGCTTATAAGGTGTGCAATCAGGCGTGTGTGTATATAGCTCTCCTCTTTCTGAAGGAGGGGTAGTCAACCAATGCACCTGTTTTGGTTTTGGCCTTAGTTGTCCGTTTTCTTCCTAGAGAAGACTAAGCTCTGGAAATATGAGAGAGGGAGACTATGCTGCAGAAATCTGCATTCTAATATGCTGACTGTACCCTGAGGAAATGCCCTGCAGGTAGAAAAGCACTGCACACATTATACTTGGCCAGTCCAAAATGAGTGTCTCCTCCTAACAAGGTCCCCTTTCACAGGAGTCCTACAGGTTTCTATAAATAACTGTTTCTAATAGCTCAACCAACACACTCAATGTTTCAGGAAATGTGAAATTAATTGCCTTCCTTCTCCCTGTTTAGAGGTTTCTAGGACTCTTTTTTTCCCCAGATCCCTGTTAGAAGGACATGTTGTTATCCTTTTCCATGTAGGGGCTGACTTGTCCACTATTTTTGCATAGATTTGGCTATGAGAGCTGTGTTAATATTTGATTGGAAAAAAGTAGTCTTACTTTTGATTGACATAACTTGAAGTCCACAAACATTAAACTTTCAACTGTATCTGAAGAGAAATGGCTTGTTCCAAGTTTCTTCAGTCCTTTTCATAGTTAAAAGTAAAACTATTCTTATTGATGCTTGAAATCTTATGTTAGAAAGTACTGAAGTAGTGCAATTCATCCCCCCCAGCACTGAATCTTCTTTTTAGCTGTAATGATTCAGAAAGTTGTGAATTATTCTGGTCCAGCCAAGTCGACCTATTTCAATGAACAACAATCGGAAATATTTTGTGCTGCTCCAGTAGCAGTGGTGGTTGAACTGCTGTGTGGCTGTAGATGTCCAAACATCTTGTGTGGATTAGCCTTTGAGGAAAGAGATGCAGGGAGTAGAGCTGGCTGCTGGCACCTCTGGAGTTCTTGTGTATTTGTGATTCTTGGTCGCCTTTTTGGTTCTCCTGTCCTCATGGAATGTGCTTTTGGTGTGCCAAGCCAACAGCTTTCTACTTTCTGTACCTGCCTGCTCCCACTATTGCTAGGTGTTAGCAGATATGTTTAGGTCTTTGGGAGCCAGATCCAGTTACCCTTATTTTGGCCTAATCATGCTTCAGATACGCAATGCACATCAATTACAGGACTAGGGAAATATGGTCAGATTCTGACTGCTTGTAGGAAGCCATGATGGCTCAGAGAGCTACATATTTTACTTCTTGGTGAAATAGAGTCACTTTGGAGCAGTCTAATCCAGGTGTTCACCATTTCCATTGTCTTTAAAGGAATTTGTGTATATTATTTTTCTTTTTCATTAACCCTTGGAATAGTAAAGCTTTGAGGTGAAAAACAAATGGATACAGTGAAGTGAGAATGAGGAAAGAAGGGCTTTAGCCCCTTCTCTCCTCCTTAGCTGCCTTCAGTGTGATGTGAACAGTCCCATTCCCCACCACTTGTCCAAGCATCTCTCTGGCCTGTAAGCAGCCACATGAAGGCATTTGAGTAGGAGAGATGATACATCAGGTGCTGAAGGAGAAGTTAAAATGCCTGTTTGCCCCAAGACAGATAATAGTGTGTATGTTACAGATAAACAGATGTACAGCATTACCTAATCTTTCTTGCTTTGTTTATATAGAGAAATAAATGTTTCCTCAAATGTAAAGTTACTGTACTCATTTAAACAAACACTGTGTATGGGAAATCTCAGCCTTTGTCTAGTCCATAAAGGCAATAGAGATTTTACTTTCTCTTATTTTAGAGGAGCTTCTGGAAGAATAATCTCTTAGAGGAGGGCTAAGCTTTTGCATTGTCCCTTGAATAACCTTGTGAAAGGCTGCAACAAATGGAAATTCCTGTGTGAGTAAATAGCAATATACAGTAAAATGGGGATTAAGCAGAAGTCATGTTAACTTCCACAGTAATAGGTTGTCTTTAAGGAATGTGAGTAACAAAGGAAGCTCTCCATCTGCCCTGAA
Source organism: Galbula dea (assembly GCA_013399015.1). Classification (NCBI taxonomy): domain Eukaryota; kingdom Metazoa; phylum Chordata; class Aves; order Piciformes; family Galbulidae; genus Galbula; species Galbula dea. The sequence continues at coordinate 728,867 of VWZX01005630.1, forward strand.
TCAAGGAAGTTGTGCCTGCTTTGACACTCTCGTGGTTTTTTTCACCAGGGGATGGGTATTTAATTTTCACATATGACAGAGGTTTCTGAAGGGTGGAATTTCTGTGGTGCTGGAGCTAAGCATCTGGGAGAGCTCCTGTTTGCACTCCTGCAGCGTGTGTTGCCGTGCTTGCAGACATAGTGCTGGCTGCTTTTTGTGCTTGAATTCTGCTCACCTCCACATCTGGCTTGTCTGTGGTGAGCTGATAAGATATCAGCATATCTAAACGAGGAGCACGTGAATGATCTCTCCTCGCTCTATTCTTCCCTTCCCGTGATTTGTAAGTGTTAAAGCACTCATCTGTTCTGGCAGTTAATGTATGCAGCCTCTCAATAGCTAATATCCTGCCATAGGCAGTGCAAACCGGCTCGATCTGGTTCGCTGCTTTAGCAAGGAGTTGAGAAAATATAGGTGAAATGAAGAACTCGGCTACTAGCTGGGAGACTAGTGGCTGTCCTGCTGCAGAGCAGTACAGAAATATTACATGGAAGATTGTGCCTGTTACAGAAAGATCTACACTTTGTTGGTCACAGCAGATTGGCTGTAGCTCTTTGTATCACTCTGCAGCTCTGAAGTTTATTACTTTGCAATATGAACAGCTATGCTTGAGGGTTTAAAATGCAGATGCAAAAAGTCTGCAATGAATTGTAGCTTGGCAGAGATGGCCAAACACAGGGAGGAAAAAATTATTTTTGTCTGCAGAATCTATCATCCTAGATTTTTGGAAGTCTGTTTCACTTGCTTTAGTGATAAAAAATAAATTAATTACCCATTCATGTTCCAGATGCTCTTCTGCCCTGATATGCTGGGAAAGAAGTTAATAAAACCAGTTCAAAACCTAGGCCTTCCCAGAACTGAACAAAATATCCAGCAGAGTTAACCTCTGTCACTACCACCAGCTTTTTCTTTTCCTCTGAGTTTTTCTTAATGTTGTCACAACTTTCCCTCCCACCTTCCCCTGTGCTTTAAGAGTACTGATAATAATGACAGTGCAAACCCAGGTGAACCTGTGTTTTAAAGTTCAGCATTGTTGCTTTAACTTGTCATCTCCAGGGTTTTGTTTTATGGTGCACTGTAAATTATACAGTGTCTAGGGAGAGCAGTGGAAACTGGAAATGCCTTATGTAGTGCATGGTTTAGCTCCCCCACAAAAAGTAACAAAGGCAGAAGAGGTTTTGGGAATCTCTGTTAGAGCCAGCTCTTGCTGTGCCACCAAGTTACTTTTGGGGGGGTGGTAGATGGTAGAAACCTTCAAAGCTACTGTGCAGCAAAGCGAGAGCCAGACTCTTCACCTCTAAAGAGGGACAGATGGGATTTTAAAAATTAGGAGATGATGCTGAGGCCAGAGGCTCAAGGACCAGGAGTAGGCGAGCAATAACCCTTCCTGTGGTGATACGGCCTCTTCTTGGGGCTGCCATGGCATGGGGGCAAGGAGAGGACACTGTTACTGCTTCTTCTAGTGCAAGCCTCCCTGTCAAAACCAGTGCTGCCAATGACTTGTCAGAAGTAAGCCTGGTTGTTTGTAGAGGTATGATAGCACAAGAAGGACTGTACCATATATGTTTGTGGTAGTGTTAACTGCATGGCTCTGGAGCTCAGGAGATGTGTTTGGAGAAAGTTGGGAATGTGCTGGAATTATTGTGGACTTGTACCTGTATGTTTGTATGCAGTTTTAGCAACAAGCTAGTTATGATCTATGTCAGATGAAGGTCCCATACAGCTGTGGTACCTTAGCACTTCTCTGCCTGGTAGGAAAGTCTTTAACCACCCTATTCCACTCTCCACTTGTTTGTTAAGGGAACAAATTTTGGGCAATTCTTTATAATAAGGTAAGAAGCTCCTCTATCTCAGATTGAGATGTGACCTTCTGAGGTACAGTAGTTATGGTTATGCTTTGTTCTTTTAATGATATTCATGGCTTCTTGATCTGCCTATAAGGGCTGGCTTGTTGCTTTTATTTTTTGAATAGAAGTGACATACAAATCATTTCGTTTTTACTGTTCTTGTCAAGTTACAACTTGTTATAGAGGGAGTTGGCAGTTACCTCTCCAAGGAGACATGCTATCACTTCTTCTTAGGAGTGGGGGTTTTTTTTGCAGTGTCTGGAGAAGCTCAGCACCTCTGCTGTGTGCATCTCCAGACTTTGGAAGTCAGTGAAGGAAAGCCTTAAGGCTATGACAACGCTCTTTCTTTGTTGTCTTAAATTCTGTTCTATCTTAGCTCAGATGCAGCACGGTGATAATCTTCATTTCCTTTCTTTTGCGTTTTTTTGTTCAATAAAAATGCTGGCATCAGACCTAACTGTAGCTTCAATGGTAGAAGTTAAAAGCAAGGTTTTGTGGCACTGCCAGAGCCTCAGAGGCTGCTTCTTGAGGAATGAAAGCCTGGGATGGGAGGGGGTGCTATCAGACACTATGATGGATTTGCCTTACGACTCTTCATAGATCAGCTTTTGGGGAAGATATTTCAGAGCTTGTGTGCCCTATAGCCATGATCCTAGGGTTTCTGAATGTTAATTATAGTTTGTAGCCACCATCTGAAAAATGATATCTGTTGCTTCAGAGTCTGATCTCACTAAGGCAAGTCTCTTGGCAGATTCACTTGGTTCTCGTAGACAGGAACACAAGCAAGATGTTCTTTGCTGCCTTAAGAAGCCATTCAGCCACATTGCCCCACTTGTTACTTCATTTTTATTTTGTGGTTTTTTTTCTGCCTAGGATAACAGTTTTCCTTTGCTGCTAACAACTATATTTAGCCTTATGGAAGCATGGTAAATGTGTAATGTAGTATACCTGCTTGTAATGAGCTACCTTTTGTGCATGATACTCCAGTACACTAAGCAGACATGCAAGAAGGTAGGAAAAAGGCTGCAGAAGTTGCCATGAATCTAAATTCCCCAGCTTGAGTGTCGTGCTGCCTTGTAAATAACATTCTAGTGACATAACTTTTGGCTTTGAGTTTACACACAGGGTTCCATTTTGTATGCTGGTGCAGTCTACAAAATCAAGGGATTTTTACACTGATTTCCTTTTCATGCTCACATTTTCTCAGTGTTTTGTTTAGGGAGTGTTCTCAAACTTCTGCACTATCATTTATAAAGGAGCACTGTGGGATGCCATTATCAGGCTTGCATAATCCACTCTGCTTGGCGTTATTTACTGCAGAAGATTTAGTGCATGCTGTGTCTACTGCTTCTTTGATAGCAAGTATGTGAACCTTATCAAAGCAGGATCTACTCATCCCTTGTGGTGTTCTCTACCTTTCATATAGATTTTATGGTGGTGTGAATTCATTGATAATACTGAACTTCATACTGGTAAAAAACCCCCAAAAAAACAGTCAACCAAAAAAAAACCACCCCAAAATCCATGAAAACAACAAAACTCAAGAAAAACAACAAACCACCTGGTCTGGCAGTAATCTGGATCCTGCCCTGTGGAAAGATGATTAGGCCTGTAATATTTTCTGTTATAGGAATAGTGCAGACATGATAAAAATGGAAATGCATAAATCAGTGATAAGTAGAATAATTTTCTTTCTGGTAACTTTAATCTGGGCACTGCTTTCAACAGGGTGATTCTTTTAAAAAATAATGTCTGTAAAAGCTAGCAGCTATAAAGCTAAGTGGAAAGTTCCCAGAGAGCAGTGCTGCTTAGCCTTTGAGATCTGTGCCTCACGTCAGCCTGCTGCAAATCCTTTGTGTGCTTGGCCTTGCTGGAAGTCACAGGAGTGTACCAAAGGTCTTTGCACCTTCCATGTGTAAAAGCACACCTCAGAGCTAGGGGAGATGACTGCTTTCAAGCTGACAACAAGGCATGCTTTGTTCTCAGTATGAACACTGAGTAGCCTGACAAGTATTTCACTTTATCTCTCTGTCACAATATACACTATTAAGAACTCTATATTAATTTATATCATTAGAGCAATGAAAAATGGGGATTATAGACTGTTCCTGATTTTATTCTACATGTGTAGTAGTGCTGCTGGCTTAGTGTGGTAAATGTGAGCTGGATTGAGCTGTCAACCCCTATCAGGTATAAATCTTCATGTGATAACTAAGCATGAAAGCTAAGCAATGTGTTATAGATCATTGGTTATTTTCTGATATCACAATTGTTCTCCACTCGTGGTGGTGTTATGGTCATTATGGTGAGGGAGGGAAAGTGTATGTTAAGTGGAGCTTCTGCTTCACACTAATTTTAAGTACTCTTTTCAGTTTGCTGAAATCTTGTGAGTTGTTGATTTGCTGATACAAGACAGACCATATAGAGCACAGGATGAAATTGATCTTCTGGATTTGTCAGCTTTTATGGGGCTCCTGATAGTGTCACTGCAGAGAACAAACATCAGAATCAAATGGTTGCCACAGAAATTTGCCCCATTTCATCTGTGTTCTAACCTGACATGCAAATTCAAATCAGTTTTATTTATCCTTCTCAATTTATCTCAGTTATTAAACACAGCAGCTCATGTGTGGTTCCTACAGCTCCTTTGGCAAAAACTTGAGGAGTATTTGTAGGCAGGTAGCTACAACATATCTTCATTACAGGGTTTCTTCTGAATTTTTATTTTTGGGAAATATAATTAAAGCAGCCTGTTCGTAAGGAGGTGTAGCTATTCAGGGATTGTTAGACATTCACTTTGAGTGAGGTTTGAAGAGGCAGGTACATTCCCTTCTGACTGTTGTTACCATCTGATTTAGATAAATTGTTGTAGTCTCCCAGATGAATTCTCAAGTTCTGCTGATGGCATATGCATATGGCGGCATATGCATATGGCAACGTATGCTGGGCAATCCTTGCTTCCCTAGGCTGCCTGAGGCATGAAAAGCTGTAAGTGTTTCTTAGTCACAGGTACCCATTTCAATCAACTTCTTTTGCTCTACTTGAAGACCAAATGTGAAGTTATGCAATGAGGGAGCTACTGGTCATTCACTGGGAAGGTGACCAAATACAGGTAATGAAAGGAGAATGTGGATGGAAATGGGCACTGTTCTGTGGAACAAAACAAACCTCTCATTCTGTAAAGTTCCCTGTGGCCAAGAGTGTGAATGGGGAGATCAATCAACACGCTTCATGTGCCCATGGGTTTGCATCCCTCTCCCTGAATATACAGGGCTTGCACCCATGAGGATAAACCTGTGTAGGCAAGAGGAGGAGGAGGAGGCCCTTTGTACAGGAAGTATTTGGGTTTTTACTACATTCCTTACAATCTGTATTATAGTCCTTACTAAGGAGAGTGACTGGATGGCTCAGGTGGAGCTCTCTGGGAGGGTCAGGCTTCTCCAAGGGAGCAATCGGGCAAGTGCAGTTTTTCAGAGGCTAGCAAGCAGGAGGTATAAGGCAGACAGACATACCTGGAGCCAGAAGCCTTGAAGATGGTAGTAAGGAGTATGGACCAGTCAGGCAGGCTACAGGAGATATTGCAAACATGTTTTACTGCAGCTCAATCACTGAGGTAACTGGAAGCAGCCCTGGAAGTAAGAGCCTACCTGGAGGGACACAACAGACAACAGGAGATTTGGTAAAAGCCCTTAAAATGTTTCTGTTGTTTTTTATCTAATGAGATGAGTTCAAAGGAATGTGTCTGCTTCAGATGGAGGGTTGATTTTTTCAAGATTAAAGTGCTGTCATTTTTGAACATAAATACAACTTCTAGTTCAGTTGTCTGCTTTTAAGTAGCACAGGCTTCATTGCAAGGCCAGACCGTTTGAGATTTCTGTTATTGGCTAGAGCTTTTAAAACTTTATTGTCTAGAAGTTGGACTCTTCAATGTCTGTTTTCTGTTTGTGCTTGTTCTCTAAAATGAAATTATACTAAGAGCTTGAGTCTTCAGTGTCCCTTGTCTGAATTAGTGGCATCCTACTGCTGCAGAAAGACATCAAAGGAGGGGTGAGGAGTTTGTGCTTGTTTCATTGGCTCTTCAGAACTGGCACCTCTACTCTGAGTGCAGCTGAATTTCATAATGCAAGCTGAATGCAGAGGCCAATGTTATGGTCCACAAAGAAAATAAGTAGTAGACTGTGGAACTACCTCACCGGAATTTTAAAGAGTCAATGAATAAGACTTCATGGAAGCAACTTCCCTCCTCCTTTCTATTTGCAAATGTTTCTGCTGGATTACTGCAGAGCACTTACATATGTCATAGCTTGTGACCCTGTGACACAAAAGACTTTGATTCCTTCTAGAGGAAGTGGTCTGGTTAAGACTTGGACCAAGCATAGTTGAAAACACAATTCCCAGGGTTTCACTACAGCTGTTGCTTTGTTAAAAGCTACTTTTCTGGCACTGTGAATGTGACAAAGAGAAATCTAGGACATTTACACGTGATTGAGTTATGCTTTTAGTTAAAAGGTTTTTTAATCAAATGTGAATTTTTTTAAATTTAAAAATATTTTTTCACAGAGATTTTTGCCTACAAGAGACAAGCCTGTTCCCCAATTCAGCTTGACTAATTGAAGGGTGGAACGTGCTCTCCTGAAATCTCTGGCAATTTTTCTTGATAACTACAGAATTTATTTCCTAAACCACATCTATTGGGGTTTTTTTAGGGCTTAAAATATTGTTGGAGTGTAGGAAAGCAGAATTTGGGTATTGTGCAAGCAAGGCCTTTATAACATGTCCTAGGGAATGATTTTTATCTGGGCTGGGCTAAGTAGTCTGTCAGAACAGAGATGTTTTCACCCATACAATCCCCTGCTCCCAGGATGGAACAATGTCCCTCTTTTTGTTCTGTGAAATTGGGTTTCTAAGCCAAAGAGGAATGTCCTAGGCTTGTTTAAAGTTCAGCATGCCTGTTCTAAACAACTTTTCCTGAACTTTAAAGCTATAAAAATGGAGATCAAGGCAAAACAGGAGCAGGTTTTAAGTGAAAGAAATACTTTATGCCCCTTCTTTAAGTAGATGTTAGACTAAGTCAACACTTGATACTTTAAACAGTCTCATTTGATAGTTCTGTATGTTGCCTGTGACATACTGGAGCACTGAAGGAGCCCTTAGCCAGTGGTGAAGCTTATGTACAACTATTTCTGCTCCTTGCTTTGCAATAAGCCTTCTCTGAGTGATGTGGTGGAGTGAGGAGAGATTTCAGTTACTCCTCCCATTTCTGTGGCTTGCAGGAGAACTGGGTCCCACCAGCTGTCAGGTACCTGTTTGACCTTCCAAACTGTTGTCTGCCCTTTTCAGACACTGTCAGAATGCCCTTGCTTGATTGCTGTTCTTTCGAGCAAAACGCAGTTTCAGAAGGACCCTTTATCACACTGAGATAGGAATCTGTACTTTAAGAATTTGGGACAGAGAATTGGAACTCAAATTTCTTAAACTCAGATGGTGTTCAAGGGACAGAAAAACAAAGAAATTTTTTCAGTGGAGTATTTTCAAAGCACTATTCCTATCTGTTTTGTAAGAAATACAGAGAAGTGGGTCATCAGCCAATGTGACCTGAGGCGAGTGATGCACGTTGCTGCATTGCCACCTAATGGCAAGGCAGATAACGAAGTGATGCTGTATGGCTAGCAGTGTTTTGACAATGGCAGGGAAGGAACTTAGAGGCCAGCTGAGCACCAGTCTCCTGTGGTTGGGTCATAAACGTTAAACTAGGAGCTTCTGATAAGATTGAACATGAACACAAGAGAGATGAGTGACTGGGAAAGACTTGTGTTGGCCTTTCAAAAGCAATACCATAGGGAATGAAATGGTCATCACTGATCAGTGACTTGAATGTTTCAGTTTGAACTCTATAATCTTCCTAGTTTTGAATTTTGTGCAGAACAGCCAATTTTACAACAGTTAGTTTGAGTGATCAGTGTAACTTTTATATGTAAATAGGTTAGGGTACCCCAACTGCATCTTCAGTGACAGTGTAGCCACAGGAGGTTGGGATAGTGTAAAGATCTTTCTAAGACTGTATTCCCATAAAAATAGTTTTTTAAACAATAAACTGCCCACATATTGTAAATATGTTTAGCTGAAAGGGACATTTGCCTTAGATACTGTATTTCTAAATTAGGTATATTCTGGATTTAATGAGCCAGGAGCAAATATTGAGTCATCTAGTACTGAAAGTATATTCTGACATTTGTATAACTTGCAAGCACGCACTTCAGAGGTACTGGCAAATTATGTAAATCAGCAGAGCCCTTTTGGCTGATTTTTTTGGTTCTCTCAGTATTTGTTGTGAGTGTATATACCTGTTGGATGTTTATGCTAATGATCATTTAGATACTTAATACTTAGAAGTTGAAATGGTAGGATCAGTGTTACCAACCCCCAAAATTACAGATGCTAACATCCTGAGAAATTGTATGCTTACAAAATTCTGAGGTTTCTATTGTGCCTGTTGCTAATTATTTTTCACTTAGTGGGTGAAGCTGCTCCTCTCTGGGCTGAAAAGAGCAGTCTGGGTCCTTGGGCATGGCATTTTGGCATTTTACTAGAGAAAACTACACTTCTTTCTTGCTATGATGTGTCCAAAAAGAGAGAGCAAGGGACAGCTGCTGTTCATTCACAGGATAGATCTGAAGTTTCCATAACAGTTGTCAGTGTGTCACTTGTACCTCTTTCTTGGAGAATAAGAACTTTTACTTGTTCACAACAAAAAGCAGGAGAAACCTAAGCCTGCATTAGAGATCTGTCCCATTCTGAATAACCCTACAGCTTGCTATGGCTTGACACAGGGCTAATAATGATTTTGGGTCAACAAAAAGCAGTTTCTTCTGTCTTAAACACTCTTGCCCTTGTTTCAAGGGCGGTATCATAACATTTTTCTCATAATTGTAAACTCTACATAGTACAACTTAGAGGAATTAATCACAATTTTGAGTGCAGTGTTTCCTTCCACCTTCAATAGAATTCTGTTTGAGTGCTATATAGTGGATTGTAGACTAAGGTTTATATCAAGATAGTGCATGCAGTTTCCTGCATGAAAAATATTTATATGCAAATATATGGTTGGAAAATAGGAACTTATTTTCTGAGAGTGAAAGGGTGTACACAATTTCAGATTAAAGAAGCTTTTTCTCTCTTTGCTTGTTTTTTTGAGTCAAAGACTGTATGTGGAGGTGATACTATGCCCACTGTAAAGTAGATAAGGAACATCCAAGGATTTAGTTCCAGAGCATTGCATTATTTGGGTTTTTGTCCAGACAATTCGAATTTTCTTCTGTTATATGCGGATCATGATTTATACATTAAGAGTGTTTTCTTGCAGTTGCTTATCAGACTTGGCAGATGCTACTGCACCAAAGAATGTAGTTCTATTATTTTGTCATACAGATACACCACTGTATAGAATTGCATTTATTTTGTGTCTGCAGTGCATTTATTATCATCACTGAAAGACTGTTAACATGAGGTAAATACCACATTTACAAGAAGGCTAAAGGCAAAGTTAGATTTTATTAAAAGTAGACTTCTTGGCTACCAGATGTGTAACAGAGGAATTTGAATGCACAGCCTGCAGGGCAGCCATCCTTTCCCAAAATATACTTTGAATACACTGAAGGGGAGAAGTTTGTGTTCTGGCTGGATCCAGATACAGGTTGCAAATTCCAATTTAAAACAAGAAGTCAATTTCTGTGAGGGATTTAGAATATTTGTAAAGCTTTAGAGGATGCTTGGCTTGATTGTTATGGTATTTTAAATATGGGGATGTATTTTTATTTTTCTTAGAAGAAAAGGAGCATAAGAACGGCTTAAAAGATGGGTGAGAGTTTTTTTTCTTTTCCTGAGGATGAAAAAGCAAAGTACACATTTTTCTTCACCTTCCACTGTGCCCTACCTTTTTAACCAAGGAATCCCATAGAGGACACTGCTAAGAAACTGCAATAAGGCAGCTTTGTTGCACTGAGAGCTTTTTTGACAGCTCTGGTGCTGCTTTGAATATTGTTGGAGAATGACGAGGCAGGAAAATATTGACAAAGTGCCCATTCACTATTCCCACAGTTGCTGGTACTGCTGTTGAATCTTACTAATTTCAACTAGTGCTTGAAAGGGAATATTCAGAGATTTTATTCAGGCAGAGTGTGTTCCTCTGCTGTAAATTGAAGAGATGAGCCTGCTCACAGATGGCTGGTGGTCTGTGGGAGCGTGTGATAGGCACAAATCCCATGTGAGGATGTGGGGGCTGGAGATAGAAAGGTGGTGGTCTGGGGAACCGGTGCCTCACCATTCACACTAACAACAACACAGTCTTTCTAACACTGTAAGGCACAAACCATGCACAGGGAGTGTACACATAGTCCATGGTACTATACATACACAAATCCTCACAGGGGAGTGGAGCCCATTATCATTATTGAAAAGCTAAAAGCCCCAAGCACTAGCACAACTGGTAACTGTTGTGCAAAAGCCTATATGCTTACTGAAAACTCTTTAAAACAGGGTTTTGACAGGCTACACGTACCTGGGTCTATAGCCTGTAATTTAGGCTCATTTAGAACTCTGTGGAAACTTCAGAGTGTCAAAGTGGAGCCGGTTAATTTTTGTCTTCCACTGAAAAACACAATGCTGCTTCTGGCTCAGTAATTGTTGTGCCTGCAGAGTACAAGTGTGTCAACAGAAGTCTCTACAATTTTTTGTGGTGTTATTCTCCTCTTCTCTCTGAATAAAGATGTTCAGTCTCCAGCAGACCCAGATCTGCTCCCAGGGGCATTGAGAATCCAGTGTGCTCCCAGCTCACTCCACGGGAAGGATGAGTTGCCTAGGGAGGGGCTGGTGGATAACCTAGTTGGTGGAAAGGCTTCTGGGGAAAATAGAGGGGCTGGTGGAGAGGCAGTCTTTGGGTAATGTAAATATCTTCATCAGAGACTCCAACCTGGGTTACTGAAATAGCATGTGTGTAAGGGGCAGAGGTAGACAGTTCTCCCCCATGTAAGGGAAGTGCTGCTTCTTTGTACAGGTATAAAGCATTTGCTGTGGGGCAATGGAGCTGTACAGTTTTAGAAGGCATACTGCTGCTGTTGGTGATAGTGGAAGAGTTACTTAAGAGGATGAGATGGAAATATTATATAAATCTGGGACTTTTTTGAAAAAACATGGGAAGTGTGGGCTAATCTGTTTAGTGAGTTTGAAACTAAAATAATTTTGCATCTTCCCATTTTCATTTCATGGATAGCTAAGACTGGATACACAGTTATGCATTAAAATCACTTACAGGGCTTTGTGGGACTTGTATTTTTTTCCTGTTTTCTCTATTGCTTCTGTTTTACATAAGGTATTTATGGAAATATGCTCTGTTTAATGAAATGTTGGTAATTTCCCACTGTGGAAAAGGCTGGCTTATCTGAGGCTGTCACACTTGCCTGATATTAATTGATTAAATATTCATTTGCTAATTTTGGATCCTGTGGTTTTGTGAGCACAATGAACAGCCTGCAGAGGTCACAGCCACTGCTGTTAGAGCAGGAACATCAAGCAAAGAAGAGCTGATGGCTGCTGGGAGGGGAAAAACCAGAAGTGTCCATCATGAACATTTTCTCACCATACGTGTGTTTTGTGGTGCTTTGTGATGTTCCTTGCATGCTGAGCTGGTGCTCCTGTCACAGTTCTGTCCAGCTACAGCCGGTCCTGGTCTTGCCTGCTCTGACCTCTCTCCCAATTACAGACCTGGGGTCTTCCTTGTTGTCAGTAGTGATCTTGCCATCTCTCCTGTCCCCAGGCATCTACCCACAGTCTGTGCAAGGTCTGACTGTGCTTTTGAAAAATTGCTAGTGTATACCATGTTGTGGTACCAGTTAATTCCTTGTACTGAACTGTAATGTACATCTCAGGCATGAGACCTGTGTGAAAAACTAGTAGCTTTGTGAGAAAAATGGGGAAGTGCTTGCAATTAGATTTCAGCTATGAAGAGAAAGGAGACAATAGCAATTTCTTCCCTTTATTCAGCCCAATTCCTTTTAAAACCATATTAAAATGCATCAGAAGTGGCAGCCATTATAAAACTGAGATATAGCAAGCAAATGGGGTAAGTAAAATTAGCGGCAATTGTGCTCAGGCTACATTCTACAGAAAAATATTAGCAAGATGGCTCCCTGGAGACAGCCTGGCTTTTAGGGGAAGGATTGAGACTGTTGTAGTGAGCTGATGGGGTCTTGTGACTTAGTTATGAGACAACAGGTATTTATTTTAAAACTTGCATTATCAGAATTTCAATATTTTGTGTGCCTCTTTGGGCATTGTCTTAAGGCTGTACTGTTGATTTTTACTCAACCCTGCTCAAAAAGTGAGTCTGAGTTTTAACAGACACGTTGTACCAAAACGTTGCTCTGCATTTGACATTTAAAGGTAACATTGTTCAGGTAATGGAACCAAAACAAAAAGCTTTGTCTAAACGGGTCTCAGTAATTAATAAAGCAGGACACAAAGGAAGAAATGCATTAAACCAAGGGAAGCTGGGTACATTTGGGAGTTCTGAAGATGTAGTTAGAATTTGTAAATGGAACCATTTGTATTTGCAGAGAATTTGTAAATGGCCTTTTTCTGCCGCTTCATTTATTTGAATATCTATGCCACTTGGAGAAGGGTTTGTGGATTTTTGTTTTTGTATGTCAATCAAAATACCCAAATAAGATTTCAAAAATTAAGAAATAATTTGTACCTGCCTGTTTTTTTTTTTAGTCTTTTGGATGGAAAGACATTTTTAAGACAGGCACCTATTGATCAGCAGTGCTGAAGGGGACTCTAAGTAAATTAAATGTGATGTGGGGATTGGTGAGGGAGCAGTGAGCAGGGACAGCTGTGGGGATGTTGTTCCTGGACCTGGCCAGCAGCTTTCCTGCTGCCCTAGCCCTCGCTTTGTGTGCCTGTTGTTCCTGGGCTATTGGGGTACAGGTGTTCCTGTTGCTTGTAAAAGGGAGCAATCTTTGGTAGGGGAATGAGTTAAAAAACTGAAAACAAAAGTATGAATCTGTATCTCTTTCCTCATTTCCTTTTGCATAGCTGTCAATTTCTATGAAACAGGTAGAATTGTAATGAAGTCAAAGAGCAAATGGAACACAAATTGGTCAGTGTGTTGAAAAGCTGCTGGGAGGACAGATAGTTGGGCAAGCACATACTCATTTCTTTAGGAAAATTGGATGGAAAAATCTGCTTTGGACAGAAGCTTTCACGTAAAGGATGCTTGTGTCTGCTGATTGTGTATGCATGAAACTTCATTTAGCATTAACAAACATCAAAGGGGAGACTAGCTCCCATAACTTTAGTTATGGGATACAAATCTGTTTCCAATTTCATTAAAAAGAAAACACTTGTGGCAATTTCTAGCTTATAAAAATGGGGGTGGGGGAAAAGTGGAGTGTGTGGCGGGGTTCTTAATTAGTAGTTGTATCCAGCAATGTCTGACAGTTGTTCAGGTCTTTTTACCATATATCAGGCCTAGTTATCTCTTAAAGTAATAAACTAAACTGGTTTGTTTATAGAATAATTTTTGTATACAGCATCCAGTTATGGTGGGCTGGTCAGGTGTGAGACTGGCTTAGATGATTTTATTTCTTCCTTTTAAACATGAGGCTTTATGTGACCTGGGCTGTGCTTGCAGAGAATTAAGTGTGTGGATAAGGTCATGAGAAACACTAATGCTGAGTGATTGGGTTTTCTGAGTTTACAAGAGCACAGACATAGTGCTTCAGTCAATTCCTAACTGGTTATAATAGACAGTTCATGAAGGAATGTTCTGTGCCAAAATATGACTATAATGTCATTTCCTCCTCCTTTCTTACAGTATGTGATTAAATAACAGCGAAGGACATCTTGCCTTGAAAGCATGGAGATGAGCAACTGGGATAAGTTCCTGTCTTCCAATTACAGGATCGCTTGTTTGCCAGTGATTTGTTATAGGCCAGTTAGCCCGTGGTGCCATTGGTGAAACCAGTGAGTTTGTAGTAGTTTCTATATAGGTGGTTAGTTTCAAAAAACTAGCAACATAAGCATTAGAAAACCTCTATTAAATAATAGATTTGGGTATAACTGTGATGCTTCATTAATCAATCTCATCCTGCCTCCCCAAATGGATGATGTCATGAGAAAATTGAAGAAGCTGACATTATTTGTATGCAGAATTAACTATCTCAACTATTTTTCACTGCTTCTGAAATGTAAACTGTTTTTATTGGAGTTCCTCTAGGCTTTTCCAACACTCAACTTCTGTGAGCTACCATCTACTACAGTAAATGCTGCTCATCACATCTTTTGTGCCATGCCATATTCTTATATCTTCACTTCCTGTCTCTTGCTCCTTCAGATTATCCAGATTTATTAAACTAGTTAAATTATGCAATTCAAAGTTAATAATGTGAGTCTTGGTAGAACAAAAGGAAAAAGCCAGGTCTAAGCAGATTTTTACTAAATTCATGTGTTCTCTGACTTTTGAGAGTTTTTATATTAATTACTTGCTAAATTGATAGCTTTCTTGCAGACATTTCTGTAAGTTTTCATGTACCTAATCCATCCATACCCTTCCACTTACTGTAATAAGGTCATTTTTCTCTGTGTCTGAATATGCTGTTAGTAAAAATCCTGTTGGAGGGATGAATGTGTTGTCAGGACAGAAGATTGTCAGAAAAACTTGCCTCAGAAGCAATAATTCTTGAGTAAAAAAAAAAAAAAGCCCTTAAAACATCTTAATGTAGTTTTGTACAGGATGAAATTAGCACAAAAATTCTTAGTGTCAGTGAAAACTGAAGGTATAAGTTTGCTATGTACTTATGGGGCCAGGTACTTAGAGGATCCTTTTACCCCATGCACGTATAACTACATTACTATATACCTTGCAAATATCCAATACCAGAGGAAAAATAAACTTTGAAAACAGTTACTCATTCTTATGTATCCAATTTAAATGTCCTAAATAAACACAGTAGTTTCTTGACAAATAATGCTCCATCAAGCTCGCTCTTTATTACTGATTGCAAAGCAGAATCAGCAGTGCTCTTCACCATGAGACCTTTGCTGAGGCAGAAGTTTGTTTCAACTTAAGGGACAGCATTATCCAGTTACTTAAAAAAAATACCCTTATAAAGACTATAAGCAAATGAGATTCTCTTTTGTTCCTAATTTAAAACTATTTAAGAAAACTAGAAAGTTTCTTTGAATTGCTGAGCATGGCTTCTGTTATAATTGGAAAATCCATCCATTTGAAAGAACAAGTGCATTTTCTGTTTTGTTGGTTTTTTTTCAACTTGCTCCACTATGCAAGTAACAAATTATTTGGTTTTACACATCAGAGGTATCAAAAATGTATGCATTATAGCAGGAAGAGGGAACCTTTCCTTTCTTCACAACTGCAACTTTCCTAACACATTTGGTGTTTAGCAAAAAATTGTGCTAATTCAATAGTGATGTAAACAACAATATATGCTATATTCACCTATCTGGTTTCCCACTCTTCCTTCTGGAAATGGAGCAATAGTCCTCAAGGAAAATAGTTTTCTGAGAGCATTGTTTGTAGTCTTTACTTAGGCTGCAGAGACCCACAGTCTTGCTGCCTAGTAAATATGTTACTGCTATTTTGGGCTTATCTGGTAGTGTGAACAGATCAAAGAGGAGAGGTGATACAGCCAAGTCAGTGTTGCAATGTGCAAGTTAGGTATGTATCTTACAAATTATTATAGCTTTGCTTTCAGATTCGAGTTTTTTTATTGCAGATATTCATTTAGGTGAATTTTGAGACTGAGGTCTCTAGGAAGAGCCTTTTTTTTTAACAGGTCAGTTCATTAATTACTTTTAATATAAAGTGCAAAATTAAACTCTCAGACTCTTTCCCTTTTCTGATATCCTTGTCAACTCAGGAAGTGTAAGTATGTAGAACACTTTGTGACTGAAGCTGAACTAGTGATGTTCTGTCTTAGGGGTACAGTAATGACAGGTTTTTCCTCCTCTGCTACTTTCTCTACAAATTAAAAAATTGTCAAGTTGCTGTTTGGCCATAAATACAAGCTTGAGGACATGTACCAATATTTTAGGTGTAGAGATCCATCTTTGTCTTACAATTGTCACACTTTACCTTTGAAAATGTGCAAATTCTTCTTTCCACTTTGATTCCATTTCCTCCCTGCCAGTGCTTTGTATGCATTTGTGCAGTAATCTCCTGTCCTGTAATTAACATCTACAAGCTATTTGAGATGCATAGTGTGATGTATCAGGTTAGCAAACATACATTAATGAATTTTAAATCATTATATGGAAAGTATGTCTCCATTAGTTATTGATTTAACTGGAAATTAATCTGACAGGTCATCCAGAGTAAAACCAATTTCTTGTAGTGATAGGAATTCTGGTTTTGTTTCAAATATTAAATATCTAAGACTTCTTATGTATTTAGCTAATAAGATCATGTATGGATTGCTTCCAGTCCATGTAAGTGTAAGACTTATTGTCAGTAATTAGTATGCACTGCCAGACTTTGATTATACCAGCTTTTTGACCTATTTTTAACAGAAACTAGGGCAGCCCTTTGGATTGCCTTTCTCCTGTCCCTGGACACCCTGCTGTGTTGTTCTTCATATTTGACATTATAATGTTCAACTGCAGTGCCAAACTGCAGAATTTCCTTGGGGGTTTTCACTGAAACAGATGTAACAGATGTCTACCCACTCTGAAGTGCACAGAGGTTTCTGATAACAGCCACACACTAAATGATTTTTTGTGTTATTTATTACAGATTACTTTAGTCAAGAGCACACTGTGTGGAAGATTCTTTCAGAAATAATTTTCAGACTGAGCTGAGAGGCTCTTCTCTGTCCCTCCCTACCATGTTCAACCACATCTCAGGCTGAAAGGTGTGGCTTAATGACTTAATAGCCTATTAGGTATCTAGAAGTTAATAGTAATAACTACTAAACTATCAAACATGCATGCTGTTGTAGGTACATGCTAGCTATTGGGAATTAAAAAGAAAAGTTTAAAAGCTACTGTCAGGATCTTCAGTAATGCATGACTTCACTAGGAATACATTTTTAAGATGCTTTTAAAACAATTGCAGCACTGCAGACTATACAAATACTTCAGGACTAGAGCAAAACCTTTTGCTTTGCTCTATTTGAAGTTGTTCCTTAATGTCTGTCTGTACCTTTGGGGAGTTGGGAGTGTGTGAGTGGCAGTTTCTACACAAGCCAAAGAGGCAGATGAACCAAACTATGCTAAAAGAAGAAGGGAAGTGAGAGGTTGGCTGTGGATATGACAGTGGGCAGAGGAAGAGGAGGAGGAAACAGTAACCAGAGAAAGTGGGAACTGAGAACTGTCAGGATGTGTGGATCAGATGCTTGGGGCTGGAGCGGATATTTGCTTCAGAGTTGTCTGGCCTGGATGCTGAAATGAAGGACAAGAAGAATGTGGGAAGAAGGGCAGTCTTGGGAAGCAGATAAAGATATGAGATGGTTTCACTAGAGGAACTGAAGCAAAAGTAGTGACAGTCTTGCTGGGCCCTGGGCATGGGTGTGAGTGGGTTCATCCCTCTGTGTGCAGGAAGGTAGGTAGGAGAATGTGTGTGTGAGATGCTGTACGGGATGTCCGTAATTTTCTTTTGGAAACAGCACTGTGTAGGAGCAACACCAGTTTGCCTCCACTCTTCAGTGTTCAGAAAAATCTGTAGCCAGTCTCTACAGAGGCAGTTCTGTGACTGATTCTCCAGTGATTTTCTCCCTCCCCCTAGTTAGTCCCCTTTCCTGTTTTAACCATTGGGAACAGAAACTCATGGATGTCATCCATCCCTCCTTATCTGCTCTGTTCCTGTCAGAAGCAATCATCTACCTGAGTGGTGAGAATGCTGTACTAGTTGATGTACCTCTTTTCTTTGCTTCTATTCTCCCTTGTACAACCTCCTTACAGTATCTGCAATATAGCTTTTGTGCAGAGATTAAATGGTATCAGATTGCCTGTGCACACACTGGCTAAGGAAAAGCCAATGCTCTTCATGGTTGATTGAACTAGCAAAAAGACCTTGATCCTGCTCTTGGTGAGAAGTCTTGGTGTTTCTCTTCAGGAAACCAAGTTGTGCACTGAAATAGGCAGGTGTTATTGTTTCTACATGAATCCTACGTGAATAGGTGGTAGCTTCAGAGACTCTTTGGGTGTGAGGCTGTGAAGCCATATGGCTCTTCCTGAGAATTTGTCATCCTCAGAGTCAAATAACTGCCTCTGAAAATCCCACTTGATATACTTGCCTGACTCAGGAAAGGCTTCTTTCAATGTTACCTTGAAAATGCCTGTTTGTTTCTCTAGGGCTATGATGACATTCTTGGTACTGAAACTGTACCTGACTTCTACACAAAGACATTACTTATTTTTTAAATGAACATACTAGGTTTATGTCACACATTATTAATAACATTGTTTTCTAGTTGGAAAAGTAATTCCAACCATCATGTACAGTGTTATCTATCAAGTAAGACCACTTCACGCATATGTGATACTCTTGTCATAATTTCTTATATATTTTTGCCTCTGAATTGGAGCAATGATAGAACTTGTTCTACTTCTAAATAGTTGCTGCAGCACTTGAAAAGGTAAATTATTGTGTGGTAGAATTAAGTAGTCTGGGGATTACTCGTACATTTCTTCAGAAGGTTGGTGCTCAGATTCATTTGCTTGTCTAGATCTATGCAGTTTATGGTAGAGTCCCGTGGAGTGACTGGGAGATCCTATTCTAGTGTGGATATTCATCTGGAATAGTTTCGCAGGATGACAATTTTGAAGGCAGAAGGTGGTGGAGAGATGCTTTACAATGACAATGTAATAAAAAATTTGTGGCCAAGACTTTTAGGAAAGAAAACACATAATTCACCTTTTCCTTGTTCGTAGCTGTATTACCTGGTAGCTTCTTTGCAGCTAACATGGAACAGTGTGCCTGAGGTACTTGTGCTGAAAACGATGGTAAAACTCCCTTGCCTTTCCTCTTTTGACCCTCCACTCAGGGTATCCAGTGACAAACCATGCTGAATTACTGCATGCTTTATTTCAGTTTTAAGAGTGTGTTTTTTTCAACATTGCTTTTGGGTTTACTTGGATCACATAAAATAACATGCCTGGAAAAAAAGCTATTAGAAGATAGTAAACCAGCATTATCTGAGATGGTGTTACCTATGGTGTATGTATTTATTGTAGCTTCTGAAATATTTTTCCTATAAGTACAAGGAATGCTTCAGAAACCACACCAGCACTGGTGCATTAAATGCTATTTTCATAGTGACTTTTGCAAGCATGTTGCAAACCAGAAACTAGTTTCTTTGGAAGGTGAGCAGTAAGCCTTTTGGTTTTATGAAGTTATTGCTAAAGAAAAGTCCCACAAAACCTTTAAATTAAAAACGAGTTCTGGCTGTGGATAGGTTACATAATTAATTTCCAGGTAAATAGTAGTTTGAAGATTGGACTAGAAACATTCAGCAGAAAATGCCAGTCTGTAATAAAGGTGGCTTGAAAGTGAGTTTTCTTCAGCTGGCTGACAGAAAGTGAACCTGTCCTAAAAGAGTAAGTGTTCTGTGATGGCATCTTCCTTTTTGTGCAGTGATGGCATGTTCTAACTTGCTTGTTACAGCTGCTCCTTCCCTCCGGCAAACAAAAAGCTGCAAGGAGCCACCTTTTCATGCTAGGGAATGGTTTTGGCTGTTCTGCTGAGGAGTAGGATGTAGTAAAGATCTGTCAGTTATGAAGGATAAGTAACTGGTATGTGTGCTGAATATTAAGTTTGCACTTAATAAGGAAGGGTGAATGAAGCTACTGCCAAAGGTCAAGCTGTGGCTGGCTAGCTGTGTTACAGGTGGCTCTAGAAAAATGACATTTGTCAGTGTTGCTCAGAAATTTTTTCTGAGAAGCTCATTTTAGTTCATAACTTCACTGAATTCTAGCTTCTGGGGTGAAATTCTCCATACTTCAGGTTAAGGTTTTCTTTCATTTATGCTAACATAGTCATGTGTAAGCATGATGGTTGGAAAAAAATAAACCCCTTTATCTCTTTAAAAGAGTTATCTTCCAAATATTTTATTTGTTAATTTAATTTTTATCATGCTAATCATAGGCTTGTCTTCTGACAACCCAGACTCTTTCTTCATACCCAAACCTGCTCAAACTTTGCCAAAATTTGAGCGCACTTAGTAATAGCAGCTTTGTTTAATTAAAATTTTACCTCTCATTTCCTACTTCAGTAGGAATGAGCAGTTCGTCTTCAAAGCTTAGTTTAACATTAATACATAAATATTGGGTTGCCCTGTAGATGTTAATTATTATTCCTTATAGCCACATTGAAGCTAAAACAGGAGGTTCTAACCAGATAACTAGATACTGTTTTATCTCTTTACAATCCTCACTTGCACGATTTGTACACAATGACATGGGTTGCTGCACTGTTTAAGAAAAAATCAGTGTGACATTCTGAATCTTTGACTGCTCCTCAAAGGATTTTGTATTAACTGGATTATCAAGTAGAAATATAGTCGTGTTTCTCATTCTTGATAGAAAAATAATATTTGTCATTATATGATTAAGGCAGTGGTAAGATTACTTCTAACAAGTGGGAAATTATTTTTAATGCTTCATTTGAAAGCATCCATTGGAAGTATGCAGCATATGCTGAAAACAAGCAAATACCAACATGTGCCAGAGTGTCCCAATATTGACTTAATTAAAGTGCAGACAGTATTTTTTTTTTCCCCTGACTCTGGTAAGCCATGTTTTGGCCCATTTATTAAACATTCTTTGTGTTGCTCAGTATTATTATTTCCTAAGCCTTTTTTCCTTCAAACATTCCTGCTATTAACTGAAATATTTTGCCATCTGGTTTTGGGTGGGGGTAAGAAATTGATTACTGATTTAAAATACTTCCAAGCCTATCCATAATTTAAATGTAAAAACATATCACTTTAAGTGTCATTGAATTTAAATGGAAACTGTGACCAGATTAATAATGTGTTGACTTTTGTGTGATGGCACATCTCCAAAGCATCAGCTCAGTGCAAAATGCTACATCTGTATTTCATGACTTCAGGGGAATGCCAAAATATTTCCATGGGGTCCAACTTCAGAGCTCTGTAACACAGCAATAGATGCCCTCTGGTCAAATGGAATAATAGAAAATATTTGAGCTACGTGTGGCCTAGTAGCCTGTCTCCATCCCTGGTACTGTAGAGTGTTGTTCAGGGAACATTTTATTACAGTTTATTTCTTCAACTTTTAGCACAATAACAGTTTAATTGAGGACCACAAGTGTATGAGCAGGTTAGAGAATAGTAGAATTAGAAGGTGGAATATGGTTATTAATAGTGAAATGCTAAAGCATTCTGAGAATACATCTATGCATGGGATTATGTAAATCCCAGGGCTATGAGGAGACTGGGTGCTCAGGTGGCTTGATCTTGGAGTGGCTTAGAAGTATAAAGAATAGGAAGAAGTTGTGAAGTTGTCAAGACTGACGGAGAGAGCTTTATTGTGAAGCATCAGCGAGTTCCTATGTGAAGGTGTTACTTGTGATTTCTGTCATATAGCCAAATAGCCATCACTAGAAACAGCTTTTACATCAGAAAGATAACTCTGGGACTTTATATGTGGAAATATGAATCTATATAGTTGTTACATGGAACAGCCTTCTAAAATAGTTTTTTCCCCTGGGAGAAGATCTGGGTACCGTTCCTTGCTTTTGCATTGTGTGGCTGCTAGTAGGTATTAAGGATTTTCCTCATCTATACTGTTTCTGATGGAGAAGAGTATTACTTGAACTTCTGACCTGTAAACTTAGATGGGAATGTGTGAGGATTTGTTACCTGGTTTATTCTGAACAGAGATTTTAAGGCAACTGAAAGATGTTTCTCTGTAAGTCGAACCACATACAGCCCTTTGCTGTCATCTTCTAACATTTGTTCACACCATTCCTTTGCAGCTAAATTTTTTGTAGTATTATCTTAGAATCTCTTGATTGCTATTGTATCAGGGTATAACAGCCACAAGCACTTCTGGATGGCAAAGCCAGAACATTAACAAGACACCTTCTGCCAAGAACCTCTCTCCGCATCCAGAACCAGTGGTTAGTGGGTGGTCTTATGTTTATATTTCAAATATGTAGTAGACTAAAGCTTTCCTAAGGCAAAGTGAAGCTGGTGTCTTGAAAACAATGTCAAATCATTAAGAACTTCACCATACCAGGCTGCCAAGCTCCTATATAACTGTTGCAAATAAACCATTAGTGTAGCTGTCTGAAGTGCAAATTTCTATGTCATGGTGACAATAGACCTCTAATATACCATTTTCTCTTAAAATAAGCTTGTAGTATGTGATTGAGAACACAGTATTTCCTGCTTCAGTTCCTTTTCACTTTTAGGAATGAATCTGAATGATATTTGAAGACCAGATGATACTAAAGACCAAATGGACCTGTTACAAGTAATGACACTTGTTTTCCAAATTTCAAGGACCTACCACATCATTGAAATATTAAATTGCTTTTTCATATTTCTTATCATAAGACTGTCTGCTGAGATTCTTCCTTGTAAGTATTGGGCAGCATTGATAGGAAACTTTCATGTTATGAAATAGAAGGTGAGTTTATGTCTCTATCGTGAGCGTGTCCGTGAAGGAAAAAAGACAAATAATGTAGACACAGGTTTGGAGCCTTTTCATATCTGAAATCTTTCCTTCTGGATGAACTGTTCTGTATGTAGAATCATTCCACCCGAAATGTCTTTTGTACACTGTCTTGCCTCTCAAGCAGGGAGAGGCAGTGAGGAGGCTGGGCTGGGACCAAAGCTATGGATTTGATTAGGTGCGTCAGGCAATGCAAACATGAGGTTAAAATATGGTCCAGATAACCATCTTGGCTGAGCTTCAAATGGTGTTGGAATTAATTTTTTGACAGGGCTTCTTTCCTTTCTGCAGGAAGGCCTGCAAGCAGTCAAGGCATCGATTGGAAAGAATTCTTTTGCAAACTCTGCTTGTAGGTTGTTTTATTTAATTGCTTGCAAAAGTTCTTCCATTTTTTAGATGCTTGTGGAAAGTAAAGCTTGTTAAGAACCAGCTGTTGGGGATCCAGTTCCCCAGTTGTTACCATAAGGAAGCTGGACTTCTGCCTTGGTCCTTTTCTGCCTTAATACAGAGGGAATCAAACATTTCTGGAGGCAGTTAGCATCTGCCACTCAGATTTAGTTTGTTTCGCATTGATTTCTAATAAGCTAGAAACATGATGAGAGCAGTAAGGAGCGGTACAAGTGCCAAAACATCTCCATTACTTTCCAAGCAGCCATAGGAATTACTTGACATGGTTTTGTCATACTGTTGGTCTGCAATGTGTTTCCTTTCCAGGTACTTTCTGGAAATTTCAAGTAGACTCGCAGGATGTTATGACAAGCCACCTCAGTTTTACCAGTTCTAATAAGCCATAGATCCTGTATCTTGATTCTCCATTAGCCATTCTTTACATTTGCCTTCCAAGCAACACAGTGATTAATGAACCTTTGAAATTATCAAGAATGAAAACTCAGACTTTAAAAAAATTTTGGTTTCCAGAAGAGGCTTGCCCTTACAGGGGTTACACATAGCCATGGGACAGGCAGACTCGCTGAAGGATGTTTCCTAGTGCATATCTGTGCTATTATGCCTCGTTTTGTTTGACATGGATTTCATTCCAGAGTACTTCAAGCGTAAGTCTCTGAGTTTAGACTCGCATGACTCTTGACTCTTGACTAAAATCTTACTGTAGCAGATGGTGGAGGTGTCAGGGAGCTGCTGAAAACTGCCATGTTTATTATCCTTCCACAGCACAGAGTAGCTCATCTGTTCCTGCTGGCAGTGGTTCCCAGGGGACTAGATGCCAGTCAGGATATTCAAAACACATTGTGTCCTGGCTGTGTTCTTGCCTGGCTTTGTATACTCTTCACTTGACTGTGATAAAAGGTTTTGTTATGGGTAGGAGTATTTGGACAAATCTTTCAAGCCTTCTCCACATGG
This sequence comes from Galbula dea, assembly GCA_013399015.1. Taxonomy (NCBI): domain Eukaryota; kingdom Metazoa; phylum Chordata; class Aves; order Piciformes; family Galbulidae; genus Galbula; species Galbula dea. Next base: position 752,824 of record VWZX01005630.1, read on the forward strand.
AATTTACACATAGCAAGCATAAAAGTAGGAAAAGTGAGTGCTGCTAGGCACCCTTGTACGGTTCTGCTCTTGTATTCTTAAATGCTGCTAGAGCAGGAAATCTTTGATCAATTCCATAACTCCCATGACAATCTGTGAGAGGGCAGGGTTACACAGGAGTCACACTTTTTGCACTATAACACAAAGATTCTGAAAATGGTATCAAATATGGCTTAGCTGTGGGCACAGGAGTAGCTCTGGCAGCCCAAGCTGCCAGGATGCTAGTGTTTGAACTGTATTGTTGAAAGCTAACCAGGTGAGCTGTGGGGCACGTGTGTGGCTGTGTTCTCTTTACACTTAAGCCTGCTAGTTAAATTGAAACAGAAAACTCAAATTCTGAAGTTACTTCACTGATACATGAGTGAACATAATTGCATCCTTCCTTCTGAGGGTGCTTCTGTGGACGGGCTTTTGGGTTAGATCAGCAAGGGATCACTTTCAATAGTAGAATGGTTCTGTTTTAAGCCTCTATATAAATATAATACTGTTAATATACTTAGAAATTACTTTAAGATTTCTAAAATTAATGGTTGACAAGTATAAGGTTAATTGATGTTAATGTAGGCTAGGAGGGAGTTCAAGAGAACCTAACTAGATCCCAGACAACAAGGCTGGGGTTTGCATGTAATGTGGGAGGGAATGGCAATAAAAGTTCAGCTTTCTCCTTTAGCACCAGTGGATGCCAGTGCATGCTCTGAGATGTGTAATAGTGGAGATGCTGCACTTTTTTTTTGTGCCCAGCCTTACAGTTGCTGTTGTCTGTGTGGTACCTAGCTCTGACAGCTTGACAGCAGATGAAAGTTAGTATAGACAAGTGTGAAGAATGTTGCATCAGAAGGAACAACTTTAAATTACTTGCACACGTTGCTGGATGTGCTTGGGGGGAAAAAAAAATCTTGGCATGATTATGGAGGCATCATTGAAAACATCTGTTCTTTACAGAGTTTTGGTCAAAAGAGAAAAGAAATTTCACCTCCAGCACAAATGATCAGGGGATTCCCTGGAGCATTGGGATGGATAATGCTTGTAGGGCCAAATTTTCATCTGACTGCATGTTTGGACACAGCTCACTGATAATTGGTGACATGAGCTAGCTGCTCAAATTCCCGTCACTTTTCCTGTACACTTTTGTGTTAGTTGCAGAACTCCTTGTTACAGGACAGAAAGTCTGAAAGCTTCCATGCAGGGAAAGATGATGATGAAAATCCAGAATGACTCAAAAGCAGTAAATAATGCCTTATCTTTTGCCCAGTCATAGAAACGGCTGCTCTTTTGTTCTTGGGACCAACCTCTTTCTCTTAGGGAAACTGAGGTATTGTAGGTGGGATTAGAACCACCTAGAAAGTCGGAGTAATAAAACAATTTGCTTTTAGCTAGAGGTGAAGTAGCCAAGTGTATAAATGAAACAAAGCTTTGATTTTTTTTAATCTCACTTAAAGGTTTGCCTTTACTTATGTTTCCTATTAAGTTGAAAGTACATGAAATATCTTTTACACAGGCTGTTTTGGGATTAATTTTATTTCCTCTCATTTTAACAGACTGAAACCTAGTGGGAAATTATTTGGGCCACAAACTTTCATTTAGGAGCTTGGCACATTTTAAGGGCTGTTAAATATTACAGTGGAATAATGGAATCAAAGAGTTAACACTTTCTGCTTTTTGACAGCTGTGGAGGATACACAAAGGTAAAATATGAGATATATATACACTTTCTCTGGAAAAATTTCTGGCTGAGACTGGTGCATGTCTGTAGTATTCTGCTGTGAGTACAGTTCTGTAAGGAAAATACAGTGCTCTGTGATGACAAGTTTGCTACCTTCTAAGAAAGAGATTTTTAGCTGTGGGCAATGAAAATCAATCAGATGAGATCACTTCTTTTCTCTTTCAGTTGATTGGCAGTAGTGATGAAAATAGCTCAGGCACAAAAATCAGCTTCTACTGTTACAAGACTCTGTGGTAAGATGGCCTGAAGCTGTTGATACAAAACCTTTGCTTCCTTGTTGATTCCAGCACATCATTGGCTATATCCTTGGCTATATTCATAAGTATAAAGACACCCCAAAAAAATTGTAGGGGTGTCTTACAGACTGACTCTAGGGAATTTACTTGACAGCAGGATTCCATAGTTTACTTAACTTCTTCCCATGCCCCATCTTCTGCCTTTTATGGAGTTTACATGCCTTTGGAGTTAACTTAGTCTTGAGGACTTCAGGGTAATCTCTCACAACTTTTATATGTAGCACAGAGTATTTTTTAAAGTGTGCTGAGAGAACTCATTAGCTTCTGTGACCTCAGTAGCATTTTTATTATTCCTGAAATGATATCTTGGTCCATGGTGAGAATTTGACTTTAAAAAAATTGGAGAAATTGTTTTTACAGAGCTCTAGTCAAGAAGAAAAGGAGTTTGCATTAAGGGATTATTATCTCATTACATAAAAGGAAAAGAATGTTAATTAACCAAATAGCCTCTCTTTTTGTCTTCTCTTTTGCTGTGTCACTTGCCTTACACCATTGTACTGGTGCTGCTGGCTATAGCCCATCAGAGGTGCCCAGCAGGGCTGGGGTGGGTGGTGACCTCCTCTGAGCTGTTTAGGAGTTTCCTTTGAGGAAAAAATGCACAGCTATGTTAAAGTACTTGACAGTTTCTCTTCTTCCCTTCTCTGCCCTCACTTTTCTTTCCAGTTTGCTTTACTAATGGGCCAGAATGTCGTCTTTTTTTGTTGTTGTTTGTTTTGCTTCACTCAGAGTCTAGTAGGTTGTTCTTCGGGAAAAACTTGGTTTCTAAAAGGCCATTAGCATCTGTGTTAAGGTTCATTTGCAAGATTGTAGGAATTTTCCAAGTAACATTATTTCACACTCCTCTGTGTGAAAGTGGTGGGCATTACCTGTAGAAAGTGTCCACACTAAATGAAGTCTTTGGTAGTAATCCCCTTTTTCTGTTTTAAAAACAAGTGAGCTACTGGTGGTCTGTGGAGACCTTACTGCTGACATGGTGATGACTTCTCCTCTATATATAGGTTACTAAAACATATGTTAGTTCTGTAATGCAGGGTCTTACTTTTCTTTGTAATTGCTGTGGTTATTTCATGAGCTTTAGGAAACCAACAGTGGGTTGAGAAGTGCTAGTGAAACACTTTGCATAATAAGTTGTGAATCATCCCATGAATAAGTTTGTGACTCTTTTGCTGTAGAATGCAAGATCAGTATCTGGGCCACCCACAGGTCATCCTTTTTATGCAGTGCAAATTTCAAAGATACAGTAATTAAAAGACTGCTTTTAGGAAATCTAGCAATAAATCTTTTGCAAGTGACTTCAGCAAACTCCCCTGAGTTAGTGAATTACCTTGGAGAGTTGGCTAAGATGGAGTTTTCTAATTTCACCACTTTGCAATGAGTCAGTGCTGAGTTTGAGTTTAAAGTTGGAGATATTGTACAATGTCAGAATGTTACATTTGGCAAAAAGCAGCTATGTATGTTTAGTCTGGGTTTATTTCATGTCAGAAGAATACAGGAAATAGAAACATCTTCATTACAAGGGATGAAATTGGATGTGTCTTTAGCAAACTTGACAGCTCTGAAGACCTACCAAAAAAATCTCTCATTTTGAGGTTTTGGTAAAGACTCATGTGATTAAGTCACAGTCTGCTCCATGTAGCAGGAGGTTTCCAGGATTTTTTGTTGACCACACTCTAAAGTGTTTCCTATTGCATCATCTGGGTGAATTGTTTTGTTTGAATTTTTCTGTTGGCTGTCACAAGCTGATGTTGATGAGAATGCTGTACTTGAGGTCATGCAGGGAATACTTTCCTCATGAAAGCACAGCTCCTAGATCATAGGTGTGGTTCAGGGGGAAAAAAAGCATCTCTGTTTCTGGTATCGTGCTGCAGTTTGCTCAGTGAAAAACTAGCTGTCAGTTACTGTCCCCACAGGTCCATCCAGCATACCAGTAGAACTGCATAAATATATAGCATGTGGCTGAAAGCTTTGAATACCCAGACTAGACCATATTCCTAAAGGAAATTTTGCCATATAACAAAAGCATTCTGAAGAGACACACCATTTTCTTAATCTTTAAAATCATTGGTTAGTTGAATTTCTAGCTAAATATTATTGAATAAATAAAAATTAAAATGCAATCATTGGTAATGTTTTATTTTGTAATATTTAACCAAGTTACAGCTTAGTTTCCATCATAACTATAGTATTAGGAGAGATGAGTTTTATTTGGGCTGCTTTGACCAAGTTGTTTGGTACATTCCCAACGGCCACATGGAGCAATGTGCATATGAAAATCTTTTAATAGGTCAATGAATGACTTCCCTGCATGGTAAATGCTAGTTGTACAACTAACATAGAATGATTTAATATAATCAAATTTCTCTTATTATTGCATGCTCTGTTACATTACTTTAACTGCCTGATGCAGTTGCTATAATTTGTTTAGATGTAAAAGTGTACTGTTATCAACAAAAAAGTGTTGAGTTTCTCTGAACATCTTGGGCAGCCAATCTATGTAACATGAAAAAGAAACTATCCTCTTTAAACAGCATCTAGAAGTAGGCAGTTTCAGCATGGGTGTTCCATCAAATGAAATCCTTTGATTTGTTTTAGATAGATATAACTGCAAAAACATCAACCTGAAGATAGTCTAATTTTGTGTCTCAAAACCCTATAGGATGCAATGGCATATATCATAAATGTCAAAACAGTGCTGTATAATGGTTCCTTTGATCACTGGATGATCTTAAGATGCAATGATTTAAGCTGAAGTGGAATGATAAATCTTCAACAACCAAACATTAAAAAGTACAAGGCATCTCTCTCACTGAGTTTAGTCTTGAAGACTATAAGCCTTCGTAGATTCTGAAAGGAATAAAGAAAGGTTTAATGAGACAAATGAAACAAAGTTGTTTTTTTTTTTTAACAGCAGAGAGGGATAGCTATGAGAATTGTGAAGGATTCAATTCCTGGTGTTATTTAATGCTAGTAACGTTCTTGTTGGCCTATGTTTCTAAGTGTAATTAGAAAGAAAAAAAAAATGTTTGAAGTGCCCTTGCCTTTTGATGTTCTCTCACTTCTATGCTTTCTCCTCCTGTGTCCCCAAATTAACAGTGTAGGATGCCCAAAATAACCTTGTATCTAGACAAGCACTCTGCTATTCTTACCAACTGCAGTGAGCTGGCTTTTATTTCTGACCTGTAATCAGTTTGCTGTTAATAAACACAATAGAGCATAGGAATAAGTATAATCTCACGAGCTATCTGGACTGCAGGTGCTAAGCAAGAGAACAGAAGTGTTGTTTTCAGCTGAGTAGAAGATTTTAAAACTTAAATCCAATAACCATATCATCCAAACGAGCCCTTCTGGAGACCTTATAGGTGTAATATGGAGCTAAAAATTTTACCTGAAAACTTGTACTGCAGCTCATCTGCAGAGATAGACCCTTTGTAGTATGAAATAAATCATCATTTCTTTAATCTTAAGAAGGCATTGTGGGGACACTACTCATCTGCTTATCTGCAGGTATTATATACAATACTATCAGACACATTTTAGAGTGTAGACCCATGTAACAAGTCGTCTGTAACTGCTGGAAGAAAAAAAGAGGACCATCAGATGTGTGTTCTGTCTTGGAGCACAGAGGCAGGTTTTGCTGAGGGCCTGCCTGTGATCAGGTCAGGTCCAGGGAGACTCTAACTTTGAGTGCTCCATACACTCGGCTTTTGTCTGCTGCACACAGTCCTGCAGAGGTTTAACTCAGACTCCATTTAGCTCAGGATTTTTTAATATTAAGTCCTGAGATAATGGTGTAAAAAATCCTATACCTTTCTGGTATCTAAGAAGTTTCAGACTTGGCTGGTTATCCATTGAAGTGACAGGACATAGCTTTGACTTGAGTGTATGATTAAAAGATTCATCAGAAATGTTCTGGTTGATTGCCTGACAGGCAAGCTAATATTAATTACAGGATTCAGTTTTAGATTTTCTGGATGTGATTCATTTCCAGCCATTAAGGCATTATTCAGTGATGCATTATGTGCATCCTAAATGAAATATTGATCATTTAAGCGTCAGTTGGTTTACTTTTTTTATAAAACATTTTTCTTATGCAAAGGCTTACTACCTAGAAGAGGACAGGAGTGATATTTAGCATCAGATGCCCTCTGTTTGAACTTTGGGCCCGTTGTTGGGTGGATGGTTACTCTTAGCTTCTCAAGCTTTCTTGTGTATTAATATCTATGTATATATAATATTAGTGAGCTGTGAATAGGTATACAAAGGAAAGCTGGAAATAAACAATTTTGGGCAATTTATTTACATGCTTTCAAAATAAAAAATAGTGATTTCCATTTTGTTTTTATAAAAGTGATAACTTTGTAGATGAACTAAATGTTGACCTATACTTAAAGATCTGTACAGCATGGTATTGCCACTTGTTTAGAAAACCTGGGAAGAATGCTCTGCATAAAATCCAACTTATTCTTTGATTTAGAAGTCTTGGTTTTAACTTTTATATGCTTTTAAATAAACACATTAAATTCAGAGCTGCCATCACTAGAAAAACCCTTGTTTTTTTATGGTGTATTTCTTTTAGTTGGAGGTTAGAAAAAAGATCAAATTAAGCTCTTACTGAATCTTTTAAATTGGGTCCTGAACAATTATTTTCGAAGAACTTGTGCTTCTATGACAGGGATTGTGGTCCAGGTTGATAAGAAAAGAGGGGGGGAAAAAATCAATTTAGACCTTTTCATATTTGAATTCATTAAATTGGTCTTACTCTATTAACATAATTAATTTACAGTAGCCAATACTGTGCAATTGCATCGGAAGAGGAAAAAATACAAGGTAATAATAACAATAGACTTATCCAGTTACATAGCTGGAACTTATTACCTTGAGTGGCAGTAATTCTGTATTCAGTTAAGAGATTGTAGTTAATAATAATAGAGTATCGAAGGATCAGGATTTGGACTGATAGATTCCTCTCCATTTTAGCTCTATATATTGCAGAGAAGGATTTGGCACTGATGTAGCAATGAAAAAAGGCTTAACTGAAGCTCATTTTTATTCTTCAAATAAAATTTGAATAGGTCTTAAAATACGTTTTGTCTCCTTCTGGCACACTCTGTACTGGTACCTAAAAGCAAGCTTTAGTCAGAACTATTTATATGTAATTCTGTGGTTAATGCACCAAACATTTTTGAAAGCTATATTACTGTCTGTAAAATGTGTTTCTAGCTCTGTGGAAAGCAGAGCAATTAGTACCCAAGAGATACTCTTTTAGCTTTTAGTTTTTCAGACAACATTTACTGTGGTAGGTAAAGACTAATGTTTGCTACATGCTCTTACACAAAAGCTTTACTTGTTACACTTGTTTACTTAGTAGTCTATATAAGCACTTACAGCTTATTGCATCCCAGATCCTAGGGTTTAGGACAATGGTGTATTTTAAGGCATTTTTGACAGGATAGATTGGAAAAAAAAAGGCAGTAATGAGACAGTTTTTCAATAAGAATGGTCAGCTGAGGTACTGTAAATCTAAAATAATTTTTCTAGGATTTTGGTAGTTATTTTTGCAGTTCTTGCTTCTGTGTGACCTTGACCCTGCTGTGGCAGGGGGGTTGGACTAGATGATCTTTCAAGGTCCCTTCCAACTCCTAGTATTATGTGATTCTGTGAAAGAAACCTAAGTAGAAAGCTGCATTTTGGCAATTGATGATAATCTCTAGTATCACAGACTAACATATTGATTTTAGTAAGTGGAAAAAATTCTTGAAATAATCATGCAACATATGTGAACTCAAGTAGCTTTAATTACTGCTAGGAACCACCATCACAGAAGCTGTGACATAGCAGCCTGCCTGGTAGAAGACCAACCTCACCACTGGGTCAGGATTTAGATTTCATTTATATGAAACCATAAATGCTGGGTCCTGCTAACTTAGTCACAAGAGCTGAAAGAGACATCCAGTTGTGGAGTGTCCCAGCTTCAGGTACAGAGGCTCTGCTTTGGCTGCCTTAGAAGCATAAGGCTGGAGCCCACAAAGCCTGACAGCGAGGGCAGGTACCCCAATGCTTTCCTCTGCTGTGAGCTGTTATGAGTCATAGACCTGTGCCCATGGAAACTAGGTTCTTCAATGATGCCACCAGAGTTGCTCAACCAAATTGATATCAGCAGGATCTCTGAGTGGAATTTTACTCATTTGCAGAAGATTGACAATAAATATCCAGTTTCAAGTGAACTTGAACTGAAATGAATAAATAAACATGGGAGAAAACACAGTGGGATTGTGTTATGAATTAGGAGTGCTGCTTTAATTTTTCAATGAACTGGAATAGTGTGCATGGGAACCCAGTATCAAAAAATAATCCTTTTAATATATTAGACCAATAGAATGGAAAGCTAGATTTGCATGCCTTATTCTGTAGTGCCAGAGGTAACAGCAGCACACTTGCTGTGCAAGTGTCCCAACCTTCAGGGTGAGGGAAACATCTGCTTCACTTTAAATGGTCTGTGTTAATGTAATCAAAGGCTTCCAAATTCCTCCCTACTTGCTTCTGTAAAAGTGGGTGCTCTGTCTTCTGGGGCTAATCAGAAACTCTTACATCCAGATTTATGGTAGTCTTGCTGTTTCAAGACCAAAAAAATCTTCAGTTATAGCAATGGTGGACTAGTTTATCTTAATCTTTGGTTACAAATGAACTGGATAAGTAGTTTTAGCTTAGCACTACTCATGCTCCAGTGTGACTCGAAGCTGAAGCATCCGGTTTGGCTCAACAAGGGAGACTGCCACTTCAGGGCCCTGAGGTCATTCTGGGGAGTGATGGTGTCTGCCTCAGCCACGATAAGGTCTAATCTGTTTTGCAGGCACATAGACCAAGGCCAACAACCTGTCAGAGGTCTCTGCTAGTTGCTTATGCTCTCTCTCTGGGTATCAGACAAAAATCAAAGGCAAAATGAACTCTTCTATGTCTCTCTCAAAGGAAAGGGAAATGCAATATGCACACTGAGAGGCTTTCAGCTGAGACAATCTCTTGGTAGTACTGATAGGAGTTCAAAGCATATGAAAAATCCTCTGTTAAAGTAATTGCTATTTCTCATTCCTTCTTTCCTTCACCCTTATTGATTTATTTCAAAGACGAGGTGGGAAAAGCAAAAGCACGAGTTCCATTCTTTGTTCTAAGACTGGTAAGAATTGCAGTCCAACCTAATAATCCCTTGCAGACCTAAGTGTCCCAGTTGCAGGCCAGCTGCTGAGAGCACGATTTCCCCTGGCTGTGAAAGTCAGCTGTGGGATAACCCTACCGAGCAATTGAGGTTTGCAGGAAGGGGCCCACCTTGTGGGTGGCTGAGGGCAACTCTCAGGAAGACTTTGAAGATTAGGGCTGAAACTTTGGATTTGGCTTATATTGAAAGGAAAACTTTCATCCTAGCTCCTGGACCCTGTGTGTGATGTGCTCTTGGAGGCTGCAAGGGAATTTATGGCAGTAATATGGGCAATGAAACAAAATGAGCAGAACTTTGCTTAACTGAATGATGTAAGAAACCCACTTTAAAAGGGAAATGGCGTGTGGAGCTCTGCACTGACATAAGTTTATTTAAAATCAAGGAGCTGTTTATTGCCTCAATTCAGCAAAAAGTGGAAGTGCAAGAGGAAGAAAAGTTTCAAATAATTAAAAAAATACCTCTAAACCAACCAAACAAAAACATAAGCTGGTTTCTGACTTGAAACCACTTATAAGATGCCAAGTACAGGAACAGAATTTTCTTTTAGTATCCTATTTGTTATTTATCTATATTCCTAGACAATGTTCATGAGCTTGGGGAGTTGCCTCATTATAACAGGTTCTGAGCTCTCTATCAGCAACTTACAACAGTTTAATGTGGCTTTTCGGGTAGTGGGGCATTAGGAGCCTGCCGTTTTATGTGCTTTGTCCTCCTCATAAGACAAGCAGAAAACACCAAGAAGGTGAAAGTCAGCATTTTGTGTAAATAGCCATGGAATGAGCTCATTGTGAAAACAACTGTTCTCACATTGTGCCTCCAAAAATCTTAACCAATCTCTAACAGATGCAAACAGTGCAGACGGTGGCAGTAATTATGCTAACCAGTGATAAAAGCTTCCATTTATGTGGCCTATCTTCATCCTCAATGCAATCTTTTCCAATCACAAAATGCATCCAGCAGCTGGAAACCCAGAGCATTATTAGATTACATTGACTCTGCTCCCCACAGCTGAGGGAATGCTTTTTCCCTGTAATACATTTTCTTAACAATTTCAGGACCATTGAGATACACCCTTGAGTCAATTAAAATTATCTCCACTAAACTAGACTGCAGTTTTTAAAGTGTTGTCTAATAGCTCATGCAAGCAGCACCCATTTAGATTAGTTATATACAATGCTTTTATAAAACACAATTTATATTCTCAGCATGTCAGTTCAGAATAGAGTTCTTATTCATTTACTGTGATTTCATTTTACTAACAAAGCAGTGCATAAAAGCCATTCTTTTTAGTACAATAAAGACTATTGTATTCATCTTGCAAGAAAGAATGAGCAAATGTAAAACGTGGTATTTTTCTCATCTGATTTTAAGTGTAGTTGCTTTTAGGTGTAGGTAAGGCTGCATTTAGATAGCAAGAGGCAGGTGGTAGGGAAATATAATAGTGCTGCTCACTCTTTCTGCAGATCCTCTTTAGCTTTCTCCTGGTTGCTTTATAGTTTTTTTGTTGTTGTTCATCTTCAGGTTCTTTGGTAAGCTGTTAAGCTACTGCTGGACATAAGAATGGTTATAAAAGTGGACTATGTGATACGAGCAAGGGTGGTAGTAAACTTGCAAGTGACAAAGTTGATGGCAAGGAGGCCAGTTCAACAGGGAATGAAGAGTTTTTTCAATATATGCATCAAAAGTAGAGATATTTAAATTCAGACTTAAATATAAGCCTCATTTCAGGTCTTTTCCTCTTTAAAAAGAGAAAAATTGCAGAGAAATAAAAATACTGCTTTTAGTTTGGCTTTTAGAAACAACACACCTGTACTATACATGGCTGCAAGAAGACTGAACCTATATTCACATAGTTGCATTGTTGCAGTTTGTCATTATAAATGTCTCAGAGGATTATGAGGTGGAAATTGATGTTCTGAGCTGTTTTTTCTTTGAGGGACGTTGGTAGTTTAATTTAGTAGCAGTGGGCTTTGATATGAGCAATTCTCAGAAATAATGCATTGCTTGGAGATAATTGTGTTCCTAGAGGTAGTTGGAGGGTTTAGATATCACTTGCAAAGGGGATGTTTTGTGTACAGTCTAGAGGGCAATTCATGCGCTGTTTTTCTTTGATTAGGGTCTGAACATGGGACACAAGTCTGTAATGGATCAGTAATGTCAGATATAGTCTGAGTCTAGGACTGTAGTAAGCATCAGATTTTCTATAAGGCTTTGGGCATTATCCTGTATATGGTGAAGTGTTTCTTTAGCAAATTATTTATTAGACATCTGTGGTTTCTAGCACACCATCCTGCTATGGTTTGACAATCCTGGACTTGACCATCTCCTCTTTAATGCAGCCTTAAGAGTGCCCCAAAAAACCCTGTTACAGAAGCAGCAGGAAATTCCCACATATGTGATTATGCAATAAAATATCTGCTGGATTCAGAATGAGATCACTTCCTCATATTTCATCTTTTACACAACCTGATACTGGCTTAATGTGCATCAGTGAAAGACTTGAAAAAGAGGAATATTGCAGTGGGACTTGGGAGTGCAGTGTTTGGCATTAGCTTTTCAGTCCTTGAGGCCAGAGGTGTTGGCAGAAGCTGAGCCCTGATGCTACCTGATGCTCTGCCCACTTTCACTTTACCTTTTCAAGAGCCTAAAAATATGCTTTGTTCTGTACTTTTTGTGAGTGTTAAAAAGTGAAAGATTTAGAAAGTTTAAACCGAGTCCTAGTCTGACAGGGCTCAATTTCAGCCTTAAAGCTGATAGCTATGGACATGAAATTAAAACACAGCAAGTTAAAAACATGAAATAGCTAGGCAAATAGTTTTTTTTTTTTTGCTGACTATACTTTTCCAAAGCCCTGTCCACAGCTTCTTGGGTTTTCCCCTCCATCAGTATGTTTGTGGACTTCACTGTATAAAAAGATGTGGGAACAAATGTAATTAAAATTATAGGAGGTGGATTTAAAAAAAAATCTTAGGGAAAGTTGAACTGAGGTGATTTATTATCTAGACACCAGGATTTGTTATAGTAAGTCAATCCTTGATTAATATTGGCAGTTATGGAAAGAACATTTTATTCATTTTACCTAGTTCAGTTCAATTAAATAGTGTATATGCTGTTTAGAAAACAATTTGAGCCTGAAGAACTAGGAATAGCCCTTCTCCAATTTCCAGGGAAAAATTCAGCTGATCTAAGCACTTTTTAGTTCACTAACTACAGCCATACCTGTTTTATTGTTTTAAATGAGTTTGTGCATTTAAGCAAAGCTTTTTAAAAATCAATCTTTTAAAAATGTTGTCTGTCTATGAATTGAGTTCCAATTCCTGAACAAGATCAGGTAGAAGACTGGAGCAAAAATTTGGCTGAATGCAATGCATTACTTACAAGACTGTTTGACAGGTTGTATAAAACTTAAAAACTAATGAATACTAAGCAGCAACTGATGAAAACAAGTAAAAACAATATCAGACAGATTCCAACTCAATTTCAGCCCAGCACTTAGGGAAATCATGGCATGTGTTGTGCAGGAAAACATCCTTCCAGGGAAGGAAAAAAAAAAAGTACTTTGACAATGTGTATTTAGTAAGTTACCATTAAAAATGTCAGTTCCCACTTAGGTAGTGGATGTCTGAATGAACAGCCATGACGATGGAGCATTTCTAGCTGGCACTTTGTGTTATAGTAGCCTGACTAACTGATTTGGCCAAGACTGATATTTTTTTTTTTTAACCTCTGACAATAGAGTGATGAGTTAGGGATATGTGTGTTGAAAGTGTGATGTATAATGGATGTCTTCTTGGGGAACAAAGGAATAAAAAGTGAAGTAGTGAACACCAATTATATCCTGATGTTAAACAATGTTTTGCAGTGGAGATTGATGCAAAACTTTGGAAAATATATTTTGGAATGAGTCTCTCTGCAAGAAACTTTTAATTAGCTAAAGAGTTTATACAGAAGCTTGAAATTGGGAGAAGTGAGAAAATATCAAGGTTGAGGGAAGGATTTGCTATTTGTTAATGCAATGACCTTTATAGAGTTCAGAAACCTTTCAATATCCTGCTCAGGAGAATGAATGAAAGAAGAAAAACTGCAAAAGGAAATTGAGGAAAGATGTTATTAGCAGTGCCTTCCTGGGACTGTTTGCCTATGTATGGACTGGATATGTCAAGGAGGAGAGAGGCTGTTAGCCACATAGGGCTGAAGTGTTCTCTTGATGCGGGCTATAAGGAAGTGTACTGCAGGAGAAGATACTAAATTAATTTTTTAAAAATACAGGTGAAAAACTGCCCAGGCTTGGCAAGGCTTTAACTGAAACAGTGTTGGAACTGACATGCCGTGAGGCTGGAGATGAGAGCTGAAATTATTTGCAAGTTGAGGGGGAAGTACTGCTTTGGAAAAGAGGAACAAATTACCTCTTCAGAATGAAGTAAAAGAAAAAAAGTGTGTAGCAATGATAATTCAATTTGAATTCTGGCTTGTGAGCAAATGATAATATTCAATGTCTTGAGGAAGTTATAGTGAAAGTAGATCAACAATCATGGAAACTTATGACCTTGCAGAAACACTCTCCTCATACTAATATAGAAAACATCCCTTTTTGCTATTGTATGTTACAAAAATGATGAGAGAAACAGGTATTTGGAAAACACCCTTGAGGCAGCATATAGCAAACTCAGAAACAAAGTGGTTTGTGTTACAATTTGGAGTAAAAGCATTGCTTTGGCACTGAAGATGATCAAGAGATTAAAATAGAGGCATATGTTAAAAAATGACTTCATTTCACTCAAAGTTGGGCTCCTGTGCAACCATTTTAATTCTTGAAAATCCTGAGACCTAGCTAATGGTAGAAAATTGCCTTCTACTCATCCTGATGATACTCAGTGTATCCTAAACAAGCATCTCACAGAGGTGCTAACCCTTATACCTGTTTTATTGATCAGCTGACACAAAAGCATGTGGATGCAAAACCTAGCAGAAGACCTCATGCACTTTACTCTCTCAGTACTGAATTGGGGTGGTTGGTGATTACTGTGGCAGCAAAGAAAGTGTGTTGCTTCAACTGGAGACAGCTTCAATAAATAAAGCCGTATAAGTGGAAAAGACAAGAAAGGATGGCTAGAGATTGACTAATTGCTTTAAACCTGATTGAGGCCCTTCTGTGTCCAATTTAGCCAGTTTGGATCATCACCTCTAAGTTTTAATTAAAGCTGGTGCTGCTGCCATTAATTGTATATTCCAATGACTTTAAATAATGCAGATATTCAGTTGTTCTCTTCTGGCCTTGCCCTACTGAGATGATTGCTAATTAGGTACGACATTACATGTAGCAATGTCTTTGTTGCTGTTAGTGTCGCTGTCAATATTATCTGGATGGCCCAAAAAAGATAACATGCTGAGAATTTAATAAGATGACTGGTAGTTGAGAAGCAGATATTAATGTGTTGTAAAACATTTCATGAAGTGACTATGTCACTCATAAAAGGGGATGATGCAATTCACAGTTAAAGCGAAGAGTTAACTAATTCAGGTGCTCAGAACAATGAGTTCTTCTGGAGCCTTAAATCAAAGAACGTACAACTTTTGTACATAGATTTCAAAATCTCTTACACATGTTTAACTTGTGTCACGTAGGATGTGAATATAGGCATTATCAGAAAACTATTTGTGATTAATATGTTTTTGATGCTGTTGGATTGCAAAAGATGTGATAGCTGTATTGTTCGAAGGATGAACAACCTGCTGGCTAGGGGCTGGTTGGTGGAGTTGGTTTCCAGAATCCAGCTTGGCTGGATGTTGCCTAACAGGTCCTTGACCTGACACCTTTGGGAGCAGAGTAGCCCAAAATAACCTATCAGGCTCCACTGGGAAAATGTGTATGTTAGTATTTACACTTCTTTTCACGCTCTTCTCTGTGTATCAGCCAGAAATTAAACTTTGGAAAAAAATATTTGGTAAATCATGGAACTTCTGACATTTTCAAAGTAGAAAAATATTTAAATCATTGTAAATCCTTTTTTTCCCCACAGTGAACCCACTTTAGTTTACTTTTGAAAGAAATGGTTCTCTGGAATTGCTCAGAAAGAAAAAAGGATATTTCTATTTAAAATGAATTTCAAAGGAGATTTTTAACCATGGTTAAACTTTGTTCAAATCTGTCTTTGCTGTCTGCATGCAATAGCTGCCATTTGTGCTAAGCCTCCTTGAAGCAGGCACTTGAACAAATCCTGCAGGCTGTCCCCCTGCGTGGCTGCAGCACATGCTGTACCGCGGGTGGCCTCACTGTAGATAAAGTTGGACATTAAGAAGCTGGTTTCACAGAAGCAGTGCCAGTCTTTCCGCTGATAAAGCTTTCCTTTGAACCTCTTGAGCTGTATTTTGTCTCTGTGTATTTTTGGAAGAGCATTGTGTATATTTAACAGTGTAAATAAATAAAAAAAGCCTTGCGCATTTATCTCTGATGAAAGCTTGCTATAAATTTATATGCAAATTAGGCTCAGCTCCCAGGGAGTTGCCAGTAAAGCCTTCAGGGTTGTTGAGGTTGTGCACTGCAGATCTTACCCTTAGGAATTTTTTCCAGATACCCAGACCAAATTTTTTTTCTTTCATTTAATCTCTTTAGTATTAGTTGTAGCAGTTATCAGCCACTGAGATTACTGCATATTTTAATGATATTTTAATCTTGTAATGACAATGGAAAATAAGGTTTTTTGCCCCTAGTTTTGTGTCGCTGTGTTGAACTGGAGAGGAAAGTGAATGTACTGTTCTTAATAGTAATAAGAGGTAGACACATAACTTCAGATCCTGTAGGTGTACAAAGGGAACTGCAATCTGTTTAATTTTTTAGAACTTGCTCATGTATAATGGTTCTCTGCATGCTGCAGATACTGAAGAGTGCTGTGAATCATTTTTTCTATTTTTTTCCCCTCAGCCAACAAAATCCTTTCAGTTTATGCCCTGTATGCTTCAGTGATCTGCTGCATACATGGATTAAATTACAAACTGTTTTCAATATTGCTTATGAATTTAAAGTCTGGGAAAGAAAAGATCCTCCTTTGGGTAATGGTTTTTGATTATATCTTTCTAATTACACACATCTAGTGAATTACATCACATATTCCACAGACATGACCAAAGCATATGGCTCAGGATTGATGAGATAAACATTAAAGTACAAATGTGTAACTGCAGAGTAATGTAATGTCAGTTAGGAAAGTTGGGTTGAGACTTCCAGACTGACCACAAGAAGACCCAAAGCAGAGTGTGGAGGGGGGTGGGGAAAGCTATGTTTTCTTCATCTGCTGCATATTAGGAATTGCATTTTACAGATGACTCTGTGGGCATTGTACTGCTCTTCACCAGCATGTGCACAGAGCGATCTTCATAAGAATCATCCTAAGACTTGAGAGTAATAGCAGAGAATTGCTTTGGGGTTCAAAACCAAATTCAATGGCTGTGCTTTTCCTATGTAGTTGATTCAATAATCCTGAATGGGCACTCTTTCACAGCCCAGCTATTGAACTGTAGGTATAATATTTTTCTTGCAGTATGTAGGTATATTTCTCTTTCTTAAGACACATTTAGTCTTAGTTTGGTTATAATTGTGTCACTTGAACTGCCAAAAGCATGAGTTATGACACTGAAGAAAAAGAAAGGAAGGTTTACCTCCAAATGTCTTGGGAGTCTGGACAAGACAAGATACAATCCATCAGCTGATCTGTAGTATCACACCTTGTAAGAAACAGTGCTCTGACTCCTGCAGAGCAAAATGCAGAGTAGGAAGAGATATCTGCCTTGAAGATGAAAGATTCTGCCAATCTGTAGCTTTTCATGGCTGAGATTTTCAGTTCCTATCATTTCCTCTTGTGGTATGGGACATTTTGCCCAGTGTTTCAGCAAATTAGTGCACCTGCTGGAATATTGCCTCCACAGCTCCCACTGAGCCATTTCAAGCACTCGTAACGCTGTTATTTGTAACAGAAAGGTGGCAGAATGGTGCTTTTTGCTTGCAAACCTGCTGGAATGTACCACTGTGTTTCAGACACTGAGGGCAAGCTGTTGAGATAGTGAAGCAGTATAAAATTGCAAATAAGAAAAAATACTCAGAACTAGGTGTTGCTAGAAAGAAATATAAACACTTATCATTAACTTCCATTTTAATACTCATTTAATTATGAATGTCAAAGGTAATGAAACATCCTTTAATGATTTTAACCTTATTTAAAAATAACAAAGTCTGAGTTCCTGAAGTGTCTAAAACTATATTTAGACATCTCAGTGAAAGCAGCCTGATTTTTCAAAGGTGCTGAGCAATCACAGGGATAGGAGAAGTGCAATAGCTTTTGTCCTGGATTTCTAGGCTTAAAAATTAATAGGAAAGTTTGTTGTTGGAGAGAAGCAGACTATGAGCTATTTTAGAAAGCTGAAATCATATGGCATTGCTTGCTAATGGCAATTTACCCTTTTTCAATAGAAAAAAGGGAAATGACTGTAAATGTTCAAATTAGAGCTCATAAATGTCTGAGAGTTAAAAGGAAAAGAAATAAAAACTCAGTTGAAATAAATTATTTTTACACTGCCCTGGAATGTATGCCACCAAGACAACATAAAAAACATAAGGGAAAAACAACCCCACAAACAAAAAACCTAGACAAAATCCCCAAACCAAACAAAAAACTTTAGTCCAGGTCTAACCTGAAGTGTTTTGTTGTAATAGCAGTTATAAAATGCGGAAATGGAAACGCTGACAAAATTTGAAGTTTAATGGCCTAAGGGCACTACACAGACAATAGAGCTAATGCAGTAAACTCGACAAGTACCCTTAACTGCAGGGGGGTTTTGCTTATTTGGTGAACTCTCAATCTTGTATAAGATGCTTTAAATGACTACATCTCTTTCCAGTTTAGAAATTACTGCTGGTATTTAGTTTTGATAATGTTGATTTTAGCTTTCTTCAATGCTCTCTGCATTAATTTGAACTATGGCCCTTTTATGGCTGCAGTGAATTGCCACAACTTAGGGCTCAAGGGGGAGGGAATATTGTAAAATGACAGAGAATAAATTTTGCCTCATAGTACATTCAAAGTCTTGGATCTTTTTTTTTTCAGTCTCTTGTTTTGTTTGCTTTCAGTTCCCTGGGTAAATATTAAAACTCTCCAGTGTAATGGGTCTGTTTTTCAGGTATGCTAAAGACTTTTGTTGTTGGTTTTGGTTTTCTTTTTTTTTGACTCTGTCAAAATAACATTAAGTGGCTATAAACAGAACAGAACTCCTTGAAAATACATTCTGTTGTGGAACCTCCCTAGATGTTTTGGAGCCCAAAGTAAGGATGGGATGCTTTTTGGAAATCACATTTACAAGAAATGTGGTCTTGCTGGGCATAGGGTTGGGAGAGATGAAGCTTCTGAACACTATAAGAAAGTTCAGCATGCCCAGCTGCGGTTGTGAGGAGTCACGGAGAGCATGAGTACATAACTGATG
This sequence comes from Galbula dea, assembly GCA_013399015.1. Classification (NCBI taxonomy): domain Eukaryota; kingdom Metazoa; phylum Chordata; class Aves; order Piciformes; family Galbulidae; genus Galbula; species Galbula dea. Next base: position 771,563 of record VWZX01005630.1, read on the forward strand.
TTCTGGTGGACAACCTCCGTTGATACAACTTGGATAAGTGTTCCACACCCAGCCTGAGCAATAGTCCTGTATGTGTGCTTTGTTCCTGCTGTTCTTTTAACAGTTGTTTATAACTTGTGGTGTAAGGTGTAGCTGAAAAAACAACTGGGACTACTGAACCACCTAGTGCTTAGGAGGGTAGGTAATACAACTTAAGAAAAAGCAGTGGGGAATGACTTTTGTTGTCTGTACTTGTATTCTCTGGATAACACTGAGTCAAGGTGTTCAGCTGAAGTCAATACTCTCTCTTTCAGTAATTAACTGTGGGGAAGATACATGTTTTATGAAAATGTCAGACTAAAGCAGACCTTTTCCCAAATGAAAAAGAGCTGAACTCAACATGAATTAAGTTGGGCAGTTGCTGACTTGTATCAACTACCTTGGGGGAAAGAAAAGTAACAGCCCTCTGCGGTACGAAGACTTGCTCAGCAGTTTGTCAAGGCTAGTGGTGTGTGCTGAACGTGCAATGCCACAGCTTAATGTGGCATTAATGTCACTCCTTTAAGTAAATGAGTGTCCTGGAGCTTGGTTGTACCAGGAAGAGTGTTGAAGAAATCAAGACCCACAGGTAGTGGTGTTTTTGGCTGACGTATCTATTCTAAGGTTAAACTAAAGGAGGAGGAAACAGCTGTTATGTTCCTTGAAGATTTAGAATAAAGACTAGTTTGTTTAAAAACCAACAAACAAAACAAAATATTGTGCTCTGTAGCCTGTATTGTAGTCTTCAGCAAATAATGAGTAATATTATGGCATAAAACCTGGTTAAGCTGAGGCAAGTCTGTCTTCCAGCCAACATTTTTGGGCCAGATATTGAACTATTTATTTCTTACACTTAGTTATTGCCATAGCATCATTAAGTGCCAGGTATGCTCTTGGTGTTCCATAAACAGAAATAGTAGTTGTTCTAGCCAGAAGGTTGATCTGTTTCCAGCTCTTGGTGTACTGAACAGATAGTAGGATTACAAAGAGCTTTTGGACTCTGGGAAGTTGAAAGAGTACTTTCTGGAAACTGTCTTGTATGCATTGTGTTTCTAGGACAAATCAAGGATTCTTCAGTGTAGTTTGCTCTAAGAGTATCTGTGAAACTTCTGATGTGCCAGTTGGAAAGTAGACATTTTGAACTTGTACTTTGTAGTGTACAAATACTCAGAATTCAGTGTATATGAAAAGTTAAACTTGCACCCTTCATCTTTCAGTAGTACATAGGTACAGGTTTCATCTTCCAGTACTTCAGAGGTACAGGTGAAGGTGAAAAGCTAGTTCTGTTTTGATAATCCTTTTCCTCTCCTGATTTTCGTTGGACTAGAGGTGAAAACCAAACAGTGGGATGGTAGGTCCTGTGCATTATAGCAGGTGCTTTGGCTTTGCTCCTCCTGAACACTTCTGCTGCTGGTGGTTCTTGGTTTCTTGCCTGTATGGTAGCTTTCCAACTGGTCTGTGTGCTTTATAATTTGGGTCTCAGATATGGTTCTTTTGTATCTATAGAGGTTTATTTCTTCCTTGGTGAAAATACCACGTTGTTGTTTGGCCAAGCAACTTGCTCATAACCAGCTACAAGAATTTATTGCATGTGTAATTTGTTTACACGTACATGTAAAGAGAAGTGCTAACTTCTTTCCAAGACTGGTGGAGTTGCTTTTAATTGGTATTCTGTTTCTTTCTTTTGTTTTCAAAGGAAGAGAAATTTTAAACCTAACCATGAATGAAAAGGAGAAATCAAAACCCATTAACTGTTGCTTTAAGTCTGTCAGCAGATGCAGTTATGCCATTTTCTCCACATTAATTTCTTCCCTACTGAAAAACATTGGTCTTGTGAAATGAGTCTGTTCACCAACATTCTGAAAGGACATTAACTCCAACAGATTCTGCTCAAAAGCAGTTTCTTCTTTCACCTTTCAGGTTTATTTTTTCTTCAGTAAAGAGCACAAGGAAGGTAACCCATGTTTGGTTCTAGCCTGGTCACTGCTAGGAAATGTATAACTATGCTTAAGGACTTTTTTTGATTAGCCAAAAAATTTTCTAATCCCTTCTTCCAATTTGAACTTTCTGGTATTAATCTGTAAATGAATCAGCTCCAACCTTATCTTAGTCCAGGAGAAAACCTGTAGCAGGTGCATTACACCTCTAGTAAATGATTTTAGCTAAGCTACCATGGTACACTTTGCTCTCTGTTTAGCACAGTCATGTCCTAAAATGGCACCTTTACTTTTACTAGCTGGGAGAAAACTTATTAAATCAAATGTGAGCTACACACCAAAGAAGGGATATTGCAGGCAGATAGATCTCCTCTAGAAATCCTGCTGGATAGATGTGACTAGTAAGATATATTAAACCAACAACAAAAAGAGAAATAACCCCCTCCCTAACTCTCCCTCAAAAAACCCCCTAAAAACAAACAAAAGACCAAACAAACAATAAAAACCACCTCAACAACCCTAGTGGAATAAGGGAACCTTCTGTAATTTCAGAGAGTAAGCCCTGATTTTATTTGTTGTTTTACCCTCCTGGGCAGATGATAGCATCTTTAGAAGCAGTTGTTCTGAATCAGGCACTGCATTTCTAGATGTGATGAAGGATTTCATTCCTCAGTCCTGCACCAGTGGATTTCATTTGTATGGGCTTATAGTCTGGCTATTTCCAAGAGTGAATTTAAAACCAAAGTGAGCTGCAATTATGCTGTGCTTCTCCAGAGATCCTGCCACTTTTTCTTGAAAGCTATAATGTTATTAGATTTTAAATAATTATCATCCATAAGTAAAGCCTATATTAATTGCCAGAGTATTATGATTAGGTCCACTACATTGTTACACCTGTGTGAAAACATGTAACCCTGAGTAAATTAGTTTCTGCCTGATTTTAGAGAATTTTTAACAGACATTAATATTTTCTGTTAGCTAGTAACACCCTTAAAATTGCTTTAGAATGGTGCCACAAAGCTTCATTCTTGTGATTTGCTTTAAAGAGATTAAAATATGACTCAGTCTCTTTTCAAAATAATCATATTCTTATGAAGTGATCCCAGTTTGTTACTAAAGGAAAAAGTACTTTAAATCAGTCTTTTTGTTAGAGCTTGAAATGTGACTTGTACTTACCCTACACAGGCTGTGAAAAATCACCCATTAAATGAGCCACACTGAAGGGCTTATGAATTTATTTCCAGTGTTTTCTAACTCCTTTACAAAAAAGAAAAAAAATATCAGTGCCCTACAGCCAGCAAGTCAGGACTTCTAAAGGCGCTTCATAAGTGACAGAAGAAACATTAAGATTTCTGAAAAGATCTCTAGCTGCAAGAGAAGAATTTTGTTAGTACAAATGCATCTGTCCTAATTAATCCAATGCAACAAAAATAAGAATTAAGATTAAATTTCAGAGGTTTGAGTGTAGCATCTTGTCACAGAGTGTACAGACAATTTATAATAGGGTTTGGTTTTCTCAGCATAACAAGAGAAAAACACTTTCTTGGGCCAAAATTATGCCTGGCTTGTATGGATTCCCTGAATGGACAAAGCAAGCAGAAACCTTTTTTTTTTATAAATACACCTTTGGTAGCTCTTTTGGATGTTCCAAAACTTGAATGAGACATTGAGGACCGACCAAGGTCATACAAACACCCTGTTGACGTTTACTGACATTGCTGTCAGATCTGCTAAGCAGGCAGCTCTGCCTTCCCGCTTGCCACATGTTCTTCATTGAGTAAGAACAGAAGGAAGAGGTGGCAACAGCTGCTGGCCGAGTCAGTGTGGCAAAGCCAGGTCATGCTTCTTTGTTTCAAAAAGTCGCTAGTTGTAAGCTTAAATTATGTCTGCCCCTAAAAGCTTTGCAAATAGGTAAGCTATGTTTTTTATATTTCCCTCAGAATGGTGTTTTTTTTCTGCCAGCAGCTCATCACAGGTGTGTCACCCTGGTTTTAAGTCTTGGGTTTAGGACAGGTGCCTTTACAGGTCAAGCCGTTTGCTTGCAGGGAAGCTGTTCTGGAGGACTGGTGTGTGTGCACAGGCAAACTCTCTTCAAAGAGGTGCCAATGTGTTTCTGTAGGTTCAGCTAGTTTCAGTGAGCACTGCACTCTTCAGGGATGTAAAAAAATACACCTCTGTGTAACCCTGTTGTGAGCTGTGACTTGATCCTCTTCCAGTGTGGCCATCCTTTACAAAGTATGAACTAGACTTAGATCTTATGTGGTCTTTTAATTTCACTGCATACCATCAAGAAAAGTAAGAAGACATGTATGAGTGTGCACAGCTTTATTATATAAGACAAAGGGGTAAGCAGATAATAAACATGAATAAACAACTTTCCTAAAATAAGCTTTCCTTCTGATCAGTTTGTTTTCCTTCATGTGCTGTCAGGCAGCTGCACGGTCAGTTTCTGTTCTCATTAATGTTAGTATAAAAAGGCACACCTTCAGTGAAGAAAAAAGAACAGAATTCCTTTGTAGCAAGCAATTTTATGTTTAATTATTAAATGCCAATGTTAGATATGAAAGTACTGTCTCTGTAGGAATAAACAATACTGTTGCGGCACTAGTATAACATCATCTCCTATTGGTTCCTGACAAGGAACTTTTTACAGAAGTATGGTGTATCTGTTAGCTAAAGTAGGTTCTGAGTTGGGGAAATGAATGTCTTAAATTTTCATTTAGAGTTGATCTTTTTTATCCACAATATGAACATTTCAAGAAGGTTTCCAATTCTAAATGACGTCAGTTCCATCTTTTGAAGTCCTGATTTAAGAGACCTTTCCAAAGAGTTCAAGAAAATGCATACATAAATTGTAGTGAATATAGTGAACATGTTCTGCAAGGTATATTTTTCATTTTAATTAACCACATCTCAGTTGCAAATATTTGCAATGAAGATACAACAAAACTTGCTTGGGTTTTGTTTTCATTACTATTGCAAAACCAGGAACAAAAGAATAAACAGACATAAAAGAATGATGAACTCTGTTGAATGTACAAAAGATTACTTCCAAGGCTTTGAGCATCTTTAGATTTGTGAGCTAGCCTGATTATGGTTTTGCAAATGCTAGAGTTTGAGACAGATTTAAAAAGAGATCATCCTATGTGTTTCTGCAATCAAATAATTATAGTAATAGCAGGGAATCTCTCTAGATTACTTTTAGAATTTTGTGTCACAAATGAGATCTAAATATACAGGGAGTTTAGGATAGAAGCAAGAGGGGGAAAATGAGAGTCTTTAGCTTTGTTGGTCTTTGTGCCTCAGACAACAACCTCAAGTCTCGCTGAAAAGTAGTGCTGAAAGGTTTATAAAACTGTAAGAATCAGTGTTCTGAGTAAAGCTCAGGCTTTACTTAAGTTAGCTTAATCTTTTTGATTTTAATAAGAATAGATTTCTATAGAATTTTTCTTTACAGATTCACCACTGTGTCACCTAGGGCAACTCTTATTTTTCTTGGTTTCTATTTTAATTTCAATGAGTAACAGTGTTTACTGTACATCTAGAAATGAATTGTTATGAACAATTCTTATGTGGAAAGAATTAAATAGCTAAATAAATACTTTGAAGCCAATCATCAGGCAGGATTTGTTATATTCATAATTCATAAGAATTTTTTTCAAAGTTCTTATTGAAGTAATTGCAGTTAATCTCTGCTTTCTGTGCATCTGTTCCTGTATCAGATTTCCTCACAGAGTGTGTTGTTTACTTTACAGAGATTACCTTTAAGAGCTCTGCATTCCTAAATTTATAGTTGAACACATGGAGCTTACAGCAGACATATCTGTATGGCTCCTCCTGTCTGTCTACACCATCATCAGTTGGTTGAGACATAGGATTTCCAAGACAGTTTGTTAGGGAAATACTTTGTGATACCAGGATGTGGAGAAAATGAGAATACACTGTGGAAATTAAGCTACTTGAAATCTGAAGCAGCAGCATATATATATATTTTATATCTAGTAGGTCTGTTTAACTTTGTATTGAGAAGTCAAATGAGAATTTTTACAGCTGGCTTTGAACCTGTAAGCTTCTGTCTTTCATACTGTTAATGCTTCTTGGCTGTGGTTGAAAAACCCCTTTACTGCATTTAGGCTTTCTGGGTTCCACAGCTGTGTTTTAACATGTTCAAGATGAGAATTTCATGCCAAAGCCCTTAAAATTGTTAATTCTTAACAAGAATGCTAATAGTGATAGAAAAATAAAACATGTATACCTGTAGCAACAGATAAAGTACAACCACCTTGAAGAGGATTGGTTGAAAAGAATAGGGTTGAGATTGTAAAAACAGCTGAAATATATACATGCTTGTCTTTCAGGTAGCTTGACACAGATGTGCCTGTGTTCCCTCTATAAATATTTACACTTTTGAATTGGCATTAACTGAAATGAGGTGTGATTACCTACCAAAGCTGAATTTCAAATGCCAAGTGTCCTATTGGTAGTAAAACAGTATTGCCAAATGTCAAAACTTTTTCAGATGCTGAGGAAATTATATTCCACATCTTAGAAACAAAGTTTACTCATTTCAGCATAGTTCTCAACACATTTTTGTCCTTGTCCAACAAAATGTATGTGAGGGTACACTAAAAGAATTTTCCATTTTATTTTGAGCTGCTAGTACCCCATTTATTTACTATCATGACATTGTCTACAATAGAAAACAAGGAGCTGTTCACTTCTGCACACCATTCAGGTAAAGATCAAATAAAGCTATGTTAATTTATAGGGCTCCATGATTTTTTTTTCAGTCTGTGAACCTTGAGCTCACTTCAGAGTTTGATCTGAAGCTCATTATGGTTGTTGAAAGACTCTCCTTGGCTTTTTAGGCATTGGGTCAATAATTTTAGCTTCTTCTGTTTCTTTGTGGTCCATTTTCTTTACCTAATTATCAGGTGACTTCACAGGGACGTGCAATATCTTATTTGCAGAATGCACTGAATAACATAATATTTCTGTACTTTTCTAAGCTTTTCCAGATATTAATCTCAGAGGCACAATGAGGCATAATGAAATTGTTATTAAAACCACTTTAAATGTGAAAATGAATGTATTATAGCTGCTTTAAAGGGTTGAAATATCTGTTACATTGTCAGATCTGTTACACTTGACCCCAGATACTTAGTTAGCTTGTTTTACTGTAATCTTGTGAAAAGGTTAAATGCAGTATGCATCATGCTGAAGTAATGAGACATGCATATTTGGAAACACTCTCACAGCTCTTAGCATTAAAGTGCAGTTACTGTAGCTTAATAATCAGGAAGATTTCACAGTGCTGAGCAAACTTCACTATCAAATTCTCTCACATGCTTGTAAGTATCTGTGGAAGGTCTAGCTAGTAGTGTACTTACTAGGTAAAAACAATGACAAAAAGTATAAGCATTTGTGTTATCCACATTATGTACTCTGTTAATGGCTCTCTGCACTTTAATATGTGCATATCTGCTGAGATATCATGGGATGCAAGCTTCTGCCATCCATGCTTTGTGAAGGAACAATTATCTCCCAGGGCTGTTTAACCTCAAAGGAATGATTCCCCTGCTTCCCACTCACTCAGGTGTTTGCCCATGCACAACCCTGGGCTTGGATTTTTTTAAAAATAAGAACCTAAAAAAGCCCATGATGCAGCAGTAACTTTGAAATAAAGCTAAATTTAAGGTGTAGAGTGTGTGTCTAAGACATGCAAATATATGAAAGAAATAAACACCCATGACCCCCACACTCTAAAGTGGTCTGGAGAGAGGGCACCTAACCCCTTCCACTCCCTGAAGATAACAGAGCTGAAACTGGATTTTTTTTTTTCTTCCATCCTTTGTGTAAACAATGGACATTGGGAGGACTGGGGAGGACTTCAGAGCTGTTGTCACATTTTTAATATTTAAATTTTTTTCCTCTTTGGCATACACACAGGATGATTGCCTTGGCTGCTCCAATGATTTGAAAGTAATTAGGTTGCACCCTAGGTAGCACAGCACCTCTCAATTGGGAGGATGGTTAGTTTTGTGTTTTGTTTTTTGTAACCACAGATTGCTGCAAAAGTGAATTTAATCCTGTTGCATCTGGATCTTTAGAGGCAAACATCTTTAAAGAACCTTTGCTACTTTACTGTGGTATTTGCAAAAAGATTCCTCAAACAACTTTTAGGAAGAGCTAAGGAGAAGTCTGAGGAGTGACCCAACAGTATTTACTTAACGTATTTAGTGTGTCTAATGTGATTTGATGGCACAATATTTAATAAGTAGCAGCACTTTGAACTTCCTGGCTTAGACCTGTTGGAACTGTGTATATTGGCCTATAATGCTGTGTAGTGAAACAAAATGTAACCCAACAGATGTGTCAGCTTGAAGATCTGTCACTTCTGCTGGGGCTGGGGGAGGAGGGCAATGAATCAAGATGCTTAGCAGTGCTCGTATCAAGAGCATGTTACAGATATTTACCCAATACTTATAAAAAATAATTATAAAAAAGGTGGCTTAAGAAAGCTGATCTTGTAAAACAGGCAGCAATGCAAGTCAGAGTACTGGTACCTCATGAAGGTTTTAGTGAGGTTGTTTTTCTTGTTGTTGAGATAAAACAATTCTGGAACCATAGTGCGTAAAGTTGCTAATTACTTGTCCTCATTATCTCTCTCTCATGATAGTATAGAATGTTTTCAAATTTGTCTGATTTTTGTTGCTTTTCTTCTAGAGGCACAAGGTATTATTTAATGTAACACTTTGAACCATGTTCTTTTGCCTCCTTTTTCATGCTTTCAGACAAAAGGAATGTAGTTGTCGGATGATGTCTGTGTAAGCTGAAAGATGACAATTAACATTTGGATCTGGAGAAATGCTCAGCACCTTCTTTGTTGTTTGTCTTAAGTTTGTGGACACCTGGCCTCCTCTTCTGACTTGAACTTGGAACCTTGTAAATTGGGTTCTGTTGGTCTTCTGAATTGAGTGTGAAATACCAAGTTTAACCAGAAAAGGTGAGGCTAACTCTTTGGGCTCTCATCTCTTGCTTGGATTTTGTTTGATTTATGAGGGCTGGTCATCTGCTAACCTTGCAAATCAACATTGAATCATTGTTTCCTTTATGATATATGCACATCCTATCACATCTGTTATACTTTCACTAGAAATATGTTAATGAATCAAGCTGTACAGCTCTCCCCTTGAGGTGAATAAATATTTTCAATCCCTGGAGAGGCTGGTGTCTCTGGGGACACCACGGTCTTCCCAAAGTCTCATAGCAAGCTAGTAGCAGGATAAGATACATGTTTTTTCCACATCTTTGACTGTTATAACTTCAGTGCTAAAGCATTTGATGAAAATGTTGTTATTTTCTATACAAAGTATTATAAATGACATTTCTGTTACAAGATCAGCCAGAGTAGCCCTGTGATTTATGTGTTACATCTGTGAGCCAAGCTCTGAGAAAACTGAGGTTAAAAATAGGGCAGAAATAATGAGAAATTTGAAGCAATATGGCCATGGAAAGTGCTATATAAAAATTCAATAAAAGGTGATAAAATGAATTTAGAAGATGGTCAGATTTGATTTAGTAACTGGGAAAAAAGTAACTTCTGAAACACATCTACATGGTCATCTTTTCTCTGAAGCTTGTCTGATGTTGAAAGATGTCTTATGCCACATGGTTGGTTTGCATTAACTGTGATGTATTCACTTTGTGGTTAGGTTTGGGGCTACCAGCCACCACCATCCCATCCGGGGACTCCACTTGGGGTCATGCTTGCTGTTGGAATGGCACAACTATTGCATGTTGAACTAAAGAACCTGTACAATATGCTAATAGAAATGCACCAACCTTCTCAGTGGCTTTTATAAGCATATTTCCTTGTGCTTGTGTCTTATACTGTGCTCTGGTATTTTCTTTGGGGAAAAAGCCATGAAGAAGAGAACAGGAGAGAAGCTGCAGGGCTGAAGATTCCTGATTTCAAAATATTTATGTTGCTCTGAAGCATTAGCTTGCAGTTATGTGTTGGGGGTAAGCATTTGAGTTGTTTCTGGAGAGTGACATTGTCTGCCTCAGTTATGAGAAGCAGATAGCAGTTGTGATGAAGCTCTGTAGGTAGAACTTCATGCAAAGATAATTCCTGCTGTTGCAGGGTATCAAGGTGATCTGACTTTGAGTTCTGTGGTGTGTTGTGTGTGGTGGTGGTTGTTTTCAAACTGAGCTGTCTGGTATGAGAAGAATACCTGAAGTAAACAAACATGGGTTTGACTACAAGCAGTTGATGAAGACCTTTGGCAAATGTGCAGAAATGTTGTTTGTTTCAACTCACAATGTAGAAGATATCTTGTCAGGAAGCATATTTAAAAAAAAAAAAAAATCAAAAAAATGCCCTAAACCATTCAGACCTAGGCAAGTGATAAGATTTATAAACTTAGATTCTGTTGTTTCCTGAGAATTTGAGACCCCATTGATTTCAGTGGTGTTGTGCACAAGCATAGACTGGACTGCACAACTGCCTATTGATTTCTGCTGGTAAATTTGGGGTATAGTACGACTGGAAACTTCTTTCAGGAACTCCTTTTATCACTTCTTTCAATTTATCTTACTAGTAGGTGTGCTTACACTGATTTTAAGATACTTATTTACTTGAATTAATCACAGACTTTTCCCATGCTTTTGTTTAGCAAGGCAAAAGCAATGATTGAACTGCTGCTTGCTGTCTGAGTGTGCATTGTCACCTAATGCAGTCATTGCTAGTGTATGATGGTATGCTGATTTGATAATCTGCTCTGAACCAAATAATTCTAGGATGGGTCAGAATGAATTTTCAGTGACTTTACTGTCTTTGAAGTCTTTCTTTATTGTTAGAACTATGTGTAGTTCCTGTCCTGTGGCAATCAGCTTCAGTAAAAAATTCCCTAATTTCTTTTTATTTGTGTTAGATTCCTATAGAGCTTTTTCTAGTGCAAACAATTGCTTTTGCAAATTATGTAAGCACTAGAGAAAATACTATTTTTGTGGTATAAATGTTTCTGAAACTGGACAATATAACCCCTCTCCATTATTTAAAATAAATTGGAAAAAGAAACTCAACAAAAAACCAAACCCAAAACCAACCAATCAAAAATGCCAAAACACCCCCCAAAAACACCCCATCACCCTGCATACTGTTATGGATGCCAATAAACTTTAGAGTTCAGTTGTGTGGTGGAAGGAGTTATGGTGACTAGCAAATAGAGGAGTTGGGGCATAGGTTGTTGGAAGTTTTTGATTTAGAGAAGTAATGGAATGACAAATGCAGCTAGTCAAGGGCTAGTATAAGTGAAAGATGTAGCTGAAAGAATGAGCATTTGTGTTTAGTAAAGTCATAGCCTAGTGTTGTGACCAAAGAATTTCTCCTGTTGTTTTTTTTTTTTTCTTGTTGTGCTTGAGGAGTAGAAGGATTTCTGGGACTCTAGTAATGTTCTGCCAGTTTTCTTGAATATTGCACTCTTGTTCTAGTGCCTATTCAATAAAGTCTGATTCTTCCCCAAAGTGATGGATTATTGCACATGTGCTGTTGATTTCTAGATATAGAACAGTCCTTGGCAGAAATACTCAGTATATTGCATATGTGCCCTGTGAGGGTATAGCATGTCTGTAGTCGGTCTAGGGTTTTTGCCAGGAAAAAGCTACCTCATGTCTGGAAACCCCAGACAAATTCCTTACAATTCATCCAGTTAAGATTAGAAAGGGGGAAAAAAATAATCTTGTAAACTCTTAAAAAAAGTAAGAGTACAGGAGAGATGAAGATGTTACCTATTATGACTCCTTGATGGAAAATGTCAGCTGCCCCTATGAAATTCCTGATTAAAGTTTTGTAACTTGTTCTGAAAGGCCTCCAGGAACAGATTCTTTAGATAGAACTTCTTTGGACAACTCATTCACATGTTTCACTGTCCTAAATTTAGGAAGTTTTTATCCTAAAGCCTGAGTCAAACCACTTCTTTTAACATGTTTGCATAGATCATGTTTTCTAGTGCTTGTTTATTGTAATAATGTTCTCTGTACTTGGTCCAGATCTATTTGCCTTGACATCAGGCACACAAAACAGTTGGGGGGGAAAAAAATGTAGATGGATGAAACTTCACCTTTGCTTCATGTATCCATGTACCTTGAGGTCTAATTATGCTTCAAATATAATTGCCTTTTGTTTTCTAACCTACAGACTTTTGTTATTGATTCGTGTTCATCTTGGGCTCTCCTATAGGCTTTCTGAATTTTAATCCTATCTTCCAAGTAGCTGCAGACTCCCTCTATACCTTTGTTTGTATTTAATAGCACACTCTCTTCCATCAGCCAGTCATCAGTAAGTTTTTAAGGAAAATGACATCTGATGAGTTTTTTGTGAGCCCTGTTCAATACATCTCTCAACCTAGGCAACATGTGGACCACTGCTGTTGTAAGTTTTCTTCTGTTATAGAGTAGTTTGACATAGACCAAGCTTCCTTGGTTTACACAAAAGAACATCATGGCACAATTAAATCCCTTAACTCAGAACTTTTTCTTCTGTTACAGAAAGAAACTAGATTGGTTTGATATAATTTATTTTGGACAAATCCATGTTGGCTGCTCATAATCCCCTTGTTGTATTCCAGGTGGTTACAAATGATTTGTTTGCTCCAAAATTTTTCCAGGAAACTGCAGTTAAGCTGCATAGCCTAGAATTTTGTTGCTCCTCAATTTATCCTTCCTGATAATAGTCATTAACTCCATCCTTTCCTGCTTTTCAGTTGCCTTACCTGCCTCCCACGTTTTCAGAGGTAACTCCTAATCGTTGCTTGAACTAGTTTCTCAGGTAAAAAGGGATGTGTGATATCCCTAGGACTGTGCCAGAAAAATATCTGACTTTATAATCAAGTTCTCTTCTTAATGGAAAAAAATCCCTGCTAAACTCTTGCGATTGGCTCTGTGTGGGTCCAGGCATTTTGCAGTTTTTCCTTCAGCAATCCCAAAGTGGTATCTGATAGCATAAGAATTTGGAGAAAGCACACTGTCCAATGAATAAACTGCCTTCTCCCTTTGTCTCCTACAGACCATCTCATTGCCTTTAATAGCTTGTCTTGTATTTCAGCAGTTGCCATGGCAGCTAATAATTTATTACTGAGCTAAGTAATAATTGCTTTATAATTATAAATCCAAGCGACATGCTGGCACATCTATCTGAAAACTTATGTACTAATTCTTTTATACTGATCACCCTTCCTGCTTGATCTTTTTGATTTTGTGAATTATGCTTTATCTTGCCTCTTAACACTGGGTGAAATTAAACTAAAGCTTTTGTGTTGTCACCTCTGTTTTGAATTCAGTTTAGAAAGGCTGTCTGGCCAGCGCAGCACTAGGGGATACCTCTTTGAATGCCTTGATATAAATCCAGCAGAAGAGGAAGTTGCTTTGAGTGTATCCTTGTGCTTATATTTCAATATTTTCCTCTGCCCTTTATTTGAAAGAGATCACAGTAATACTCATCTGTGATAATACCAAGTGCTTTTATTTCTATCTAAATATTAAATCTTAATGGTAAAGATGCATAGGGGAAATTTTCAAATATTTAAATAAAAATTCCAATGGAAATGTCTTTTCCCAGACACTGACAGAAAGCAGGCATTGATTTGGTGTTGGTATATCTTTATAATGTGTGTCTGCCTGTGCAATCTCCTGCCTCTTGTTTCTAGTCTAGATTTGTTTGAGCTCTATAACAACTGTACTTTTTGTTCTGGATCATGCATTTCTTAGTTCATGGCTGGGATCACCAGGTTGAGAGATGACACAAATTATAATAATCATGAGTGGAGTAGGAAATTGATGTGGCTGAAAATTGAAATAGACTATTTCTGTCATTTTGTATTTAATGTATATTTTGAGAGAAAATATTTTCCGATAAGCTAAGTTTTGATAAATGCATGTTTTCCTACTTGGGAGCTATATTTCTTATGTCAAAACTGAAAACCATCCTTATTTAGTAACACTCCTCAGGAGTCTGTGCAGAGCTTTAGTGATAATGCAATAAATCAAACAGTCTTGTAACATCATGTAGTTATTACAAGTTAGATGACTCTTTAATCATTGGAAAATCCCTGTCTTTAAAGAGCTGGGGCGGAGGGGGGGGGAAAGGCAAGCAAGGCTTGTACTAGCTTATTGTTCTCTTTTCAGAGTCAAATTGCCTGCCTGTTTTCCAGCCACAACTCCTGCCATCTTATTAGCCATTAAGCTTAAAATTGGAGTGTTTTTAAGTAAACAGGCACAACATGCTAGTTCTCATGACTAGTGCATCTGCCTTGGGGAGGTGGCATAGACCATTGCGAAGATAGGTTAACCTAATGTGTCAGATGTATTTGAACTGTTCTCATAAGGATGTTGAGATGCTGTAGACTGTTCCTTACAGCCTCTTATTTCAAGATTAATCTTGCTTTAGGAGCTATTGTACCTTGCTGCTTGACAAGGTGTCAGTTCTGTGAATGCACTGTAAGATTAGGCTAAAGTATTTAGTGAAGGAGGAAGCAAAAGCAGTTTAGTTAATAGCTCACTAGTTATAAATCTGGAAGTACTGTCATAATAGAAGTGAAACCGGCGAATATAGGCTTTATCTCTTCCTAAACAGATGTTTTATTCATACCTGTGTGGAAGTAAAGGATTCTGGTCTGCATTTCTGGTTAAAGATCACTTCTGGTTAAAGATCTTTACAGCAGCTTCTCCTGAAGGCATTTTAGATGATTCTACAGATAAATAACATTGAAGGTTTTGGATTAATTCTCAGTGTGGTTTGATAGAGACCTTCAGCAAACGTTTTCACTTGGGTAGCAGTATGCAGATAGACAAATGTTTTCAAGAAGGAGGTTTTAAAATTCAAAAAATATATACAAAAGTTGTATTATTTGCTGTGTATATGACTTGAAAGACAATCTTCAGATGAATTTTTATCCTTTGAATTTTTTTCTTATTGATAACCAAAGTGCAACACCCTTGAAAATGTCAGGCAGTTGCTTGTTTTTGAATTAAATTTATAAGCAGGCCTAGGTTCCCAAGTTATTGTTGAGCAGTGAATGTATTGTTAAGCAGCAGGAACACATTAATGTCATGGTTAATGGTTATCCCATACTTGAGAGAAAGCTTTGCAAGCCTCACTTCACTGCCCTTAAGAAGCTGTATTGTTTTCTTCAGCTTCATTGAAAGTATCTAAGCTACCTTAAAGTCAAATTACATGTGGAAGATGTTACCAATATTGCTTTCACTTACAAGCTCTTTCTGCCTAAAGCTGGCATTTTTGCACAGTACTGTACATATATGGTTCACATCTGGAGGCAGAATAGCTGTTACCATGACTTTGTGCCTCTGAGACTCATGCGTGTGGCAGTCATGCTAAATCCCATGTCCAGCCCCAGACTTATGATCATGACTAGCAGAGGACTATCCATGTAGCACTCCTTTGGAAATACAGGAATGACTATGGGGCCCAAGCTGTAGCCTACTCAGTGAACTGAACCAATTCATCTGTCCATTTACAGTGTGTCTATACTTTTCCAGTAGGAGAAGGAACCAGTTTTAAGGCCTTTTAGGTGTTTAAGGTTGAGACCATAGATTTGGCAGAACATTACTGGTTTCAGCTAAAGCTGCAGCTGATGCTGACCTGTTCTATTGCATTGGTAACTTTCTCCCTGCTCTACAAATTTATGGAGACTTGTAAGTATGATGCCCCTACATGTACAGAAAACTTATTGAAACTATTTCTCTTGTAGATATCGTTCTATACCTGTGTGGAAGTTCATCTCTCTAACTTATTGTTCTCTACTTGTGGCATCTGAGCTATAACATCAAACTGAGTTTTAAACATCATTTGTGTGGTTAATTGTTTAGAATGGCTCAGACTTGCTAATGATCTAAAACATTTATCTAACAGATCAGAAGGCAAACATATCTGGGTCATGAAAAGTGATTAAACTTATCAAGCCCTGGATTATTCACTGTCAATGTGCTCATTCTGGTCTTTCAGTGGTTGAAGAATTCAGCTCTGGCAGTGTGAAAGTTGCTAACACCTAGGGAGAAATCATGATCAAGAACTGCAGAGGACTTTCCATGTGGCTGGTTACAGCTCCCATGAGCTCGTTCTACCCACTGCTAACGTGGCTGCTGAGCCTATTGGGCTCTGTTGTGCAGCTTCCAGCTTGAGAGTGACCTGATGAGCTGAAAACAGAGGCAAAAGTTCAAGCAGGAGTAGAAGCTCTGACTGTTTGGTTTCTTCCACCATGTCTGTGATTTTTAAATTTTTTTTTAATAAGGCACTTTGTTTTCACAGTGTGCTCTAGATCTCTACCTTGACTGTTCCTTGGCACAAGTGTCTAAAGAGGACTGCTATGCAGGGCCATCGCTCTGCCTTTTTGCCTGTAGCAGTGTTTGTGCTGGTCATAGTTTCTGTTTCTGTGCACAACAAATGAAGAGCTGGCATCACAGACCCACCTGTTGTCTACACAGGTGTCTTATGTTTTTTTCAGTGTGCTGCTTCTATGGTTTTCTATTACTGGCTTTTATGTTCATCCAGTGCTTTCCTCTCTATTGAATCTAAAGGATAATTTACTCATGTTACATTTTAATTTTTCATCTAATATGCTTGATTGGAAAAATGTTCTTATAATGGTAATGAAAGGTGTGCAAGATAGACAGCACAAATGATATGTAAGCTTATTCTGTGAGGTTTGCTTAATTGAAGATAAACAAATGTATTATCTTGCAATTAGTGTGACTTGTATATGTAAATGGCTTCCTAGCAAGTTCAGCAACTTGATTCAACATACTTCTTTTGACTTGGCACTAGGTTTTATTTTACTGTATTTTAAAAGCTTCTTAGAGGAGTTTCCCTCCTGGTTCTTCTGGCTCCTTGATATATAGACAAGATACCATATTAGACACTTCCAAATTCTTCCATAGAAGGCTCAGTGATGGTTGAGCATTATAATCTGTCTTGAAAACATACTTTTTCATTGTGAATTTTTGCAGCCTCCTTCACAGCAGATAAGTGCTGTAGGAGTGTTTAGACAGAACAGTAACACAGATATGAACAGTAGTGAGCACAATACAGACTTAAAATGTTATCTTTTTTCGGTTTCAGAGTATAACTCTGTATGAGATGATGCCTAATTGATAGTATTGATTAGCTTCCTTTTATTCCTATTATTTTCATAGGAGAAGCAGCACATGGAATAGGAGAAGTTAGTACCTTGGGATCATGGGAAGGAGCACTGCTGAAATGTGAAACTGCTGCTGGAGCTAGGCAGGCTGATTCTGCCATAATTACCCCATTGACCCACAAATGAACTTTACTTTTCAAAGAAACAATTTTGGAATGTTTCCTGGGGAACATTTTGCTGTTGATGTGTGAGCATACATTGCAAGATGCTAAAGATATATCAAAACTCACGGCTATGAATTAGCATAATGGGTAATGCAGCTGCCTAGTGCCGCTCCACAGTCACTTTGTAGTGCACTATGACTTGTATGGGAGTACTTTGTGTTCCTTTCCATAGATCTGTGTGATGCTCAAAGATATTACTTCTGGATTTTTAAAATGTGATCTTTAGTGAGTATGGAAATCTGGAAGCTTGATCTTGGATAGCACTTTCTGTCAAAGGAGGGCTCAGCACCTTGTAAGTGGGACTGGAAGTCTTTTAAAAAATAGAACAGTGAGGTGGTGGTGTGGCTTTGGCTTGTTTTTTCTATTTTTGTTTTTCTTAATTATGTAGCTAAATACATCTTTCTCCTACTACTTAAAAAGGCATGGATCCAGTTGCCTTTTGCTGGCACTCGATCCAGAAGTGATCAGACACAACTGTTGTGTGTTAGCCAGCTTCTAAGCCTGAATCCTTACATCTGTGTGAGCCACTATAAAACAGGACAAAAAACTTCATCACTTAATGTTTTTTTAGTCTGCAAATCTCTTGTAAGGATGGCCAAGAGAGGCTTGGATTTTGATACTTTATTTTTTTTAACTGGTCCCTGTCATGATGTTCTTGGTATGACTGAAGAGTAGGCTTGCTGTGGCTACTCAGCTTTCCTCTTATATGTTAGAAGTGAAGTCTTTTCAAACATATCCCTGGCAAGGGAGCGATCCTGATAAATTAAAGATGAGTTATATTTGATTAATTTAATAAATTAAATTATATTGGAATATAATCTAAAAATGGACTAACACAGTGGTAGTTAATTAATTGGACAAAATTTTAATATACTAATGGTTTAATTCGGGAATTTAGTGCTAAACTTTTGCCTTTGTAACAATTCAGATTTTTTCTTTCCTTGACATAATTTTAATAAGGTAGCTGCAGATATTCTCAATGCTTATGATGGCATTTTTTCTGGAACTAGTTTTTAGAATTTATTGTAAATATGAATATTGGTATTCTGTTGTGTGGAAGATGGAAGAAAAAGTGTTTGAGTTATGTTTCATCTGGAAAACACTTCTGAGCTTTCAGTTTTGTTAACTGTATTTTCCTCTGACTTTAAAAACTAAGGTTTCTGGAGGCAAATACTCTGCTTCTGCAGAAAATGCAGCTCTCGGGTAACTTCAATTTCAATTCCTTGCCCGCACAATTAAAACACAAACTTGAAACCTTTTTCTCAACATTTCCATCGTCTATTTCTCATTATGCTTCTTGATGAGATTTTTAGGCTTCACAGAACACCGTCTAGGCAGCTAATCCGATGCAGTGCTAAGATCACAGCACTTCTTGTGTAATTCTTATTAGGTTAATCAAGAAACTTACTGAAGCAGGAGGTTTTTTAAGTCCTGCCAAATTTGAAACCATAGATCAAAGTTCGTAGCCCTCTGACCCTTTTGCCCTAACTTGCATCAGCAAAGTCTACCTGAATAGCCTTATTGTGAATATGGCAATGTCAAAAGCCTGTACATTTGCAATTGTTTAGGCTTCGGAGAGGCATTGTGTTGTGACCGGTGAGATGCATTTTCTTCTCATTCTAAAGTGTAAAGGTTTTCACCTCTATTGCCTATACAAGTGCTCTGGTGATCACAATAGCAGTTAGATGATCCTTGCTCCTGTCAGACTGAGCACCCAGTTTTATGACAGAGTGTAATTAAATAACTCAGAAGCCAACATTAGGAGAACAGCAGTGAAGAACAGGGGAAAAGCTTAATTTCCATATGGCCAGCCAAGCAAGAACACCACCAGCATTGTGATCTGGAGCAGACAGTTTAAGCACTATTAAAGAGACATTTATTCTTTAAAGTGTCTCTTGAATGCCACTGCGTTTCTTTGATTACCCTTCTTCACATTCAAACCTCTTCCTAAACCAAATGCTTTTTGCACAGCATGAATTCTCTGGTGGTGTTAATATAATAGCAAGGATTATTTTGAAAAATAACACTGAACTTAAGAATGGAAATCAAATAATTTAATTAAATGAAGTTTGACCCAGCAAGGCTCGGAAAATTTTAATAAGGTTGCCTTACTAACATTCTGAATTACTGCTTCCTTTTTCAGGGGAAATTACAAAAGTAAGATCACAGTAGGATTTGAGCTTCCAGGGAGCGTAGGGTAGAAGTACTAATTGTGCTTCTAAAGAGGATCTGAATTTTTGGGGGTAAATTATGTTCATTTTTTTTTTCACTTCCTGAATTCATTTCCTTAAAGTAACCAGTGAGGTCAGATGGTCTTTAAATTGCCCATAGCAGCTATTTAAGTGCTCAAATGTTAAACTGACATCTTGGTTTTAGATGTGCATGTCATCATTACAGCTACTGTCTGGTGGATCGGTCACTTTTTCTGCTCCTGATAAAACTCATTCCAGAGCCTGTGGGAATTTGGCTGTTTTGAACATGAGTGGTGGCTTTGAGATGAGTTACCAGGGTCTGTGTTCTTGCATCATGAAAAGAACATGTTTCAAAGTTTGCAACTTATGCAATGCAGAAAAGGAAAAGGGTAGTGTGTGTGTGTGAGCAACTTGGGTTTATTTGGTTTTGTTTGTTTTAATGTATGCCTCCTTGAATTGAAAGCAAATGTTTAGGGACAATGTAATGCTCATTCCAAGAGCAGTTAACTTGAAAGCCAATGTCTGTATAGTGGTAAAATGATCAGATATACTCTTACAACTTGTAATTATAATACATGAGTGGGGTACCAGAAATAACAGGAGTTTATTAAAAGAAAGAGATGTTGTTGAGATCACCCATTTACTAGAGTGTCTATTGATTAAAACAGGATGTGTTTACAAAGCAAACAAAGCATTTGGGCCAATTATGGTTCCCTCCTTAATTAATGCATGAAAACGTTTGAAAGTCTGACAGGCAGTTGTTCACTTCATGTGAATATTTAATTGTTTAGTCTTGAAATCTGTAGAAAATCACTGTATCACCTGCAGGAAGTTCTCAGGACAAATACCCAATGGCATATTTTGGTACAACCGTGCTGCACTCTGCAGCCTTTCAAACAGGCGAAATGAAAGGCAGAAGCAATAAAAAGGATGCTTTTGAGGAGTGTAAATTTCTTCTGCCCAACTCTGTCTTGACTATGGCTTAATTTTAAAATGCATCCTTTCACCTGCCACCACCAAATCAGTTTCCTTTCTGTGTATAAAACAGAAGTGTCAGCTTTGTTTGATCCTTAGATACTGAATATTAAGATACATTATTGTTAGGTTTATTCTGGTGAACTGCATTAATGAGTGGTGTGACAGATATGATACAAGCACACACTCTCTCAGCTTGGGAAGAAGAACATGTACAGAAGAGAATATTGTCATCACTCTTTACAAAATAATGCAGAGTATTGCTTTATTTATGGCTTGAAAACCTGACAGTCAAATCTTTGTCAGTCAAGCCCAGATTTAAAGCTCCAGCTGTGGGTATTCAGGGACTCAATTATGTTTTGACCTTTCATCTTTTTCCTGTTTACAGCACACACGCAGTGCCCAGGCTTCTCTCTATATTTTTCTTTTGTCTTATTCTGTCCTTGTGTTCTTGAAATAAAACTAGGCAGGCAAGGAAAGGAAAATCTTCTTCCAGCAACTATATATTTTGTTTTTATTAAATCATTATCACTTTCACAGTTGTAACTCCATGGCGTTTATTCCTGGCATATTCTCACTTGCCTAGCCAGTGGAGCCAAATGGGATTTACCAATTTACTTCTGGAAACTAAATGGCCTAATTTTCCTCTCTGGTTATCTACCCTTTCAGCTGGTGGGATATACACTCTGCCTTCTGCCTGCTTAGTGCCCTGTAGATAAATTTGTACAGAATTTCTTTAGCTGTCAGAGTGATGGATGGGTGGTAACAGTGGAGCCTGCTCAGCCAGAGCAAGTGGCTACCTTTGCCATCCATCACTCTTCCTGCTGTCAGGCCCCTGATCAGGACTTCAGAGCAGGTTCGGACTCTGTCTAGGTCACAGTGTCACAGGAAAAAAAGCCAATTAATTTGTCAAGGATATACATATTTTAGCATGAGGATATCTGATGTCTGAAATGCTGCTGTTATGTTCTGTATTTGATAAATCATTTTTGCTTTGTTTTGCAGAAGGGGCTTTGTGCTTAGGGGAGAATGAGTGTGTCCCACAGTATTTTTGCAGTTTTGATTCTGGATGGTAGCAAAGAAAAGTGTGTGGCAGGTTAGGAAAAAAAACAAAACTGAAAATAAGCATTTGCTAGCTGAGGACTGGAGGCAGAAGTATGTTTTAAAAGGGATGTTGAAAACAGCTCTGACCTTCTAAAGGATTTAGGGTTTTTTTCCTACTTGTAATTTTTAATAGCTCTGGTTGTCTTTGGGCTTTAGATCATTCTCTGGCTTGATTTGTTGACTCTCTTGACTTGCCAACTATTTATGAAATAGAAAAGCACCAAACTAAATTGAAGTATTTCTTCTTACTTGTATTATATTTCACTAAGACTTGTGTTCCTCTGTATGTCATTACATTTCATGTGTTCAGCTGGTAACTTAAGTTTCTGCTCTTAAACACCAGCCAGGATGTTTAATTTGAAACAGTCCTTAACTTGTGCTTATGTACTTGATTTTTTTTTTTCCCCCCCCCTTCCTATTTGGAGGTGCTGGGAAGAAGAAATGAGCTACACCTAGGCTGACAATTAGTTCATTGGAACGTTAAAGAGGGTTAGCTGTCTGAATGCTGATTGTCCTCTAGTGGTTTTCACTGTACTCTGAGGGGCTACTCCACAATCCACCAGGAAGGAATTGCAGATCCGCTCAGCTTCTGCTAGGGATAGTGCAACAGGAGTGCTACCAGTTGCTGAACATATGAATTCACTTTAGAGGTGGTTGTGTTGAAGCTGGAGAATACCTGAAGCATGGGGTCATGCTGAGAAGGGAAAACACTTGTGATGTGAAGACTACATCCGTATTACAAACCTGCTTTCTGTGCATGAGTAACTGTAGTAGAGCCTAGGTTTGGGGTTGCCAAAGTGGTTACATATGCCTGACACCACCCTTGTGGTGATGGACTCCACTATAGAGCAAAGGAACATTAGATTACACATGCTTTGTAACACTCATATGACAAGCTTACAGTGAAGAGCCACATGGTAGCTTTAGTAGGATCATATGTACCCAGCTGAGCCTTACACAGGACTACTGGCCTGAAACACTACACAAGTCTTTGTTCTTCTATCCCCACTATTATCTTTCAGGAATAGGTATGGTAGCACTGGCTGCTTATAATCTGAACAATCTACCTGTGTTTGCATGTATAAACCAATTAGCTATGATATGAAGTGTGCTGTGGTACTGAATTATCAACAGTACTGTCCAAAATTAAATTGGTTGTGTTTAGCATTTTAATGCCTGTAGAAGGTGTTGCAATAACTTGCAAATTAAATGGCTTTGCAGATAACTTTAATCTTCTGTGCTTAAGTTGCAAAGATATTTAAAATCATAACTTTCTCTATTTGTAACTTGTGTGACATGGTAGAACACTGTGAAGACAACATAGCTGTTCTGGATATGTTAAGCAAGTGCAGTAATAACTCAGTTCCTTGTTCATTAACATTCTCACTATCTATCATAAGCTACTCTGTCAGTCTGAGCAACTGTGGTTACAGGGCTGTTTTCTTAGAAGACTGCTACATATTTATATTTGAGTGAGGAGGATTTTTGCTTGATGCTGTTTCCAGTGGATCAGCACAGAAAATAAATCTCTGCTAAGTTTGTGGGGTTTTTTTTCACATTTTCAAGTGATAAATGTAATTAATCAAGTTTTTGGATAAATGCAGATTATCTTCAGCTCAGTAAAATTGTAATGCTTCTCCAAATGTAGGGCAGAAGTTATTTCTGCATGGATGTTGTGCTGCTTTCTTGATGGCTGTGAGAAAGATGGCATAGCTCAGGCTATGTTGACATATTTAGAAGGAATTAAGCTCTCTCCACACATCTGTATTTTACTAACATGGCTTGCTTTCAGTGTTTCTTTGCACAGTGGAACAAATCATAAATAGCCACTGCAGCTGAAGGCAATAGACACCCTTACTCTAGCAACAGTGTTTCCTAATCCTCCTCCAAACCTTTTAGACAAACGTTTGTTACATTATCGTGTTCAAACCTGTTCTCCTGCTCTGTTTGATTTGTGACTGCTGTGTCTCACAAGATGCATTTAAATCACAAGGTCTTTGTGACATGAACTTTGGCATGGATCTAGAAGTATAATATACAAGTATGGTATAGACATTTATTTTAAGGAAAGCATACATTTGGCAGCTGGCTGGGAAAAGATGGAATTTCTGATTATTGGGACAACAGTAAGGGCAGGTTTTCCATTACTAAGCAAGCATACAGACATTATGTTAACGTGCCCCATAACAAGGTAGCTCGTCATGGTAATTTGGTACTAGGGAAGTGCATTACACATAGGTGGAAGTTTGGGAAGAAATTTAACTTCTTCCTGGTTTATTGAGAGAGAAAATGAAACTAATTCCATAATAAATCAATAAACAAACATTTCTGGTAGTGGGGAACAGCTAATTGTTTCTTTTTTTCTCATAATTATTAGAGGTTTATGTAAGCAGTAGGCTGATAAATGACTCTGAACCTGGCCAGGTGGAGTGGCTTTGTTCTAACCTCTCTTCCTTTCAGTAACAGCAGAGAACCTGGGCTCTGGCAGGAGTTCTGAGATATGAGAGTACCATATCTGTTACAGGAGCTGCAAGACAAGCACCAAGTTGAGATGTCAGGACATGCACAGTAAATATTTAAATACACTTTAAAATAAGTGCCTCTGATCTTAAAGCCTTTTTAACATCTTATCCTGTTCAAATATCATATAATGATTCTTGTGTGCTTTACTCAGCTTGAAGATTATTGAGTAAAATTCAACAGGCTTATATTTTATCCTACTATGTGTCAGCTTATTTATTTCACAGGTGGCTATTAAATTAGTTTTATGGGGAAACTAGGGCTAATATTTCTGAATTTCTGCAGGATCATAACCTGGGGCATTATAGTAACAGTATGTAGAGAGATGTGTGTTCATGTGGGCATTGAAGGAATTTTCCATCTAGCTTTCAGTAGTCACAAAGCCACATTAGAATAAATATAGTAACTGAGGTTTAGTAGTGACAAAGAAAGTAGAATGAGCAGATTTATGCAGATGACAGACCACTGAAGAAGGAAAAAAATTTGTAAGAGTAGACTTAGGAGGTAAGTATCCAATAAAGCAGGTTCAGGGCATGTGTAACCTAGTATCTAAAGGCTCAGCTTTTTATCTGTAACAAGACCCTTAAAGTATACAGCTTTCAGCATTAGGTGTTTGACATGTGGAACTGAAGTTTTGCCTTAAAATCACCTTATTGTTTTAGAGGTAAAGAGATGACTCCTGTCTTGTTCATTACCTTGCTTGATAAAACACTACTCATATATTCGGCCTAATATCTAATGTCAGTTGTTCTTTATCAGGTTTTGGCCACACTTGGTAGTTCACAGTTCATTGTCTTTAGAGTTGAGATACAACAGTAAGGCAACTTCTGTGCTTATGTATACTTGACTTCTAGTGACTCCTTCAGTTGCTCAATAACTTTTTTCTCCAGGGCCTTCATATGAATGTGACTTTCTATAGTGCTAAATATTAAACCAACTGTTTTAAGCTTCATGTTCTAGTTTTAAAAGCAAAGGAACAAAGTCACGGTGGAGGCCAGCTGGCAGACTTGCATAGCAGTGTGCAGACCTTTCCCCTTTAGACATACCAGAATTTAAATTTGCACTTAAATCACAAGTCAGTATGAAGCTAAGCCTATCCAAGAACTCATTTATGCACATCACAAAACCACCCCACAAATTGGTACAGTACTTTTTGTTTGGCAGTCATTCCTCCAGAGATATCCAGGACAGAAATAGCAGGGGTACTGTAGGCCAAATATATGCTGGTTTGGCAGAGCTGCTTATGGGAGAAAACTTGTTCAGCACCTGCCTGTTTGTGCTATGCCTGGCTGCATTGCCTGTATTAGACTACCACATTTATAATGACTGGAATAGCCCATGTTATTTAAGAATAAATGGGTTTTGATTTATTGTTTAACCTGAGCTAAAACTTTAAGTGCAATTTAAAGTAAGCAAGAAGATAGAAAAACACAGTAGGCCTGAGCAGAATCACTGTTTTC
Source organism: Galbula dea (assembly GCA_013399015.1). NCBI lineage: Eukaryota > Metazoa > Chordata > Aves > Piciformes > Galbulidae > Galbula > Galbula dea. The sequence continues at coordinate 797,148 of VWZX01005630.1, forward strand.
AGAAACCTGTCATTTCCTGGGACACAAACTTGGAATTGGCTGTGCTTAGGAGAGCAGTTGTTCCTCTTACCCACCACGTAAAGCTCTGTTAAGGTTGACAGGTCTCTGTGTGGGTGTGGAGATCTCAGAATGTAACAACTCATATTTTCCTCAATATTAAAAAAAAAAGAAATAACTGTTAATCACTCTCTGCTTCCACTTGCCCACGTTAATGTCTGATGGTAATACCAATGATGTTCAAGTGAACTGTGTGATGTCAGGAATAAATATGGATCCTTAATCAAAAATAAAAATTGAAAAGTAGGTCAGGATGTTTGTAAATCCTCTCAAATCCACCTGATCAGTGCTGGAGGACAGATTTTTTTTTTTTAGCTTCACAAAAGAACTCTTCAATCCCAATTTATTTTTGAGACCCTAAAGAAAGAGTCTCCCTGTGTAACATGAAACCCCTGTGATATTCATGTGAAATATCTAAAACAGTGCTTGCAGTGGCTGCTAAGTCAGTGGCTCTGCAGAGAATGTGGAAAAAAAAAAAAAATCAGGTTTTACCTAGTGATTTTCTGATGAGCATTAACCTATCATTGAATGCTGCCTGGGTAATTGATAAGATGGCTGAGAGTCTTTTACATACCTGTCCTCTTTCCTGCACACTGGTGTGCTTTACCTTCTTGAGAGCTGGAAAAGCTGGCAGGAATTTCTCTCTTTGGCACAGTAACGTGTTCACTGGAAAAAGTGTTAAGCTCTGCTCTGTAGAAGCACTTTAAACAAGTGTAGGGATGCCTTGGGGTTGGAGAAGCTTGCAGCCAGTATTGATTATGTACCAGCTGAAGTCCTTTATGAGCCTGTGTGTAGGATTTATTGCATCCAAATTGCAGCCCTTTAATTCTTTTAAGGTTTTGTGTCTCTCAGCATATCTACTGTTGCAATGTCTGATCACAATTAATTTGGTATTCTTGATTTTATTTTTCACTATCTGTACAATTTGTAAACAATTCTAGTGCATATTTTTAAAAAAATGAAATACTCCATTTCAGAGGAAAGCTTTTATTTATTTTTAAGTGGCCTTTTTGGAAGCTTTCTTGAAACATAATTGACATCTAAAATAACTAAGAACCTGGGAAAGAAATGATGTACACAAACTTAAGTAGTAAATACCCTGAGAAACCCTCTTTTTCTTCCTATGTATATCAAAATTGCATTGTACTCAGTCCAGAAGTCTTTAGTCAAAGAAAAAAAATAGCAGTGTCTAACTCCATGCTGTTCCCTGGACATGAACCACATGTTGCCTCTAAAAGGCCTTGCTTTCCACGAGATCAGTTTGATCCAATTGTGTTAATCTGTGTTAGTCTGTCTTCTCTAATTAGACTGGGGTTTTAATGTCAGTGATAAGTAGAGTTAGTGCTCTTTATCTTACTTGGGAATTACTAAACTAGTAGTCTGTTCCAGCAAGACTAGAAGATTTTAGCTATAATTACTTCATGAAAGGTTGTCATTTATAAAAGACATATTGTCACACAGCTGGGGGAGTACTTCCCCCCAGCTGGAAGCTCACCAAGCTGCTCTGGTTACCTCCTGCTATAGAGCCTCTGGGTGTTTTATGATTCCTGCTGTTGAAAAGCAGGAAAGACAGGCATTTTGGGTTCTCTAGTGTGCTCACAGGTCACAGGCTGTCTATTCACGCTCATAAAAATGAGACCTCTTTGCCCAGCTGCCATAATCTTTTTGAGACAGCAGTGATCTCCAGCTCCAGCCTCTGCCATCTCAGGCTTGAAAAAAGTGCACTTTTGTGAGTGAGCTCTGAGTTTAAAATTCAGGTTCCCCAAGTTGTCAGGGTTACAAAAAGCCAATTGCTTTCTATGTCAGTTATGCAAGGAGTGTGTGTTAAGACAAAATAAGGGATATGTGTGCATATTCATGGATTATTGCTTTTTTCTTTTGACCAAAGTGGAGTGTGCTTGGGGCTTCCTGTCAGGGTTGTCTGCAGAACCCAGGGATCCCTCTTCTGCCTGTGTTTTCCCTTCTGAATTATGAACTATCTTCTAATATGCAGCTACTTTCCCAATTTTGCCTCTGGTCTGCTCTTTCTTTTTTTCAGCACCTGATTGAGAGTCTTCCTTTAAAATTTTTAGCTTAAGTGAACTTCTGTACCAGCAAAAGTCAATAGAAACAGCTTGATGACTTCACAGGGAGGGGGATTGAAGCCTCACTATACAGAGACACATGGTAATTTGTAGAAATTTCTTTTGACTCAGGAGCTATGACTCTTACAATTTTTGCTCATATTATCTTCTGTGCCAATGGTTTTTTTCCTTTATCCTCAGATCTATATAAAGATTTTCTGTAAGACAGGCTGTTTCAATAGCAGTATTTGGTGGGAACACTGTGTTGGGTAACTGGCTTAATTGAAATATTCTTTCAAAAGCACTAACAATGTCTTACAGGCCTTAGCCATAGTGTAATACGATATGGGTTTTTATAGGAAGCCTTCAAAGAATCTCACTTATGATTCATGTAGATGTATGTCTTACTGAAACATCTTTCTGGCATGTGCAAGTAGATGAATAATTCTTGTTGTTCCTTGGTTATAAAGGGAAATGAATTTTTAACAGTAAATGATTGCAAGGAGCTTATTCCCAGTGGTTTGAGAAAGTATGTGGAAAAGATGACAGTGACAGAATTGCAGCCTTGCTTTAAGTCCCATAGCATACCTTAGTTAAGAGGCTAATCTGTAAGACTCTAGGACAAGAACACTGAACACAAAAAGAGAGAGGGAAACAGAAGGAAAACAAAGATGATTTTTGTGGGTCTTTTGAAGATGTCTGCCTTGACTCTCCTTGTCTGAGGATAAGCTGCATTTTTTCCTCCTTTCTGATCTCACCAATCAGACATTAAGATGTCATTTCAGGTCCTGCATTATAATTTAGGTATTTCTTCTTGTTGACTCATTTACTTTACATTTCTATCTCAGGGTGGAGTTATGCAATTCTTTCCTCCTTAGTTTGTGACTTAGCAGCATGCATTTTGTATATCCTGTGCAGGTTTTTTTCTCATGAGGTATTTGTGTCTCAGGTGAAACAAAACCACCGAATGTGTCATGTAGTTCTTAGTGTCCTCTGACCTTGTATGTGTGTCACTACAAGCTAAGTTGGGAGGTTTCTTACTGAAGTTACTAATATACCACTGAGAATTGTTTTCTGATGATCTTCACATTCAGGTGTCTGCTTATTCCAGCATTTATTTTGAGAGTTTGTCTCTCCCTAAAGTAAAACAAAGCCTCTGTGGCTGCATGAATTGTTACCATGATGATAAACAGTTTCCTTTTAGTGAGGCAGACAGGCATCCATCTCTTGTTGGCTGGTATAGAGGATCCCAAAAGAGAGGTTGTCCTCATAGTGGTGCTTGCTATTCCTCTGCTTGGGTAAGGAGCTGTGGTCAATCTGAGTGGATGGCTGCCATGATAGTGCCAGCTATTTCATTTCTGTAAGGAAAGCTTTTGCTGTGGCATCCTTTCTTTGTTTTCCATGTAGATCTTGCATGGTTTCTTAAAATTAAGCCTGAAAAGTCTACTCTTGATATGTGTCTAAATAATGCATTTGATTCAGACAGCTTTACAGTAACAGTGGAAAAGGCAAAGCAGAGGAGATGAAGGATGAGACAATGTGCAACTTAGTATGTAATATCCTCTCCAAAGCCTTTATTTCAGGCAGAAATTTAGGAAGGAGTAGGATAAAGATAAGAAGTTGTAATTGCTGAGCTCCTTCAAGGACTAGCCTCTGGAATACAGCAATGATGGTTACTCTTGTAGATTGCAGCAGTGCACTAAGGCTATTTCCAGTGTCAGAACCACAGAATAAGTTTGAGGACTGAAATATATATAGAAATGTGTGTGACTGTATAGACAACAGATGTCACTACTCTTCAGCATTGCTTGGAGGTATCTGGAATCCTAAAACTCAGTATGTACAGTGTGGTCCACAAGCTACTTGGATTCTGCAGTGAGCATTAGCATTCACTGAGTCTCTAACTTAGCTGCACATCCAATCTGACTGGTTCAACTAGCTTGAAACCCTGAACTAGTTGTGACCAAATAGAAACCCTGGGGAAGAGCAATAAGAATTACCTGTAAAAACACAAGTTCCTGAAGTATTGCCTCTTAAATACAAGAGGAGAGCATTTTTACTCTACTTGGTGGATCACGTCTCAGGTAGACTCCATGACTGCATATCCAACCCTGGATGCCACAGAGCAAAAAAGATGTGCATCATATGGAGGGAGGCAAGCAGTAAGGATGATAAAACAAAAAACATGAGCTATGAAAGCAAACTGAAGGCATTTGGTTTGTTTAGTCTAGACATCAAATAAAGAAGGCTGAGAGGATGTAGGTGAAAGGATGCAGTTTGAAGGAAGAGAATAATCTGGTTTTTCATGTCCGCTGGGGACAGGACAAGAACTGATGAGTTTAAATTAAAGCAAAGGAGATTGGAAGTTAGATATGAGGGGAAACTTTGCAGTTCTAAGGATAATTAGTCACTAAAATAGATTGCTTAAGGCTCCTATGGAATCATTTCAGCTTTGTAAGAACAGGCTTGACAAACATCTGCTGGGAGTGCCGTAAGCAGTGGTGCCTGGGAGTAGCAAGGTGGACTCCAGGCCTACTTGAACACCTTCCTGTCCTAGTTTCTTTGATGTGCAGTTTGTTTTCATTCTCACGCTGCTGCTTTCTGGGATCCTATTTACCCAAAAAATCTCTATTAAAATTTTTATTCAATGTCTACTTCAATCAAAAAATATCTTTGTGACAGAAGAAAAGTTAGCCTGAAACAGGTTTTGCTATGGAGACCAGCTTTAGGGCTACCACAACTTTTACAACATCTGTTTCATTGTTGATGTAGCAGGAAGCAGCTTCTATTACACTTTATCAGCAAAAATTCAGATCCCAAAGTGGCAGAGCAAGTTTAAAAGAAAAAACAGCTGTTGATGAAGCTCTAGTGAGCATGCTGCTGGCCTCAGCAAAATAAAACTTAGTGGGAAGGGAAAGCAAAGCATCTCTTCATTCAGAAGAGAAAAACTTACATGGTCACAGATTAGCAAATGGATTTATTCAACAGTTTACAAACCCTGTTGTTCACAGCGCTGCACTGCACGTTACTTTCAGCTCTCTCAGTGACCCTAATGCAGGCAGTGCATTCCTCAAGGCTGTAATGCACCGGCTGGTTTTAACGGAGGGCAGTGTGTGGCATCTGGGCTGATGAAGGAGGGTAGCGATTATAGCTGCATAATTTGTTTCTGTTGGATAAAATAAAAGAGTGACAATGTTTAGTTCTGTAATTGTACAATTAGAGCACTAGGGCTTCAAGAAGGGACAAGAGAGAAGATTTGAGCTGTGGTCCTGTCCTAGTTTGGGCTGGAACGAAACTGATTCTCTAGCCCGAATCAGGACAGGCCCAGGGATACATGCTCTAAATTGCTAGTGCTCAAATACTGAGAGTTAGCCCTGTGGTACTAATTAAGTTTTGTCTTTGCTGTAGTTTTCTTTTGAAAAGGTTTTTTGTTTGTGGTGGTGTTAGGGTTTTTTTTGGGGGGGAAGGGAGTTAGGGATTGGGATTTGTTTATTTTTGCCTTCATTCACATCAAGAAGGACATGTAAGGAGATTGCTGATTTTGGAGAAAAGACACAATAAACCATCTTTCTCATAGGTTATTTTGTGTCAGATCTTGAGCTAGCCATTGACTTTGAAATGGAATGTAAACCAAGATTTGTGACACTAAAGAACATGATGTTAAAACATCGTAATTTCTTAGTCACTTCTTCAGGAAAAACTAAAAAAAAAAATAAAATTTGTAATCATTATTTAAAACCAAACAAAGCAAGCTAGAATTCTTGCTACAAGCAAGGCATTTATTGTCATTGGTATCTAGAGGGATATTAGAAAGAAGGTCATGTCATAATATCCACCTCACTCCTCTGAGTTCCTCATTTCAACTGTGGTTTAAACCTTGAATAGCAATTAAATATTCTTTTGAGATAAAAACTTGTTTAAAAAACTTAGGCATTGGAACAGAAAAAACAGACAAACCTAACAAAAAAAACCAAACACAAAGCAACAAACAAACCCCCAACCAACCCAAAACTAACCAAACTAAGCTCAAGCCCCCAAAACCACCCACCACCACCATTATATTAATTAAAACTGGTGCTGCAGAAATGCATAAAACACCCCAAATTAGGTGAGGTGTCCGAGTGTATAGCTGTTAATGAGCTAAGAGAGCTGAAATGTAAACAGGATGTGCCTCATTTCCCCCGATGAGCTTTTCTGTACAGGATCCTGGAATTTGCCTTCAGGTGAAATGTCAGGGTTTGTACTTTCCCTTGGGAGAGCAAATTCTAATTAAGCAGTATACAGTCAAAATCATCTCTTTGTTCTGCCTTTATCCAGAAACACTTGAATACCAGTTTTGTCATGGTATTAATGTTGAGAATATTGGCAGTTACACATTACCTGTGTTTGTCTGAGCTCTGCAGTGTTACAATGTGATGGAGGAATGAGTATAAAAATGATGTCCACAAAATCAGCTAAGTGGAGAGAGAAGTATCTGGTCCTCATTAAATTAGCTTTACTTTCAATTTAGATGAGGCACAAATAATGAAAACTTGTTAATTAAATAGTGTGTTGGTGGATTTATTTAACCCTGTGAGGTAAATGTCACACTTAAACCAGTTAAAACTATTCTAATCTAATGCTATGTGGGTATAGAAAATCTATCCAAACAATACAGATAGATGTTAGTGTTTTGCAAAAGAAGAAATTCATAGAATTAAATGAGTTGTAGTTGCTTAACCTGAATTTTGTACTGAATATTTTCCTAAATATTTCAGAAGTTGATGTTGCACACTGTGGTGCAATGGTAGAGGGTATAGGTTTAGTAGTACACGTGGTTGTATGTTTACTGTGTAATGAGTGATCCACTTTAGAACATGTCTTGGGATAAGCCTGTGAGATACTGCACAGTTACTGTGATCACATATAAACCTACCTTCCTTTTCAAAAAGAACATAAGATTTGGACAAAGTGCATGGAAGTGTCATTAAAGAGAGATTTACTGATTCATGGGTTACCTTTTGCTATCTAAATCGTATGCTTGAGGCAACGATCTGCTTGTTATTTTTCAGAGATCTGTCTGAGACTCATCCTGCAGTTGGTACCTGAGTGGATTTGTATTCCTTCAGTATTTTGTGCAAGTTACAGCTTAAATAAATCCCCAGATTCTAACATGTAAATAATACAGACACATCAAATTTCAGCCTTTTTGGACTCAGTTGCTGCTTTTTCCATAACCAGCAGCAGAAGTGTATAGTCTGATCTGTTGGTTTACTTTTCTAAGGATACTTCCGATGTGTTTGGATTTGAGACTTACGTTTTACTAAGGAACATTTTTTTACACACTGATGTATCAATTAGATGTGAATATTTATCAGTGTGATCATGAAACAAAAAGATATTCAGTAGTAGTATTCTGAGATATTAAAAGGTTGTGATTTCAAAGCCAATTGAGAGCTGTTTCAGAAAATGGGATTTCCGAGGAACCTCAGATGTTCATCATTAGTATTAATGTTCGCTATTAAAAAAATAACACGTTGTTAAATTCAAATGTGGGACATTATTTTCTGTTGTAAACACTCAATAAATTATGTTCTTGATCTTTGTTTCCTTGAGAAACCTTCTGTAATCGCAATGGGTGAGGCATATTCGGTGATGGAGTATTAGCACTGTGACTGTCTTTAGGTTAGTGGCCACAAGGTAACACATAAAACTGGACGTCTTTATCTTGAAATGTAAAATATGTCAACTCTCTGCCAGGTCTCTGCCAGGTCTGCAGCCTGTATCTGTACCTGTTTGGTATCCTTGCCATTATTTTATTTAGGAATCTAGGTAGCTTTGTTGCATGAGTTGTAGTGGGATATGATGGAAAAAGCACAGGAGCTGTGCTCTCCGACAACCATTGTGCAAGTTGCACATGTTTGTTAAAATGCTCCCAGATAGACATACCAATTTCAGCTGAGGCAGAGCAAGATGTTAATTTGGTAAGCATGCCTCCTTTTGGTTTGAGCAAAATGACTTCTTGCCATGTATGGGCTTCAGGCTTTGTTTTCTATTATTTTTCTATTGTCAGACGTCTAGTAATGCCAATGAAGAACTGAAAAAGCCACTTGGAGTAGTATTAGCTAATGGGATGTTGGCAGAGTGAGAAATCACAACTGTTCTGGCAAAGAACGTTTTTCTTGCTTCCTTTTGTTTCTTATTAAATCTCACTTGGAGAAACAAACTGAGTTACCACTGCAGGAATCAAACAAGCACACTTACAGGAGAGACATGAACAGTTTGGTTCAGGCATATGTCACTTACATGTACTAGTGAAGAGCTTTATAACATTTGTTTTCCAATACATCCTTAAACAATTCATTTTTTTTTCATGTCCAGAATGTTATTTCTGTACTTCACTGTAGTCCACCATTCCTATGTATTTTGGTGTGAATAATTGAGGCAAACTTGGTTGTGTTTAGTTTTGCTTTCCTGATGTGTGGGTGCTATTATACGTGAAGTTATGAGGGTTAGTTAAGCTTCATAGTAGATTGCTTTATTGATTCTATAGACTATTCACTCTGCAAAACTGAAAACATTTGTAAGCATGATGTAGTTAACATAAGGGTGATTGGTAAGTGTTTTGAGCAGATATCTTTTAGTCCTGCAAGCTAGAATACTTCCTGCCCTCCCAACCAACCACCACCACCACCAAACCACAACCCCCCACCATGGTGGCTGATAAGATTTGTGTGGTTGGTATTTTGTGTTGTTTTGTTGGTTGTTTGGTTTTTTTTCTCTCCTGGTATAAGGGTTACATTTATGCAGTACGGCTGATGTAGTTAAAATAAATGTAAAGGAATAAATAGTGATTACCAGTTGTCTAAAATTAGAGTTTGCTCAAAATTAAGATTGTGTTGATTGCAAGAGGATAACAAGCATGCATTATCATCTTCGTGTCTGAGATAAAGAGGATTTAGTTTGAATTCAAATTAAGGAAGTATAAGTTTGCTCATTTTAGGGAGGGAAGAACCTGACAGAAGTTTCTGTCTGTCTTGTGTCGGAAACAAAAGCTCAAGACTAGAGTGAATGTAAGGTCCTGGGCTGAACGTATCTGAAGCAGAAAGACAAATGTGGATTTAGGGCAAATCAGATAAAACCTACATATCTAGGAATCTTGAATGCTGGCACTTATTGAAATTATTGTATTCTTGTAGCTGGCCTTCAAGACTGATGTCAGTGGATCCAAACATATCTGTTCTTTACGTCACAGGTGTCGGCTGTAGTTGCAGTTCTCACTTGTCCAATGACTGTAGCTGAGTTTGTTTAGTTGGTGTGGAAACAACAGCAAAAGCCCTTAAATAATTGTGTAGATAATATCATTCATTTAAGATTGTATTCACTGTTACTAATTAAACTGTAGGTCTAACAATCTAAGAGGTAAATTTTGGCACCATACTAAACCACAACAATTATTAATGTGATTAAATTTAGTTACCTGTGTAGATTAGCAGAATGGTGCATTTAGTCTAGCATAAGCATGTAGCTTCAGCTGGATCATATAATGGTGCATAACATTAGAAAAAGCCACCACTTTTTCCCTTGAGCAAAGCAGCAGTAAAAAGGGTGCCTCAAAGGTAGACTGCATGGCATTAGAACAGAAATTGCTGATTGATAACAGAGGAAACTTAATACTCTTATTCTGACTTAGTATCTTTGTAGTAAAGCCAAGTTTTTAGAAGCAGTTAATTATAGTTTCAATAAAAATATTTAGATGACAGCTGTAACCCTTCATCATTTCTACACATATGTTACAGACCTCTTTTGTTGTTTCAGTGTGTGTAAAAGAAGTTAAGATGAACAAGTAAGAACAAATCTGACATCCTTAAAGTTGCTATCAGCAAAAGCACTGGAAAGACAAGACAGGTTGTTTGGTCTCACCACCAACCTCCACCCCCCCCAGAGTTACTGAACATGGTGTGAATTATTGGTGAATTGTGCCTCAGCCAGTATTTTTTACAGGCTGCATGTGCCTCACAGCATGCGTGCATAGGTAGCAGCTGAGACACACTGAAGGGCGAGGAAACCCCTTTTTGCCTACCTGTGAATAAAATCTGGTTTTTAATGAAGGTTTGAAGCCCATTTAGGGTGTGCTACTCTGGTTAGCAGTTCTGTAAGAACAGTTAGAACTTTCTTCATTTTTCAGTGGTGATAGATTGATGAGAATTTCCTGTTTCCAAGCATTGAAGTCCTAAATAACCTGCTGTTATGTGAGGCTAGTACATTGAAACAATTGCTATTGAATCAGCTGGCTGAAGTGAACTAAATATTGTCACCATCCTGGAGGCATTTTATTGATCCTGGAATCAGTCTTTATCTTTACCACTTCTCAGGTAACTTTAATGCATATTGGTGCTTGCTGTGATACCAATGTGGTTGGTTTCAGTTGGAAACAGCTGGTGAGGATTACCTTTCTTTAGGCTGTCAAGCTGGCTTTTACAACTGATATTTGGCAGGGTGAAGGACTGAGCTATGTTCTGCAGCTGGGGAAGATGCTGACATGGCTAATTCTCATCCTTTTGTGGCTTTGCAAGCTCACTGCCAAATGGCTGCAGTTCTGAAGAGCTGCACTGTATAGAGAGGAAGTGGTTCTCTTCAAGCCTATGGGTTGCTGGGGGTTTTAGAGGTTTTCCAGGGATCATAGACTTTTATGAGCAGTATTAGAAGACAGGTTCTCTTTTGGACTTATTGCTTAATGTATGTGTTTTCATGGGATGTTAGTAACAGATGTTCCTTTGGGAAAACAAACTTGTCCCTTGACAGTATTTTTTTTCCTTTTCTTTTTCCTGTAGTTGGTGTGTTTGTAATTAAGACTTACTCTGCCCCACCAAAAATACTGTTTGGCAGTGCTCTTGTACTGTGTCTTTTATTAACAATGAAGTAATAATGCACTGTAAACTATTTCAAGCAAGCTGAAGAGCAGGAAAATGCCATCCACATGTGCTGTAGAATGCAAAATGCTGAAGTAGGAATTGGGGACTTCCTACAGAAGTAAAGGTGCATTCTCAACATGCATCTTCATGTCAGGTGTAGTCATGTATTCTCCACACAGGCTGAGAGGTGATGTTCGTACACCCTCAGTTGCTGATTTATTCATATTACTTTGAGATAAATTGTCATAGATACTGTAGGGTTTTTTGGGTTTTTTTTTAATCAAAGCTCAAAACCAAATCTGACATTTAAAAGCTATATTTTTCTAACTGTTAACTCTGTTTAACTCTGTTACTTTGTTTCCTTCCTCAAAATTTAGTTTGCATAAATAAATGCAAGGGCAGGTCTTGAGAGTGCTGTTTAGTTAGACAACAAATTCCACAGTGTTATGTTACAGACTTGTGTTTGACAGTGAATTTGAAATACATAGCTGTAAATATTCCCACTGGGGCTGAAGTTCTGCTTGTCCTTAAGGGAAGCCCATAACACTTCATGTACCTGAGAGTCCAACCAGAATAGCTGGCAATTTGAATATTCAATACTGTAAATGCACTCTGTGTAAGGATTATTTATGGCATGGTTCATAAGTAATATTTGATCATGTCTTTCAAAATAATCATTCAACCTGCCTGTAAGCACAGACAAATATCAGTAGAGGTTTTAGCTTAGACTGCTAGTTGTTTTTTGACTGGCTAGCCTCATAGGTAAAACAGTACAGAGGGTGTCTATATATTAATGTGAGAAAGCCTCTTAAGTGTGCAAGCCTCTTTTGTTGGAAACTCCTAACAGTGTGCCAGCCTGTTGATAAAATAATATCCTGTGATGCAATCAAAAGAAAATAAGCAAGAAGATCAGCTATGATTCTATGATTCTTTCTGTAGCTGGTCATGATCCAAGCTCTCAGTTGACCATTATTTGGTAACATGCTAGATAAAAAAGCCATAACTCTTTTTTTTCTGTTTGATAAAGCTTGCTCTGAATTAGCCTAATAGGAGGACATTCCAGTCTTCCACTCTGAGAAGTGCTTTTTTTGTGTTTGATGCCACTGCAAAATGAAGCCTGTCCTCTTATTCCCCAGCTCCACCAGAATCCTCCTGTTTGGAAAACAAAACTGTTGCCCTGTACTTAACAAACAAGTAATTTCTGCCTTACCAAGGCAATTTGGGAGTCAGGGGGCAACAGAGTCCAGGAGAAAAGGAATCTGGAGACTTTTCCCTAAATTATCATTCACCTACTAAACTCAGTCTTATGTGTTATATTAAGTATTCAAATGTACTTGCTTTGAATCAGAATCAAAATCAGAACTTAAAATTAGACAACCACCAGGTATTAATTGTTAAGCTAGCAGTGAATTCAGTGCAATGAAAGTGAGAGCCAGGGAGCTGTTGAAAGGCAAAGTAATGATCAGAGCAGGACACTGATTTCATGAGTTCATCTGAACCACGGTGACTAGTGTGTGCGTGTGTGAATTATTCCTGCCTGAGGCTGCTGGGTGATGTGCTGCAGTGAGGGCAGAGGAAGGAAGGAGGAGAGGAGGGGGCAGGAATATGTATGGAACAGCAAATGACAAAAACATCTCTTTGATCTCTAGGGGTAAAGAAAAGAGCACTTAACAGTGAAAGGATGGGGGTGGGGTAAACTGTCCAGCTGAACTATTTGTAAGCTTAATTGTGGAACCTCAAAGAAGCAAGCATAACAGTTATGATTACCTAGTATTGTAACCACGTTTCAGAAGTATTGAAAAAACATGTAATAACTAATTGCACATTTTTTGTAAACATCTCAAACACAATGTTTCACTTCTTTCCTTCTATTTCCTTAGTTACCCAGTGCAATAGATTTAGAGAAATTCCAAAGAACACTATTGCACAACTAGTTGTTTGGATGTTTTCATAGCCTTGAATAACTTGCATCATGATATATCAAACTGTTTTTTCCAAAGAAACTTTGATTTTCTTTGATCATTTGGAGCCATTTTTCAGAAAAGATCCCTCACTCATTTACTTACTCTTTGTAGTTACTGACTGTGTGAGCTGTGCCATGTTCAACAGCACATATGGTGTGTTGAGACTGACATAATTGTAGGGCTGTGCCACCATGTGGTATGTAGGAAGGGAATTAGGGATGAGCATATTGTTTGTTGCCAAAGAAATAAAGTCTGAGTTCCTTCCTGAAAACTATAGTTCCTGATACGTTGGCACTACTTGAGACTTGAAAACTGAGGGTAGAGCAGTGAATCTTACAATAAAGACTGGCCTTCTCCAGGCCTGTGAAGAGTCTATCCTCTGGAGACATCAGAAAGTCTGGGAAAGCTCATCTGAATTTTGTTTCTTCATGCTTTCCTCCCTTTTCCATCTCTTTCATTTCTCCACTTCTGAAAATGTTCACCTCTCTAGTAGCCATATGAAAGGGAATAACATTTGACTTGTCACTGGGCTTCAGTCTGAGACCGGGATTCAGACTAAAGCCTAGTGGGCTGGACTTCAGCCCTGAGACTGCTATGTTACAGGCTGCTATGGTACTTTCCCCTCTTGACCACTCCCAAAGAGCTGAAAAAGTGGCAGAGTATCATACCATATGGTCTTGGCAATCTGATGGGATTTCTTTCTACTGCAAAAAGGTGTCATGCATGTTAGTGGAGCGTCAGTATAGAAGGTGATGGGAAATATAAGCCCTTGTCTGAGATCTTGCTGCTGTTTGATTAGCAGCTCCAGATTCTCTTGCTTTTGAAGTTATTGTATTTATTTTACTACATTTATTAATGATATTATATTTTTAGAGAGAGAAAAAACAGGAGTCAGTCTAGATTTTTAGTTAAGGTTTTGATTCACTCAAAATGTTAACTGAATTTGTTATTAATAGAATCTATATGAATGCTTTAATTCTTCCTTCTGTTGTTTTTTTGTTTTTTATGTTGCGTTGCTGCAAAGAGTAATCTCATGTGTAAGACATAGAATCCTTCACAGCCCTGGACAAAGTGTTACCCTGTGGCATTTCAGCACAGCACAGCACAGTGCAGCTTGTTGACATTGAACTATGGGGTTTTTCACAGTGCTCCTATCTAATCCTGGAAAATTAAGTGGTTTAAGTCCAAATGGGAGAATGTGTGGACTGCAATCTGTAATGTTCCTTCATGATTTCTCAGATGGACTTTCCTGATGTTTCTCCTTAATGTGCAGGAAGTAGCTGATATTCCTAGGCTTTGCACCTTTGGAGGAGGGTAAAACTGGGAATCTTTATTATTTTTAAGCTAAAAAGCAAAGCAAATAACTATTGTAACATTTTGTTGTTACAACATCCACAAAGTGCATAAGGGTATGTGCTAATGTAATGACTTAACCAAAAGGATGTTAGAGTTCTAACCCCAGCTGGAAAATAAGTACTACACAGCTGCTTGCTTGCTCACTCCCCCTGGTGGGACTGGGGTGAGAATAGGAAGGGTAGAAGTGAGAAACAACTTGTGTATTGAGATAAAAAGAGTTTAATAGGTAAAGCAGAAGCTGCACACACAAGCAAAGCAACAGAAGGAATTAATTCACCACTTCCCATAGGCAGGCAGGAGTTCAGCCATCTCCAGGAAGGCAAGGCTCCATCACATGTAATGGTTACTTGAGAAGGTAGATGCCATGATTCAGAATGTTTCCCCTCTTCTCCTAGCTTTGTACACTGAGCATGATATCATATGGTATGGAATATCCCTTTGGTCCCTTGGGGTCAGCTGTGTCCCCTCCCAGCTTCTTGTGTGCCTTCAGCCTGGTCATTGCTGGGGTAGTATGAGAAGCACAAAAGGTCTTGACTCTGGGTAAGCATTGCTCAGCAGTAACAAAAACATCCCTGTGTTATCAACACTGTTTTCAGCACAAGTCAAAAACATAGCCCCATATAGCTACTATAAAGAAAATTGACTTTATCCCAGCCAAAACCAGCACAGGAGCTCTTCAAAGATTTGTGTTGTGCCAAGCTAACTTGTGCATCTGTCTTGGTTCTGGACTGTCATTTTGCTCCACAGCTGAAATTCTCCCCATCCTGACACCAGGGGATGTGTGAGACTATGCTTTGTCCTCTGACACAGCCATCATGCTGGAAAGGCTCAGACCTCTTCTTATCCCCAGATCTCTTTGAACCCATACCTTTCTCACAGTTACAAACTGATTATTTTAGGAAAACTACAGCATCTCTCAGTTTCCATTTTATTAGCTGCTTTGTTAGGGTTTTTGTTGGCATGTTGCCAAGGAGGTCTGTCTTCGTGCTAAATTTTGTGATAAACTTGTTACTTACACTTTTTTTGATGTAAAAGTGGATTTGAATAGATGTGATTTGTTTTTCTGGTGCTAGCAAGTCTGATGACTTGAAGTGGATGACTTGGTTCTGCTGGAGTCCATTCCTGACTAAGAAAATGTATAACTGAGGAGATAATGGGGAAAAAAAAAAACTGAAAAAAGGAAAAGATATATACAAAGGATGTCATTGGACTCTGTAGCTGCTAGTTTCTCTTCTATGGCTTTGTCAAAAAATTGCTTATTAGAAAAACAACTATCACACTGAGGAAAAGAATTAGGGCCATTTCAAGCATATTATTTCACTGTTCCTTGCCAGTGGGAGACTCAAGGAGGGGGTTTGGGGTTTACAGTGGCTAGACAGACCATTAAATTGGTATTAAACACTTTTCCATATGAAGGAAGCCCACTTCTGCCAAAATTCCAGGAGCAGGGGGATCAGTTTCAATGCAAGTACTGCTGGGATGGGGCTAGGTAAACTTTGAAAAATTAAGAGGTCGCTGGGGTCAGGGTGCAGGCTGCAGAGTCTGTCTGGCTGGCTTCCTAGAGACTCTTGGAGAGCTGGCACACCAGAGCAGCATGACATCCTGCACAAACATTTGATCCTCCTGACTTTTTTTTTCCATGGTATTAACTTTCTTAACAGGAAAAAAAAAGTATATAAAGTTGACCCAAGCTGCATTATATCAATTTTCACCATGCTGAGCCACAGAAAGATTCCTGGGTTGTGTCCAAAACAAAAGCGAGGGCAAAGGGAGAAAGAGCAGGTTGCCAGACTCTTTGTACAGATTCACAAACTGCTCTAGTTCCTAAAATAGCAGCACAACACAACAGAGGACTCCTCTGAAACTGGTAAAATGC
Source organism: Galbula dea (assembly GCA_013399015.1). Classification (NCBI taxonomy): domain Eukaryota; kingdom Metazoa; phylum Chordata; class Aves; order Piciformes; family Galbulidae; genus Galbula; species Galbula dea. Next base: position 813,358 of record VWZX01005630.1, read on the forward strand.
ACAGCTATTGATTTTTTTTTCAACTGGTTAATCAAATGGAAAAGATAATATAAACCCTACAAATCTGGAAAGATGGAAAGGAATGCTCAGGGATTGCTTTAAAACCCTGAATCAAAAAATGTTAGAGGGCTGTCTACATCACCAAAGCAGAGACCCTGAATCCGGTGCAACAGTATGCGGATTGGAGGCCAAAAAAGACAGATCCTGGGTTGACCAGGGAGCTGACACTTCATGATAAAGGTATGGGTATAGTTTCATGTTGCTTTTCTGTGTCCTTGGCTTTGGGGCCATGAATTAGTCCATGGTAGTTTGTATGGTTCTAGCCTGGTTAAGCTGCATACTGTTCCCAGGCCCCTGGAAACCACCATATCTCTTGAGACCACTGTGTGCAGTGCAGTCATGCTTTCTGTTTGGAAACAAGTTAGTGATGTCCTGGCCAAACTGAGTAAAGTGAGGCTGAAGCCACAGCTTGTTGGATATGTTTCACTTTCCTGAAAGCCATAGACAAGAATTGTTAAGAATTTGGCCCATATCTTCTATTGTTAAGAACATCTCTTCTGCCTGCCTTGGCTTCTATTCAGCGGAAAACAACGTTTCAACTACAAAATAGTGACCTCAGTTCAGTAAAAACAAAAAAGAAAACAAAAAACCAAAAATCTTTGCTATGCTCTTGTAAACTTCCCTTTCTATGTGATGGAGTTCTGTATGGTTATGCTTTAACATAGGATCTAGACTCAGGAAATGAATTAATGTCTCTCTTCTGAGCTTGACCATGAGATAATGTATTAGAGTTCCTCTGTGCAGCACAGTGCAAACTTAGACTGTACTCTGTACGACAATGCACCAGTGCAGAGCTCTGTGCTTGGAGGTCACTCTTATAATTTCCTGAGGAATTTGTGACGTGTATCTGCACTAGCAGATGGTATTATAGTAACAGAGCTTAACTGTGGGAGAATTTGGAGCCATTAAATAGTGTAGCAGCTCAGGAGTCTGCATTGTCAATATGGGTTCACAATGGTTTGTTAAATCAGCTGGTTTGGTTTATTTTTTTTAAAGATACTGTCTATTTTAAATCTAGTTTTTATTTTTCTGAAACATTACTTCAGTTACAGAGTTGTTTTGCTGTTTCTGATACCTGCACTCTTGCCTATGGCTATGCAACCTTTGCTGGAAGTCCTCAAAGGTTAGATGTTACAAGCCTACATCTATAATATGGGGAAAAAGCAGTTCTGTTCTCATAGCCGCATCACAATTTGGCCATAACTTGCATGTGTACATACGTGTGATGGTATAGGACTGACAGCTTGCTATGGATTCATACCTTTCATATGATCAAAATGCACTTTGGAGGTGATAGAATCACATTTGCAAGCATCTACACTCCTGCCATAAAGCTGGAAGAAAATTCATTGTATATGGGGATGTTTGTGTTTTACTGTGTAAAACATCCAAATCTGGTTCCTTGAATAAAGGGACATTCCAGGTGGTATTTTATTCCATGATGTGACCCCAGTAAAAAAGGAAGACACTTCAATGACACAGATGAGTAGTGAATACAGCACATAAAGGGGAGAAGCAGGATCAAATGACATGACAAAGGCAAGTATAAAAGATTTAATATGTTGTACTAAAAACTGAAAATAACTCAGGGAGATGATAAAAATCTACAGTGTGGGGGTGGGGGGAGTAGAACTTAAAGAAAAGAGCAGTGGAGACCACAGAAATAACCACAGTCCATTTTTATTCTAATCACTTACAGGAAGGTAATGATTCATCTTTTTCAGGGCTCTTTGATTTACTAGTGAGGTGAATTTCCTGCTATGGCAATTAGAACCAGCAGAATTGTCAAAGAGGGAGGAAGAGTATGCACAGACATCTTTGTAAGTTCTGCAAGAAGGAGGAGGCAATCTGTTTGGCTGTGGAGAGGAATATGTCAGAGATGCAAGAGTTATGTTAGCTCTCAGAAGGTGAAAAATGCAAACCATATTGTTAGAATTTCAGATACAGGATGGACACAGGTAAATGAAGCATTCTGAATTTAACTTATTTTTTATGGATTTTTCTTCGTACAGAAAATTTCACTCTTGATGCCATATTGCTCTAGAAGGTCACTACAAGGTCAGCTGTCCATTAAGTAACATTAAATTAAGTTAATTTGTTCCAGATTGGGCCTGAAGTCTAGAATAAGGTGAAACAGAATTTTATGGGAATGTCTTTATTGAAGCCCAGATTTTCAGGTTTTCATCTGCATGTGCTTTCTGGACCTGATCAGCAGTCCTGCTGGAGAGCTTTGTAGCTTTCTGGTAGGTAGTTGTTAAGATGTGTATTATTCTTTTACATGGTTTTGTTTTTAACACGTGTTTTTTGTTTGGTGTGTTTGGCATTTTGTTTTGCTTTTGGTTTTTTATATTCCCTCTTGAAAATGTTATCCCAAATAGCAACTGAGAGTGAAGCCCAGCAAAAGGTTAAAACACTTCTTACAAAAGTGCAGCCCAGAGAGCTGCATGCAGATATCTGCCTGTGTATTGTTTGCCCCTCTTGGGAGAAGGACAGGTCACTTAGAGGCAACAGGCTTCCCCCTTAGCTGAAGTGCTGCAGGCTTTGAAATGTATTTATATGTAGATGTGTGGCTATTGTTACAAATAGAGACTGTATTGAGCATTAGGAGTACAACGGGATAAAGCTCTGTGTAAAATAACCTTGAATAATTATACAGCTGTAAATAACATTGAATATTCTCCATGTTCACTGGTCCACGCTGTCAAACACCCTTTCTAACTAGAAGTTCACAACATCTGAGGCAATGTTCACAGAAAACCAACAGAAGACCAGCTTGTAAATGTTTTTTTAGTCTTGACTGGGATTCAAACTGGCACCACGTGTTCAAATACTTCAGTTTCCATTAAACTGGTTTCCATTCTGAGCATTGCAGATCAAGTGAGACAAGTTATTGGCCAAGTGTTACTCATCCTCACAAGCTTAAATAAAACATTCATCACTGTCACATTAATATTTGTTATGGGAGTTCACTTTATTTTATTTTTTCATTTCCTCTGCTTCTTCAACAACTCCTCAATTTCTTGCAAATCTTTATTTGAAACTAGTTAAGTTTATTATTTTAACTTCCAGAGATGATGATGATTTGGTATTGAGTAAAAAACCTTTGATATATACTTGCTGACGTTCCTCAGTAGTAGTTCTCTGTCCCTATTTTATCATTTATGGAATTGCTTTCTAATGCTTTTCATGTTTGGTTGGGTTTTTTTGAATAGCTTTCTTATGTAATAGATAATAACATTTGTTATAAAATGAAAGTAAAGCCAATTAAATCTGCCTCATTGTACTTACAAAAGATAGACGTGTGTAAAGTTTAACAGCTTATTTGGGGATTTTAATCTAAAAATGCCCTGCAATAACATTCTCTTGTGTTCTGGGAACTAGCTGTAATAGAGAAGCCACTGCCTGCAGAGATGCTGAACTAAATTAAAGTATTGTGTGCTGGTATTCTAGCATTTCCCTCATAAGTTAATCTCTGGAAAATGCTTGAAAACACCCTAAAGTAGCAGCTTTTTCTTTGTTTAAGTTTGAAAGCTTTTTGTATCTGTTCTCATTAATGCTGTAGTGCAGAAGAATCACTGTTCAGTAAGCGAATTGAACAGAAGCTTCTGAAGCAAGAACAGATTGCAGTTTTCCCAGTTCAGTCTCCATTTTGTTTTTGTTTGTAAAGGATTTAAATTTGAGCTCTGGGGACGTAGGTTTTACTAAGCTTGTTTCAACATATGTATTCCTTACTAGAAAGAGGCAAAATGGTTGGGCTTAAATGAATCAAATTTAAATATTACACTGTCTCAATGGCTGAAGATTTCCTACCCTACCTTAGTTTTTCCCTTTAGATATATAAGAATTTAAGTGTACAGTTTCTCTGAATGGTGGTTTCTGAAACTACTTCTTCATTGTAAAATTTCTATTTTTCTTCTTCTTGATATAAGTTTCACTCATCCACCCCTGAATCACAAGCAATACCATGTGATTTACAATCATATATGATATAAACATTTGAAGCTGTAAGAACAGCACATAGTAAACAGACTGTAGGCAGTAATATGTTTGAATACAGGATTTTTTATGCATGAATAATCCATGAATTTATAAGTCTGTTTATAGATAATTTAGGAAGAGAAGAACGCTGTAATTCACGAAATAACTTATCTTCTCCTGCTTAAAAAACAATTCCATGAAATGCAAGAAGAAAAGCCCAGTTGTGATGTACAGATTTGCCAGAATTAGCCATTACTATTTCAGAAAATAAAGTATGCATCCCTTAGGATGAGGTGTGCAGAGTATGCAATTCCGAGTGCATGCCCCTAGCTGCTGATCTGTGCAGTGGTACCTAAGGTGTAGGTGAACATCTTTGAACATCCTCCTGCAGTTGCAGCCCTGCTGGCTGGAAATGTTACTGCTTACAGCTGCTTGTCCCTTTTCCCCTCCCTGAGTGTTTTACTCCTCTTAGAGCTGTTGGAGGAGCTCCTCATGAAGCTGACAAAGTAAGTGGATTGGCAAAGAAAAAGTTATTTAAATTTTTAGGCTTTTGTGTGTGTGAGCAGTTTCACTAGCAGGTCTGATGGGACAGTTACAGTTGAGTAAGAACATGATGGGTGTCCACCACTTCGATATCTCCTGGCCTAGTGAATAACTTTTGTCATTCCAAGTGAATCATCACTAAGAGAAGAAATGCAAGGATGTGCTTTCTGGCACATAGTGTAGCCCTTGTAGTGAGGTGTCTTGGCAATCAGGACCCAGCATAGGGAGCCCTTCTATTTTATGAGACGAACAAATATCTGTCAGTCTAGCCTTAGAGAATGCAGATGTTTCAGAAATGATTGACATTTCTGAACTTTTTCTCGTAATTGTCCTTCTTCAGCCAAAAGCATCTGTTGAATTTGATCTAAATTATATGCATAGTTTGACTGATTTGAAGATGATTGTTATAGCTAAGAAACTCATTTCCTTAGACAAACAAACAAAAAGAGTCCATCAACTCCCTTCCCATCTGAACTCTCTTCTGCTTCTGATGCAAATTTCTTTAATGGTTTGTAACAAGCTTTGTATGCCTTTCACCTTACGGCTCTGTGTACGTAAAACAATACTCGCAAAGAAGGAGTTCTGTTAGGTTAGGATAAACTAATATCTTAGAGTGCTTGTAATAAGAAAAGCCCTTTACCTGTTTTAAGCAGGAATGGTAAAAGGGAGTTTTAAAGTGCTTACAAAGGAAACAGTTTGAAAGGGGAAATCAGAAAAGGACTGTGAAGAGAGAATAAGGAACGGATTAGCAGAGTGTGGTAGTGTTTCAAACTGAGGTTCCTTATATGTATTTAATTAAGAGCCAATAAAGTAGGATTTAAATGTACATAAACTAGACACAGTACAGACTTGTTAATTTGCACTCTAACAATTTGCAGATTTTATAATTCATTAAAAGAAAAAATAGTAGAAGCTTCTTTCTGCCTCCCAGCAATGGTTTAAACCAGAGGCAAGAGCGATATAGCCTATTATTAACACTTTCTTTGGCAAGCATACTAGAAAGCAGTGGCTAACATATAAAACTGTGTTCTAAAGGATTAACTACTGGATCACAGTCATTAATGCACTGTAAAATGCACTTAATTTTATCTTTGCACTCCTACTCTTTCAGGCAGCACCTGGGGTAACTCTAAGATTTTCACTGGTTTGGAATTGGTCATAAATAAGCACTTGTGCCATGTCACAAATGTCATGATTTGCAATAACTCAGCATTAAAATCACAAATCACCACCAGGTCAAAGGCCTGGTCACAGAGGCTTTTGAAAGCATGTCTGGAAACTGCTTGGAGTTGCTTGAGTTTTCTTTCATGATGTTTTAGTCAGTTGTGGTGGGTGGTAGGAGGTCAGCTCTGTTGCTGATGCAGTTGAGTGCGTCTGTAGGTCAGTTTGCACCATTCACACATCAGCACAGCTGAAGGAATAGAAAATGATCTGGTTTAGGTTCATGTGACTTTTTCTAAGGTGAATCCTGATAGGTCAGCTCCTGCCTCTTATAATTATTCATTATCAATACAGGCCTGATTTTATTGCCCACTCTGACTTGTGCAGTATGTCTAGATCACATTGTTCAGTGACACAGTTTACCTTTTCCTTTAGGCTTATTAAATACAGGGTAAATAGAATCTGATGCTATTTTGACACTACAGTTGCCAATAAAATATTTTGCTGTGATTTTATTTTCAGCTACTTTTAAGCTGTTTATTCTGATGTGATGTGCAGTATTTTCAGCTTTCCTGGGTCAATGCTCTTATAGAGTTTAAGAAATATATTAAAATCTACTTGTTGTGGTAAATACCAAGGGGCAGAATAATTCTCCAATGGCACAGGAAATCATTTTCTGCTCTATTGTAATCTATTTTGTATTTTCGTTGAAACAAGGGATCTCTTGGAAATATCACTCATTAGAAATGCTTAGAAAATGCTTGCATTACATCTTACTGGTAAAAACATACCACCCAATAAACAATAAGGATTTCAGCCATGCCATGGGCTGGCCAAGTCCAGTTCCTCCACAAAAGGATCTATTTTTTTTGTCGCCATTCTTTTGAGGAAACGTAGGCTACAGTGTTCCATTACATTGGCAGAACTGAGGCCTTAGGAAGAAATCAATAGGACTTGGTGACTTAAATGCTTCCTTTTCAGGTGATCTGTTTTTCTAAAACATGTCTCATGCTACACATTTGCCAAGGCTCATTTAAGCAGAAATTGGTTTGCTTGTTTTGGAGGAGTGTGTTCTCCCCAGATAAAAGGAGATCTGCTCATCTTGTCAAGAAGTTTTCTTCTGCTGCTTTTGCTGCAAATGGTACTGTTTCTCTTCACTATCCTGCTTTGCCTTTTCCTCCCAAGGCATGCAAAGAAGTCTGCTCAGGCTGAGACACAGCAAAAATTTCTTGTCAATGGAGGGATGCCCCAAGAATAAGCCATAGTAACACAAGACAAGCATTAGGAATGTACTGCAATCTTCCCTGGCCAGAGGACAGGTGCAATAAGACAATAATAACAACGGTGTGCAATAAGACAAAAATATGATCCTGGTGAGAATATGCTCAAAGATGTTATTAGTAAGTGTGACAGAACAAAAGGTATGGAAACATTGAAACTCAGTGGAGCCAAGTATGCAAACCTACTCTTACTGTGGGTAAGTGATTTGTTTGGTTGGTTTTGTTTTAAAAGCAAAGATAACTGGGCAGCACCAACTTAATTTTATATTAAACTACTGATCCTAGTGGCAAATACTGTTACCTACACTTTCAAAAGAAATACTCTTTCACAGGTTGGCACTGAAAAGGTGTGGGACCTTTGCTGTTCTCTGGTGTTCATCTCTCCTGGAAGTTCAACTTTCAATCATTGTGTGGGGACTTCTCACAGCTGAAGGTAAACCATGCCATGTGGGCAGCAGTTTTCTAGCCTTCTCCCTTTGATGAAGCTACAAGCCACCTTCATCCTTTAGTTTTAGAGCATGGCTGACATGGCTATCTATCTTGTCTATATTTTACTAGGGTACTTACCCAATTTTTTTTATTGCAAGTTATAACTGAGTTTGTGTAGCTTGGAAAAAAAGGTTTGAATTCCTCATAGTAGTCAAGATGTTTTTGTCTGGTTTTTAATAATTTTTAAATGGTATTGTCTCACTTGTAAATTCAAGATTTATGAGTTTTGTTTTTTCACATAAATGTTTCTCCAAGGATTAAGCTTTAAATAGATTATTGCATGTTGTTGCCCATTACTTGCATTCATGGGTAAATTAAAGTGTCTGGTTCCCTGTCACTGATTTTTCAAATGTTAGTAATTGAAATTGCAGAAAGGTTTTTAATGACAAAGATTAAACAGATGTTGGTGGACACATTAGCTTTAGACACAGATTGGGTAGGTAAAATTTAAAGAAAGAATGGCTGTTTCTATAGTCTTTGTTTTTTATTTTAGCTTTACTGGACCTGTGTGTTAAAAAGCTTAAAAGGTATGCTTAAAAGCAAGATGGATTATGAAAATGTTTGCCATAATTCATTGACATGTATCCCTAAAACAGGAACACATGAGATGAGAAATTCTTCATCTGGAAAGATGTGTGTAATGGCTGATATCAAAAGCCGTTCACCCATCCTGTATGATTATAACCTAAAAGCTATTACTAAGTTCATTATAGCAGCTGAAATTACTCTTATCCTGATATAATCTACTTTCTTTTTTGGTCTGTACTGACTCTGAATCTGATTCCATACACTGCTGAATGTTGTCTTATGGTCCTAAAACTCACTGTTGTCCTGCATGTTCTCCTAATTCTCTTATGTCTCTACCTTGTGAGTGATTTCTCATAATTACAGCACATTTTTGTGAGGAGACATCGCATCTTCTTACCTGCCAGCCATAGTCCTCAGAGTCTCAGTAGCTGGAGGGCAGCCAGACAATGTTTTGCAGCTGCTCTGTGAAAACCCCAGTGGCTGAGACCTCGGTGATGTTAGGAGTCTCAGACATATCCAGATGTCAAGAATATTTCCAGGGCCCATCCTGAGCTTCAAAATGTTTGCAAATGCCTGCGAATAGGTGCATCCGGCCTAAAGCATGTGCCTGCACTATAGTGCTTTAATAGCTATTCTAACTCCAGTCCAGACTCTCTAGCTTATACAAGTTTAGAAGGAAAACAGTGTTAGCCATTTTATAGTCAACTAAACACAGACCAAGCCTCATCCTGATATAAGAACAGAGCAAATTAAAAACAGCTTTAATATATTTCTGGCTGTTTGAGAACACTGTTCATATACTGAAGCATCAGCTCTTGTCATACCCTCCTATACCAATAGTTAGACAAGGACTAGTGAATTGGTGATCTAATACTATGGCATGTCTTAGGATGGTTTCTCCACCCTTGGGGAATTCTTCTAGAAGAGTTGAAGCTTCTCTGAAAACTCTTTCGCCCTCTTGGAACAGTTTAAAGAAGCTGCCTCCCATCAGTGAGTTGAGCCCATTGTGGCTAACAGATGCTTGCACTCTTGTCTCAAAACTGCATGAATTCGCAACCGAGCCTTAACCAAACCTAGCGTGTTTGAGTGGGTCCTTTGCTTTGTGGTGTTCGCTTTTCCACCCAATTTAGTATGCTAGCTTATTTGCCAATGCTGAGAGCTCTGTGCAAAGACATCCTCCAGTAAGCACCCAAGTCTCTAAGGAATCTCAGAACGCTGGTATAGATGTCCCTTCCCTAAGGTTTTCTGGTCTGACTGTTATGAATAATACAGAGGGTGTCAAGAATGTCTGTTTGATCGAGTGGAAATGGCAGGTTCCTGAGGTGGAAGTTAGGACTACTTAGGCTTTATCTCTGGAAGGGGAGAGGTGCAATCTGCTGCAATACTCTGGGGAAATTTTTCTGCTTGGCTCATCTGTTTGTGCTCCGGTTGTTTGCCTGTTTATCTTCTTTCTTAGACAGTAGGGTGTTTGAAACAGTAATTTTTATCCATTTATAGTAACCTGAGAGGTGAGCCTGTTCTCCACCAGTGCCTGTGGAACATTCTGCACTACAGAAAACAATGGAAAAGGGGCATTGTAAGATATATTATGCTGTAAAAAACATTTACTTGTATGTTCTCTCAAATTTGTACATCTCATTGATATCAAAATGGAGACTTGCATTTTAATCACCAAAGTTAAACTTAACTAAATCCATTTACTTCCCTCCTCCATGATTTTCCTCCTTCTTTTTCAATGTTCCTTCCAGTGTCCTAAAAATACTTCCATACTTCTGCTTTTAACACAAATGTATTAATTGCCCTTCATTTTCAGTGGCAAGAGGAATTCTGGAGAGGCTTCTGTCTGTTACCCAAGCTCAGTCTTTGCTGTCAAGAAATGGGACAGCAGTTCCAGCTGATGCCTGGGGAAGCAGGGAGTTTGGTGCTCAGAAGGATTAGCTGGTTTTGGATATGGGGCCCCACCTCAAACTTCCTCAGCAACAGGAGAATTTTATTCTCCGAGCTCTCTGATGTGGTCCTTTAGTGCTATTACTGAACACTCATTTAATTTTCGTTTGAACTGTCTGGTACATTTAGCAGCTGGAAACAGCTTGCTTTCATTCCACCAACTCCAATCAAATATGGCATCTGTTCTGTCTTCCAAGTCTGATTATTTTTACAGTAAATTCATATACCTTTTGAAACTGAGCATTATGTTTATGGCTTTACTTTTGCCTGTTCAGACAGTTGTCTAGATTTTTATAAATAACTAATAATAATCTCATCATGTTTGTAAGGACATTTGCTTTCCCAAACCATTTGAATCTCCTCTTATCAGCTATTTCTCCAGAAAGTTTGTGATCTCATCTTTTATTAAACTCCATCTGATCTCACTTGTCATCAAGGGTTGCACATATTAGGTCTCTAGCTTCTCTTTTGCCAAGTGGCACTCACTTTGGTGCTTCTCTCCTGTTCAGAAAGCAACTTTTCTTCCAGCTGTATGACTGCTTTTTAAGAAAAGCAGGTGAAAATCAATCCATCTCTGGACTTCACCTTTTATGCCTGTTACTATGTGGGCATGGTTTGCTCTGGGTGGTTTGTCATTGCATTTACTTTTCTTCTTTCCCGTTTCCTAAGTGTGTAGCCTGATCTCCCACTGCCGAACTCCTACTGTGCCAGTTAAAGGGTCTGTTTGACTCTTTTTCTTAACATGTAAGATAAACATTTCTTAGCCACTTGGAAAGCCAAATACCACTTCTTGAAACCAATGCTGAATCCCAAACTTGGGTGATTCTGGTCTCTGGATACCAATAAAGATTATGAGCTTTATTCTTGAGAGCAAAGCAAGAAAGAACTGTTCAGTAACAGGTGTAATGGGGATGGAACCTACTTCAGGAAAAGAAAAAATGATCCTGTGTTTCACAGTAAATATCTTACTACTTTGCGTTTAATCAGGAGCTCCCCATTCATCAATTAACACGTTGGAGTGACTAGGTTGCCACAATCTTTTTCCCAGATTTTTCCTATTGCTTGCATCCACAAATGAGAATTCATAGCATTTGATCATAAACTCTCATCTCAGAGATCTGTGTTTGAGCTATAACAGTAGTCCTTGTCTCACTGGCGTCTGAATGACTAAATTATGGGATTGCTTGCAATTCTTCCTTGTATCAGGCAATCTGATCTTGATTAAATTATCAAATGCAGTGTAGGTTATGTGTAATACACAGATGTTAAATCTTAGCTAATGTAGCTATATTGTTTATAGATAGCCTACTCCATTTATCTCTTTTTTTGTTAATTCCACTGCAGCTTTATGGTTAAACTTGTCTCTCAGATCCTGGGGGGGGAAAAAAAGGAAGAAAAAAATCCCCAGAATGTGTTGTAGTCAGGGCCAGTTGGACACTGCCATGTGTTAGAAAATATTGCTGCGGTAATAGTTTCTGCCTGTCATTATATAATGTACAGTATCTAGGGATCTTTAGTTCATAGACAATTTTACCCAGCTCAGTGGGCTGCCTCATTCACTTGATAGCATGTATTATGTCATGGCCTACTTGTGAATTTTAATTGAGGGACTGTTGGTCTGATCGTCTTCAACAGTTCTGTCTGTCAAGTCAGTGAAAGCCTTTGAGATTGTGCTGCTTTATTTTTATATCACAACCTAATCCTTCATATAAATTAATCAACTGCATGTAGATAGTACAGCACTTATACAGTATGTGTAGACATCTGCACTGTAGAATTACAAATTTAAATGCTCAAAAATGAGTAATGATGCTCAAAGACTAATGCATGTAAAGTCGAGCACTCACAGTAGGAAACATCAGGATTAACATTCCTACATGCAGGCAGGAATCTTCTAGGATTTTCAGAAGGGTCTAACCAGGTAAAGTGTCTAGCTTCTGTTGCAATCTATCAACATCAGGGCCTAAAGCATTATATACTCTTGAAAATTTAGTTAGGTACTGATCTGTATTTTTGGATATCTCTGTTTGAAGGTAACTGTGGTAGGTGGAAGGCCTGTATTTAACTGGAATTCAATGAGGTTTACCCACTAGTAATTCTGTATTAGTAATGAGCATTATGTGTATATACAAAAAATCATTCTGAAGTACTAGGCTATTTGTCAGGAAAGTGGATTTTGTTTAGATGCTTAAGGGATTTTCTTTAGAACCCAAACATAAAAAATCTTAATTGGAGTGACTCAAAGTATATAAAGTTTTAAGTTCTTCACAGAAGTGAGGCACGTTAATGCAAAATTATCAGGCATGTAAAGTTCTTAAGAACATGAAAACCAGGTGTTTTTTGGTTTTGAATGATTAATCTAAATCCAATTCTTTTAAATGTTGGGTTTTTTTGCATGCTAAGTATGGATTTCCCTCTCTTTCACTAGAGAGCCAAGTCTTTACTCTTTGAAGATGTCATTAAAACCACCTCAAAGTGCTTCTGCCTCACACAATGTTATTTTCTGGAATTGCTTAAAGCTAAATAGCAATATAACTTGGTGTTATAAGGTGAGTAATTAAGAAAAGAGATGAATTACTGTGCTGCACATGAAATTGTCATTCTGATAATTGTTTGGTTTGTAATTATCTAGTTTAATCTCACAATAATACTGAAAAGTTGTGGCTTTTTAAACTGTCCTTTGTTTGGGGGAAAACTAATTTGTTTGACACGATTCATTTGCATTGATGCTTTTCTAGCACTTTTTGGCTAAACTTCGAATGAGCCACTGACTTGTGCATCCAGACACCTTAACACGGAAGATAATGTGCTCCATTTCAAAAGGAAGAACAGACAACAAGGTTGAATGTGCACTGTTCCAAAGTTAATGGTTTCAGAATCTAACTGCACTATTATTGTAGTTTCAGCAACATTTGAGCTGTGTAGACTTCTTTGGAATGTAGATCAGTTCTGAGGTATGAAAGCAATAACTACTCTCCGTATTTTACTACTGATAGACCTTTCAAATGAAGGTTGCGGACCAACGCTTCCATGCTTTGAAGATTAAAGACCTCAAGACTTCTGTGCCAAAATTCCCTTTTTCTCTCACTAGGGTGCTTTGCTGCATATATTAACTTGTGGAAAATCCTGTAACAAAAGATAATACTCCTAATGTTACTATGACTTTAAGTCTCGCACCCAGTAATTTCTAGCCAACATGTTATTACAGTGACTCCTTTGTTCCATGGAACAAACTACTTCTAATGACTTGGCTGGAGAAAGATTTCAGCCTCAATGCTATATTTTCCATCTATCAGAAGTATTTCTGATTCTCAGCTGTTGCTGGAATTAAAATTCTGAGTGATTTTCATTTCAGTTCGTGGAATCTAGGAAAAAATTCTTTAAGCAATTTAGCAAGTATAAATTATCTTCTAGATGGTTGTCCAGTCATAGGAATGCCAGGGATTTGTTGAACTTAAATAAATGCAATCATATTAAACTTTTCTTTGGTATTTTTGGGAGACAGCTTAAGAAGTTTTACTCTCCTTATTGTTTTATTTTTATAGAAGTTATGACAACAGTGTTTGCTGAGGTACTACAGCAGCAGAAGTCTAGAGGAGCACACAGGACTTATTTAGATTTCAAACAACTGTTCAAATTTTTAACTTTGTCTTGTTTTGCCTTCAGTTACAGATCAGCACACTGTCATCTATATGTTTGTAATTGTACTATGGAGGTGATTCTAAAATGCTGTCCTTTATGGGAAAACAGTAGGATATATCACAAATTACTGAGCTTTCTATATGCCAAAATGCATCTATATCTCTAAAATTAGGAAAACTCAGACAGGAATTGTCTTCATGTTCTGTAGTTTTCTAAATATCAAAAGTGAATTTGTTCCACACTTCAGTAGGATAAAAGTCTTGGGAAAGTGTTTCAGCTGAAAATTGGAGGGATGCTTCTTGGTTATCGAGTGTACTGTTAACCAGGGTTCTCACATGGCTTTGGCGTCTCTCCCATTGTCAGGGTAGAGACTTGGACTTCTGATGTGCATGTAGGTGGATTAAGCATCCTTTCAGCTGGTTGATGGAGTCTGAGCCTGTCTTTCTGTATTTCTGCTAGGCTACTCCATTCTGTAAACATAAATTCACTCAGCAGTTTAACCTTGGCTTCCCAGTTCCAAGGTGTCTGCACTAGCTCTTTGGTTTATGTAGTTAGATCTATTTTTCCATTACTGAATGCTGGTTATTTGTGCAAAGGGGGATACTCCAGTATAAAACATTGCACAAGTCTTAACCAAAAGAATCTGAATCCAGCAAATGAGGCACTCAAAGCTCTTATTCCTGTTTACACCAGATCTCTACTGGACTTTGTGTTGAGATTATTATTGTCATGAAAATGTTTGGGCCGGACCTGGCAATTTCCTTTCAGAATTGATTGACTACAAAATAATTCTTGACTAGTGTTTCTCACTAGGCAGAACAAAACATAGTGTCAAATGACAAGCAGAAAAAGAGCAGTGCTTAATGTTTCTTGCTTTATGAGATACTGCCACAAAACAGGTCAACATGTTTGAAAACCAATACCCTGAAAAGGTTGATTGATTAGCTGTAGGGAAGGGGCCAGGAAAGGGGAACCATAATCTTTAGAAATCACTAGTTCTGGGAAAAAAGATTTTAATTCTCATGTTGCTGGATGGCTTTCCCCATCTGTAAACTGGGAGAAATAATCATTTCCAGAACAAATTCACAATTTGAAACTGTAAATTATAGTGTTTCTACATAAATGACAATTTGCCATAGAGAATTCTATTGTATTTAAATTAGTATAATGATACCCATAAACATTAAGCTAATATTTCTTGGCTATAGAAAGCAGATGAATACAATTTACTCAGTGGGAAATGCAAAGGGAAAATATTCTACTAGTTTAGGTGATCTTCAAGTGTTTTCCCTAGTCTTTTAAGTGTAACCTCTCTGTGTATGTATAAAATGTGGTCTTTCCTATATGCAATTTGGTTTTGGTGAAGGCTGTTTTCTCACTAATTTCATTTCAAATCATCTTTATTTTCTGGAATTTCTTAAGAAATCAGCTGAATTTCAGATAGCTTCTGTTTCCAGTCATATGACAAGACCATTTAAAAGTGATCGACAGGAAGTGGAATGCATCCCACTGGATTTGGTTACATTGTTCAAAAAACCTTACTGCAGTTTTTGTCCTTTTGCATAGTGAATGTGTAGCACAGCAAGAGAAGGAAATATTAATCTCTTTGTTAAATCTTTTTGACAGAATCTTACAAGCAGGATGCACGAAAGTGTGAGAATACTGTGGATAGCACAGCCATCACTTGTTTGCACAATGAAGCTTTTTACATTGTACAATTTGTAGTTCTGTTGATCCAGTCCATTGCAGCTTTTTTGCCTCACTGAACTAATACTTGGGTTCAAATGTTCACTCTGATATAAAGGTCTTATATTTTTACTTTTCTTTCTCTTAATTTTATTGATTTTTTTTTAAGCCAAGAGTTCAATAAATTAGTTATAGTAAGAAGGGTTATTGTGGAATGTGATATAATTGGCAACTGACTGTTGATGTAGGAGATTTATGTTGGCCTTATAGTAATACTTTCTTACAATTGGAAACATATGTGATTTTTAGCGTCTAGACTTGGGAACTTTCCCAGGAAGGAGTTCCAGGTGGTTATCTAAGCATAACAGGCCAAATGGCTACCACTTGAAGGCTGCAGACATGAGAAATATGCAAATGTTGCTGGCAAATGTAATTATTTTATAAATTTAAGTTGATAGATTGCAACACTTCCCATTTACATCTAATGGTTTGACCAGCTGATTTGTTTTTCATGTTGAAACTTGAAATTTGCTTTCTCTTGTTTCCTGTCTAAACTGAAATAATGTAAAATACAGAGATGAGATGTTCTTGGTATGCTTGAATATCAAAAAGCTTTTAACTATACCATGTGCTTAATTTAGTTGCACTGATGTATGAGTGCTTAACTTGAAATAGCAAGGAGTTACATTGTCATATTTATTAATTCTGTGAAATCTGATTTGATATGGTTATGTTGCACAGTACCTTCAGTTCCTTCTTCATTTGCTAGTAGGCTAATTTCTGGAAGGATCTCAGAAAGGGAACATGTCTGGAAGTTGTGCAGCCTGCTAAAGCATGCAGCGATTTGATATTGTCCTGATTCTAGTTTGGCTTGAACATGCTCTGCATGTTAAAAGATCCCCGGAGAAGGAAAGCACAGTTGGCTATCCCAGCATGAATATTCTGCAAATATTGTTCTGGGACCTGTACAGCTTGTGACTCACAATGAATATTTTCAGCTCTGGTTCTGACTGTACAATAGGAAATACAAAAGAAAATAAGTAATTTGCTGGGGCCTAACACAGTATGACTTGATCATTGTGTCTCACACAGAGAACACAGAAGAGCTGCACTTGGAGATGTGAAAAGTCCTTTCAATTCAATTTTCATGTGCCAGATGGTTGGTTCTTGTTCTTGGTTTTGTGTTTTGTTTTGTTTTTTTTTTTTTAATCCTACCTGTTAAGATAGTAAAGAATGACATACGTTATCTGGCTCTGCAGCCAACTGCATGGTCCAAATTATTCTCACAGAAAGCCTGACAAAGTCTGCTTGCTTGCCTGCCTGCTTCAGTCATTTTTCTCAACTAATTAGAAAAGTCTGCCAAGCATTGTTGGGCTAAGGCACTAATTATTCTCAAACAAATGTTTCAATTTTGCACAAGTTAGGAAATGTCTCTGTTTTAAATGACTACATGCCAAGATGTCAGAGTAGTCAGCCCAGTTTCGTTTATCAATATGTCTGGGAGTCCTGGAGGACCAAAGAGATAAAACTATTTAAAAGCAAATGACAGTCTGCAGTCTTAGGTGCTCTTCCAGGAAATAATGCTGTAATACTTCTTTTTGTATATGTTAGCTTTTAATGAGAAGTAGCAGGTCTAATTTCCTTCTGGAAATGTCATTTATTGAGGTATTCCTGACAGTGTTGGTCTTCAAATTCTCTTGGTTTTGGCACTGAATGGAAGGAAGTGCTGTTATTGGTCGTGCAAGTCTGGCCTACCTAATCCTTTCTCAGGTTTTATAGCCCTGCTCATCACCACCGTATCTGGGCATTAAAGAAGTTGGTCTCTGTTAGCAACCACATTGAATAGTCTTTCCCTGTAGAACTTCCAATTGAGTTTGGCAATTGGAAGAATCTTGAATGGTTTAAAGGATATTTACAGCTTGTTTTCCAAGCAATGGTGTTGTACCTGACCTGAGGGCCAGGTCTTCCATACTCAAAAGAAGCTGTGAGCTTCCGGAATGGTGTTATTCCTCCTCTGACCGTGAAATGTTTTGGTTGTACCAAGTTATTTGTAACAAGGTTCGGTCTGATAGTTTGATGTGTGACTAGTGAGATAGTGCCTCCAGCCAGCTCTCTCTTTGCTGACGTGTTATGCTTCTGCCACATGTCTTTCCCACTGTTTGCCTTTATCCCAAATGTTGTTCTGTAAGAAGCAGGTTGCCATATTTAGGAGTTGCTTTGGCTTCTGTTGGATCTGCCCATGTATAACCAACAAAAAATCAGAGTTTCCAAGAACTGCCTTCCTCTCTTTCTCAAAAGTAGGGAGACACATGTTTAGAGAGAAAAAATGCTTTTATCATATTTCAAAGATGACAAGAGAAATTCAACAACTTGTATGTCGGGAATGACTAGAGTGGTTTAACTATAAGCCAAACCTCGAGTTTGTTTTATAGATCTGTATTAGTTCAAAATTGTTGGATTAATTTTTAAAAAGCATAAAATAAGGGCAAGGGGAAAAATAAACAATTAAACCACCAGAAAGGCAGCAGAACTTGGAATATTTCAATTCTTGAGTAGTTTCCTGCAGCCACCTGTGCCAAGGAAGAAAACGTGCTTAAATATTACATTATTTATATCTCCTTGAACAGTTTCTCATACTAGAATAAATGGGCAGGCATAAAGTATGCTTGAGTAACTTTTTATATGTATTTTCTTTTCCTCCTCTCCCCTTCCTTCTTTTAGGGGAAAATCTGGAAACTGGTGCCTGGATATTTTGTATCATTAATTGCTTGTTGCCCCTGTCTGCACCTACTGGCTTAGTAGCAGTCTGTCTGTAGAGTGTGTGGTGTGCACTGTTCTCCATAAATTTTGAGAAATTAGTTGTAAGGAGGTGGTATACTATATAGGAAAATCTCCTTAGTCTGAAAAGAGATGGCTGTGGACAGTGCTGGCAGCTCCTGGAAATAGCTGTTTTGCAGAGGTACACACAGACAGATGATCTCAAGTGAAGACATTGCAAATAAAATATTCCAGGTTCTCAAGTATGATGTAAGGCGACAAAAAATGAATGAGCTGTGAATCCCAAGGTGTTCCTCAAAGTTTAGTCCATAGCCATCTCCCATGCATCAAGAAGGCTTCAAGATTAAGGGTGTTTTATTTTTTTAAAGAATTTTCTATTTTGCCTTTTTTTCTTGTGCATTCAGTGCATTGCTATTTGGCAGATAATTAACCCTGACCGTACCTTTTAGCCACCAACGCGTGTGCAACAAACGTGGGTAGAGCCCTTCCCAAATCTTTGTTTGCGAAGCCTAGCCATGATGATGATAACCTTGTGAGGACATACAGCTCACCTGTAATGCCAATCACCTACCTTTAACCAGGAAGTACACATTAAATGTACTAGACTTTTGGTAGGCCTTCAGTTTTTTGGCATCTGAATGTCTGTATGGATTCAGTCCTCTTCTGCAAGCGAGAGCAAGAGTGAGGGTTTGGATTGGTCTAAGTTCGTGTTTGTCCTTCAAGACCTGGTGGCAGAGAGAATACCAGGATACTTAGTTGTGCAAGGAATCCAGCATCCTCCTAGTGATGTACCTTTGTACCATGAGCACCTTGTAGGCATACTTTTTTTTAAGTCCTCCTTCTTCTATTTTGAGGATATTTTGCACTTAAGAACACCCCCAAACATTGTTAATGTACTGGGGGTCCCATGCATCAGTTTCATCATGTTCATTCTTCAAGTACATTTTGTTCATCCTGCATTCACATATAGGAATTGATAAAGACCCAAGTGGAGGCTGAATTTTAACATAGTATTTTTCTTATAATGCATTATTATTCATAAGTTAACAAAGTGGACCCTGAAATCAGCTCTCATTATAAATGAAATATTAGATGAAGCTCTTTGTTCCCTCATAGTAAAAGGGATTTTCTGGTACTGATTACACTGTCATTGGCACTTTTAGACTAATTCAAAATATTAGTCCTTGAACTTATCACAAATATTTCTCTTCTCATGAAAATGTTCTAAATGGTTTGATTCACTTTTTTGTGTGTAAAGTTGAAGTTTATGGATGGTACTTGGAGCATGGGAAGTTCAGCTTGCATGTTTTGGTGCTGCATAATCCTTTTTATATTGAAGCTCTTTGGTTTCATAAACTACCACAGTTTCTTTAACTGAAAACCTATACTTTGCATCCAAACACACTTCATATCTTGTGTATCTACACATGTGAGTTTGCAGAAGTCCAATGGAAATCCAGTCGAATTAGCATACTATTATATCCTGGTGAGTGTTAAATTGTCTTAAATCAAGCAAATTTTATGATATAAACCCCATTGCTCTTCTTTCTCAAGATTCATTGCTACAGTGGTGCTTGATTCAGTAGACTGAATTGTACTTTATTTTTTCATTTTCTCTCTTCAGAAGAATTCCTTTGGAATTATTTTCTGATCATTATGTAACCATAAACAAATTCAGATGTGAACTGCTTTAATATACCTCACCATTTATAGCTGACCTTTTTTTTTCTTGCTGTTTTGTTTTATTCTCAGCAGGAAATGTATCAGTACCACCCAAGAAACCAGTAAATTGTTCTTTCCGTGGTGCTTGTGAGGGCAATGAAGTGTCCTCTCAAGGGTCTTGCTTACTCTTCAGTTGTTTCTCAGGGCATTCGTAAAGTCTGTGTACTGCATAAAGGAATTTCCACATGAGAGAAGAGCATTCTCTAACATAGGTTAGCCATAAACTCACCCTAAGGGGCATGGAGTACAATGAATGCGAGATTTGAGTTGTCAGGTACATGATTGCACATAATAATAATCTAATCACACTCCTTGCGATGGAAAAAAAGGGAGACACAGAAGAGATTTGCTGTTCCAGAGAGAGAGACACTAGCATTGTACAAGCAGCAGGGATAATTCTTTCTGTTCTCTAGTATATTGGTGTTGCTGCTGTTGTGCTTGGCAGAAAGCATTCAACCTAAGAGGCTGTAAAGTTTATAGCTCTTCACACTGTGTCATTGTGTTGTGTAACCCAGTAGGGCACAGCTATGAAAAGTGATTTCTAGAAAACTTTGTCAATATATTTTGTCACTTCATGACTGATTGAACTGCAACATAAGCTGTGTGTTTTAAGGCAAGGCTTTTGTCTTACAAAATTACAGAATGGAAACTAAATTTGCTGCTTGCTGTAGGTGCTTCATTTTAGTCCAGACAATGGTCCTTACTTTCTCTTTAGTGGGAATGTCTCAATGTCTCAGTGCCCCCACCTACAAAAAAAAAAATCAGTATGATACATGGGGTTTCAGCTGAAAATGGAATTGGTTGCTGTATGCAATTGAACAATGGAGTGAGAGAGTTTTTAAATTATGGAGTCAATTTTAAATGTTGACACTGCCATTAAATACTCTATATTTGGAGTTCCTGCTTTAGTGGCTAAAACTGGTATTTATAGATAGAAATAGTGATCTGAATTCCCCTTGTGGGTTTGGCAGATAGGTTTGAAAGTTGTTTCATTTTTGTGTGTAATTTTCTTTTGGCAAGAATGCAGGGGGTGGAAGAGAGGTCAATTTGTCTATGTTTATGGGTGCTGACAAGTTTTCTGAGATTTATTTTTAATTGAACTTGTTTAAAAACTATATGGTAGTGGTTTTTAAATACACCATTGCTAAAGTTTTTCTTGTTAACTTGTATGTGTGTACTATCACTTTTACTACAGAGATTGGTTTTATCAATGTATAGTGTGTTACTGTTGGACAATAGTTAAATCTGAGCTTTTAAAAGGTCACTCACCACTGTATTTTACAAAGTTATGCATTCTGTGGGTTGGTTTATCATAATAACTAGCTTACAATTTTACAGATTTATCCAGTTAGTAAGGTTGGGACTTTTGGATTATTTTTTTAAATATGAATTTGATATTTAATGGTAGTTTAAAAAATTGGTTTTCAGGTATTTGTAGAAGTGGTGCTTTCAAGGCAGGCAAAATGGTTGTAAAAGTTGTGGTTACTTACAAATAAGACCAAATTTACATGGTTTAAAAAAAAATTTAAAAAGTAAATCTGAGTTAGAGCTAGCCAGTTAAGGCAGGGGGTAGTTCCCATGCCTTCAGATCATGTGGGCTATAACCAGCATGACCCTCAGGGGAGGGTGGGTGAAGGAGCAGAGTTAAAGCCTTCCCTCACTCTGGCTGCTCATTTCTCAGCCACTCTTTGGGGCTATCAGTGCCTTCTGTTGTGTGGAGTGATAACTTTTTTCAAGCATAATGTTGATAAGCAAATAGCTTTAGTAATAAGTTGCCAGTCAGATCATCTCTTAGCTATATTGCATTGTGACACTGAAATGATGTAAAACGCAATGTGTTTCTGGGAGAGCCAATGCCTGTACAGAGCATCCCTGCTGCTTTAACAAAGGCCATCATTCACTCAGCATGGCAATTTCAAAGGATGGGGGGCCAAGCATTGCAACTTCAACGCCTCTGTCATCCAAATGCCCTCTTATAATGAAGTACAGTTAGATATTTTTCTAATGTGAAATGACTTGGGATGTGAAGCAATTAACGTTTCTGTAGATATAATTAACTGCAGCAGCCTTCACTTAAGTAGCTTTAGCCTCAGATCCTTGCTTGTACCTTTCCTTTCTGAAGCAGCACCTCTTCATCCAGAATTAGAAGCATCACTTGACCATGAACTGATCTAAAACAAAAACTTAGGTTACAAACAGTGCCAGAAGTAGTAAATGGTTATGCTGCAGGAATCATAGCCAGTTAAAAACTGGAATTTCTGAAAAGGGAACTAGAGTCCTAATCTTAAACAGCTCTGGAAAAATTACAGCCCTGATCTCTGCAGGGAAGGAGGAGGGGAAAACTGATTCAGAAAACATGTGCTGCACTCCACTGTATAAATCTGGATTTCAAAAATAAACTGTTTTAGCATGCTTGAAAGTTGTTGCTGACTACTGCCAACTAGAAAATTTAATAAAGAGTTTAACTTTGTGCAGCCCAAGCCAGCTCTGCAAACACATGCTTTCCTGCTGAGATCAGAATGAATATCTAGTGCAGTGTGCAAGAGCCAGACTGTATGAGCAGGACTGTCTACATGCAGCCCTCATCTGACTTCAGTTATTGTTATGATGGGCACAGTTCCACAGCGGTAATCATTGCACAGAGTGTGTGCCCAAAGCTCTGCTCCAAACTCTATCATGCTGCTTACATTTTCAGTTATTTTAGTAAGGCACTTTCATCAGCAAGTTAGTCTGTTTGCTAAATGGACACAGTTACCATCCCAATTATAAATCTTTTTATAGAAGATGTCTTGTGCTCTCTTTACATATCTTTTAGTGTAGGATTTTATATTTCTTGGAATTCAGTCCTAGCCATTTTTGAAACTGCCTCTTAATAAAAGGAGAACAAAGTAATATTGTGTAAAAAGTCACATAATTTTCATTGTTTCATTTTGAGAAGCTTTTTCAAATCTAAATTTAGATAGTTGAGTCAGTGAAGATGAGGAAGGGAGCTGAAAACATATTTCTATTTTCAGTCAAAAATACAGCTTTTGTCTAGTGATGTGTGGTGGTGAGAGGACAGTTTGGGAGAGCAGCACATCAGGCTGCATGTCAGAGTTTGTGCATCCAGCCTAGACCTTTATTCTTTGCCCAGAAGGAGCTCAGAGTATAGAGAAATGAATTTGCTGGGCTTGTTTTGAGAGGAGTGAGTTTTATGTAAATGCTGAGCAGCACTAATGCAGAGACCTGTCAAGCCATGTCTGGATCTGTTTAGCCAGTTACACTGTGACTGGGGGAAGTCCATAAATAAAGGAAGGAACTGTTTATACCACAGGCACGTGAGCAGCCATTTCATAAAATACCCTCTCTGGCTCTATTCCTTCAAATAAACACCCCTTTCCAAAGCAGCAAACAGGAAGAATGCTTTTTTTGTCAAAAGCTAAACAGAATAAAAAGTTGCCAACCTGTCAAGAAAAGTTGAGGAAAAAGAAAGCACCCTCTCAAGATTTTGGTATAATTGGAGCAGGAGACTCAAGGAATAGCAAGGAGAAGGAGACTGCTTTTTGCTTTGAAAAACTAATACTTTTCAAAATAAAGAGGTTATCAGTGATGGTATAGGACAGGAACCCAAAGACTACCAAGTCTTTGAATTGTCCAAACTGGAATGAAGGGGATTACAGTTTTGCTCCTATTACTATCTACTTATCAAGGGGGATGAGAAGTGAAAATAACCAACCTTCATTACAGGGCAAACAGTTCCTCTTTTGCTTTTTAGTCCCAGTGCCCTCTTGTTCAGTGTAAGGGCAAGAGTCCAGGAGGTGAGATCATATACAGATATTACTTGAGAAGAATATGTGCTGAGAATTGTTTGAGGCAATTATCTTTCTACTGTTGAAAGGAGAGCCACTTCATGCCAACACCTTTGTCTAGAGATGATCTTGAATTCTCTGCTGTTACTTACAGGGATCGTAGGTCTCCTCAATGCCCAGAACAAGTACTTCCCATTGCCTGCATTTCTGACTACAGGGCACAGTGTCTACAGAGGCACTTCTGGCTTGATGGTAGAAAGCAGAGTTGATTATCTCACACAGCCTCTACAACAAAGCCCTGACTTGCATATTCAGAGGTGTCCTACAGCTAGCCTTTATTGTGAGCCTTCAGTATTTTGCTTCTCTGGCATTTGGTCTCTATGTTCAACATTCTGACTAATGCAGAGAAAATCTGGAGTCACATTTTCATGTCTCTCTTCTGATCATATTTGTTATTCTAAAATAAATGCCACTGTGGTGGTGGTTTAGTTAGCAAAGCAAATGATGTCTTTTCAAATGAGTGAAAAACATATCTTTATGTCTGATAAAACTGCAACATTAATAAATAGATAACAGTTTTGGGTCATGCTGTTCTGCAATGTTGCCTTTCTTGCTCTTTAGTATGTAACATGATGTGGTGTGTTTGAATTAAATTCTAGAAAACATTTGCACCTGTCACAAGAACCACCATTTGTTGTCACAGCAATCAGGGAAGTTGAAGACTCACTGAAGGAAGTGCATAGGATCGGTGCAGTGGGTAAGTTTGCATTGCAATTGTTTGCTCTGTGCATGCACCCAGCAATTCAGCCTCTTTTCTATACACATTTCTAATATAAATTTGGCAAAAAGTAATAGTAGAATGAAAAATTAATTAAATCCATTTTGGAAAAGAACATGGGTAAGGATTAAAGGTTTTATTCTGAATTAAGTTTTGTGATGTTATGGTAGTTACCTTTGAGTAAATCAGCTGTAGCATAGGGTAGTGGCAGGAAGACCAACATGTAAATGAGTAGAAGATGGATAAAGGTAGTCCTATAGTAGCTGGGGAAAAAAATTGTCCATCCTTATCCAAAGTACAGGAAAGGCAAACATTGTCATGCAGCACTTTCCCAGAAGCATTTTGGAAAATTGATGCAATTTGCATTAATATTTTTTATTTTAACTTTTGTTGAATACTCTTGTGCTCCAAAGTAGAGTATGGCAATGCTAAGCTCCTTAACTCTTACTTTGAACACTTTAGGCTTCTTTTTGTCGTTGTTTTCCTGTCATCCTGTGTTTACAGGGGAGGTAAACAGTTTGATTAATTTTCCTGTGGACCCTCACCCTTATACAAGAACTAATGCTGTAGATCCATAGGTAATGTTTTTTTCAAGCAAACGCATTCATTCCTATACATGGGATTGTAGAGATGTGGGTGAAAGATTAGCCTCCCCTGAGAAACTGAGTACCTTTGCTTCTTGGAGACTTCAGCTGAAGTCTTAGATGTATGTTGTTGTTTGTGGTTTCACTCCTTTTGTTTGGTTTACAGTCATGGTGAAAAAAAATGAAGCAAGCACTAGCTAGAGCCAATTGGTCTCTGCTCTGTTTGTGTGTGTGAGAGAGTCTTGAGGTTTGGTTTTAGTGTGTTGATCTGAAGCATGAGGCTGGTTCAAGGAAAAGGTTGACAGTAAGTGTTCCTCTAACAGCTAGGCGATTGCGTTAAAGTAACACTAGAAGGCTGAGAATCCAAAAAAAGAAACAATTCAAATGTAAGGATCACACAACATTCTGAAAAAGGAGGGGAGAGAGTTTTGCAGATGCTGTAGCTTTGCTGCTTTTTCCTATATCTTCAGCTGTTTCTTGCTGAAAAATACTTGCCATGATGAAGCATTTTGGATATGAAAGAAAGCATTTTGAAATACCCATTTTGTAAAAGCTGTAAGTAAAGCAGGAAACCGAACATCTGAAATTTCAGTGATTTACTCTACTTGTCATTAATTCCCAACAGAATCCCACACCTTGGGAATTTTAGTTGGCACCCCCCACTATAATTATTGCATGGCCTGACTTCAGCTGTGTAAAATCTACCTAGGAAAAAGTGGATTTAAAATGTTTGGTATTGTTTGTAGGGCTGAGGCTATTGGGGTGGAGGGAGTTCGGCTTGGATTCTTAACTGTTGTTCTGTTGTCTTATAACCCCAGATTGCTTTGTCCTAGAAACGCAAAATCCCAGAGTCATCTCACTTAACTGAGATGTGTTAAATTTAGGATCATGTGTGTCCTAGATTCTCAATATAGTCAATGAGATGTGAGATATAAGCATCTACAATGGGTAATTTGTCCCCTGCATGAGCCAGTCCTGTCCTGAAGATAACTTTTTTTTGCCCCACATGATTGTGAGAAGTGCTTATGAGTAGGCTCATAATTTGCATACCTGACTTGTGTGGCTACATTTAGGATAGTACCTGTGCAAATATGTCTTGCTTAGCTTTACTTCTTTAGGCAAAATGCCCTGTGATATTTTGATATATAAAATCTTGTCTTAAGATGTGTGAAAAGTGTGGAGAGGATCTTTCTGAAACTAAAATTCTGACTTCAGCTGCTAGACAAAGTCAGAGATGGGGCAGCATAAAGAAAAGCAGCAATAGATGTTACATATTACGTATGTTTGGGAAGTGTACAAAGCTTGGCTATGGGGAGAGACACCACAAATCCCCTAGTTTTGAAGATATATGGGTCATAGAACTTGTGTAGTATTTGAGGTCAGAAGAAATTGGGGAGGAGAAAGATGTGATGCTGACAGAGCATAGGTGAAGGGATGATGGAAAGCATAGAGCTGTACTGCTATGATATGCATTAAGGCTTATAAATGTTCTTAATGTTTTCCACCTTTAGAATAAAATAAATGGTGCAACTTCATTTTGAATACTTTGTGTAATTCCAGCTGTTGCCCCTCAAGAATATGATAGAAGTTGTGGAGGTACAAAAGAAAGCAACATGATCAAAGGGATGTGAGTGGCTTCTGTGCAAAGTAGGATTCAGTAACCTAGGTCTCTCCAGTTTTGACAAAAGGTGACCAATAAGTGGGAAGTAACATATATTGGACCTATATGAAGTCAGGAGTGACATGAAGGAAGTGAAAAGATAATGATTATTTATTATTTTTTGCTTGACAAAACCAAGTGAAACAGTCAGGCAACACACAAATTGTAGAAGCTATTGCTACAGGATGTTGGGATGCCAAAATACAAATGGTTTCTTAAAGTGAGGAGATAAACTCATGGAACAATAGCTTATAAAGACCCATTAAAGATACTGATATGGGGCCAGCCTCCAGCTCAGGAAATTTCTAAACTTTAGGTTTGCCGAGAATTAGCAGGGCATGCCCTATACTTGTCCTATGTTTGTAGCCTTTCCTTAAGCATCCATTTTGGCTGTTATCAAGAGACATGATACTAGGCTAAATGAATCTTTTTTGTAAACCACTATGGGGCTTTCTTCTCACTAAATCCCCTAAATGAAGGTCTGCACTAAGTATCTACACTGTTGACCAGATGCAGCTTAGCTCTGAGAATTCCAGCTTCTACATATGTTGTTGTTTTTTTTTCCCAGTAATATTTAATTGCATATATGAGAAACAATCTATTGGGATAAATCTTTTGGTGTAATTATGACTCTTTGTTCCCAAGGAGATGTCCTGCATTGTGGTCTATGTATCATTTTATGTTGCTACTAGCCCATACTATGTATATTTTTACCTGAACTATGCAAAATCATCTTTCAGTATCTCACTGCAGCAGTTTAAGAAGAACTCTGACCTAGGTCAATTACCTTTAATTATCTAGAAAGCTGCTTTTCAGTATTATTATTACATCCTTGGAAAATTATCTACTAATATGTACCTCCTTGTGTATATGTTTCATTGAAGGGCTATTCCACAAGCAGCTAATAATGGAACTTCAACTATCTTTTTGGAGTTACTAGTCCCATCACTCAAAATAGTTTCTGCTCTAGTCTCCTTTGCTCTGCTTTCTTTATATTAGCAATATTTGTAGTCTGCTGATGAAGTATTGCTGAGAGAGGCAGAAGTAAGTGGCAAGCACAGTGGGATGCTGTGTGCATTCTGTAGCTTTTCTAGGATTTACCCCAACAGGATTTTCATACTCACATGACAGTCAACTAGCTGACCAAGAAGCTTTTGTTTACCATTCAGCATGCAAACTGATCTTTAGCTTCAAGTTTGGGTGGTATTTCCTCTGAATGGTATTCATTGGTGAATATCTGCCCTTCCTTATGTATGTTTAGTATGTATGGATCAGAAGTCCCACTGCTGCAAAGCAAATTAGTCCTGTCAATACCCTTTAACATTTTTATTTCTAATGTGAATTCTTTTGGAGAATTGTTCATACAAACGTGGAGTCATCTAGGTGTATTTACTGCATTAGAGTTTGAGTTGTTTACAGGCAATTGAAATAAAATATAAACAATTTTACATTCCTTTTGAGGGGAATAGGGATTCTCATGTATTGAAAACACAAGAAATAAAATAGAAGTACTTTATTTTCTTTCAAAGTAACAATTAGCTATCCTGATTTCTTGAACACTCTGCCTTAGGGGTCGGAAAGCATAAGAAATCCTTGGGGAATCAAGGTACTAGTCTATCATTGTTTTGGATGAGCAAATCCCATACTGCACTGAAACTCCCACAGCACCCAGCTTCCTGAGATTTGGCCCAAAAGCTATAAAAGAAAGCGCTATTTGCAGAATAGTGCAATCGCAGAGCTGGAGGCCACAGAAACCCATGTTTTTGCAGCAATTGGAGAGGTAAGCTGGCAGGAAATCGGGCACTTTCCCACTGTCTGCTTGTGCTCAGCAGAGATTTCTTGAAATAGATGTTTCCATGACATACTCTTATTTCAACAAATTGGCACTTCCTAACAAAAACATGTCCTGTTAGAACTCCCTAACCAGTTCTAATTCAGATATCAAAGAGGGTGAATATATTTCTTCATTCTTGGATTATTAGTATTTCATTCCCTTCTCTCTTTCCATCCGTTTCCTTTTCTTTTTAACTTATTTCTACTGCAAGTAGATGCTGTGAACTGATGCTACAGAAGGGTATTGGTTCTGATGTCTTTTGTGTGCTGCTTTGATCTGTGTTGTTACAGAAGAAATTGCAGTGCTTGAAGGCATTCAGTTTTTAAAAAGTAACTCAGATGATTACTAAGACTAATTACTTTTGTTATGTAGTTTCATAAGTGAGTGCAGGAGCTGCCTGGGCTTGTGTTTCTCTTACTCCTTTCATTCTGTTAACGTGGGGACAGCCACTTGCACTAGCCCTCTTTGCAGGATCAAGATTCTGCTTTAAATGTGGAAACTGGGATTTTCTGCAATTTTTGCTTTGTTTTAGGGTAAGTTGCCCTGCCCCATCACCTCTGGAAGCAAGGGAGGGTAGGTTCCTAGTTGTAACTTAATACCCACATTTAGCATTCACTTGCGAAAATCTTGGAAGTCTGCCAAGCCAAAGCAAACACTTCTAGTAGAGTCTTTTCTGAACATGTAGGGAAACCTCTCAGAGTCTTTAAAACTGCAAAGTGTCAGAAAAATCAGGGACATTCATAATATTTTTACAATGCTACAAATATGGTGATATGTGTCAAAAGCTAAGACATGGGGAAAAAAAAATACCAAACCAAGCTCCCTCTTCATTTATCATATTCTAGAGATAGGTGCTGTGAAAAACGAGAAGTGGGTTACAACTCAGAGAAGGCTATTCACACAGACAAAGAACAAGAGGTTTGATCAAATGCCAGATTAATTTGTTTCAAGTTAGCTTGTGTAAATAGACATTATCTGAGACCTCCTAGTGTGTCATTAAAAGGGTAATGTCAGTCATGTCTTACCAATGGGAAAATTGAAGGACAGAAAGATTAAGTGACTTTCTTATGGAGTAAAAACCGAGTACTGACAGAGCTAAGAGCAGAACTGAAGCTTCTGAAATCTCTCTTACTCCCCGCTCTGTTGGACCATGTTGTCTCAATTATAGGGGTGAGAACACTAAGAAAACCAAGACTGGGTGCTCTTTGACTGACCTCATTGCATGCTATTCCTCAAAGAGAACTGCTTCAAGGATTGCAGCAAGACAATGTGCTTCTAAACTCCACTTTGATGAAATCCCAAAACCATCAGCAAGCAACCCTTTCTCACTTTCCAGCTTGATAACAAGCCTCAGCAGTTGACAGTTTATTTTCTTTTCAACAGTCAAGTCTTGACTGAAAGAGCACTTGATTCTTGAGTAGGCAATAACAAGCGTAGGCATGGAGTTGTTGCCACTTGTGCTTTCATTTCAACAGAAAAGTGGAAAACCAGATCTGCTGAAAATGAACTGAAATGTTTTCCTTAGCCTTCTTCTCCACATACACCTATTTTCTGTTCAGTTTTCTTAAATGGCATTCACAGAAGTTGACAAAAATTCCCACTTAGTTTTTATGTCTTTCTTCTGGCTTTTCGCTTTAGGCTTATATAACAAGCTAAAAGACTTATCTTTCTTTCCAGCTTTTATAATGAGGTAAAACTCTTAACTTTTTATGTCCACTTTTGGAGGTGGTGAACAGAGAAGATGAATCTGAAACAAAAATGTTAAATCTACCAGAGAAGTTCTCATATCCTTACTATAGACAGTGAACTCAAAGAGATCAGTGTGAACCTCTCAAAACTATGCCCTTAGGAAATGTGGTTAAATTAGGGAATGCATTGCCTTCCTCAGGTCTGTAGTATCTAGAAGGCAGAAAACACATCAATTATAGATTTGACTGAGGTATCTGCTTTGAAGGTAAAATAGGACTTCTGTGGAGCATTTATCCATTCCTGTTTCATGCAGTCTTTGCCTGTTCCCAGAGCTAAACTGGCAAAAAGACTACAGGTACACTTGCAAGTTTGGGGTTCTTGGGACAGGAATTGTCACTGTTTTGTACAGAGCCTGAGGCATTGAAATTATGGTCTTAACTTGGATCCTGAGAGGTTACTGTACAGAAGTATCATGTGCATAAAGTAAAGGATTATGGAATTGCTAGTAAATGTTCCCAGAAGTCTCATGCCCAGAGAGATACCTGGTACATTCCCATTCATCAGTGTAAGTACAGTTGTTGGTTGCTACCTCACAAAGCTTCTTTTCTTAAAAATACCTATCATGTTTCATAGGTCATTCTCAAAATATTTAGAGGAAAATACATTCTCTATTAGTTTAAATCAGCATGGCTCCATTAATTTTAATGAGTTTATTTGCATTAGATGTTGCTACCATCCTAGATCTCAGAATTTCCATACTGTTTGAATAGTGAAGCTTTAAATCCCAACCTTCACTAGAATAAAGCTTTTTTTCCTGTAATCCTGTATAACAGGTGTTAATATTAGACACTGATCTGCCATCCCCACAAATTCTTTGAATTCTACTCCTGACACTTTCCTTTGAACCATATTTTTTAGCATCTTTTGGAGTTTTGTGCAAAAAATCATTGTCTTCTGCATTATGCAGATATTGACTAGGAAATCTCTTTATCAGTGGTTTGAATCAGAAGTATTTTTTTTTTCCTGGAAACCATTTTAGTCTCCAGTACTGCTGGTTCTCAGTGTGAAAGAATCTATTTAACTGCCTGCTTTTTGGATGGCTTTTAATGTTGTTTATAGATTTATACAAGGAGTATTTTGCCAAAAAGCCTCTTCATCTTC
Source organism: Galbula dea (assembly GCA_013399015.1). NCBI lineage: Eukaryota > Metazoa > Chordata > Aves > Piciformes > Galbulidae > Galbula > Galbula dea. Next base: position 844,666 of record VWZX01005630.1, read on the forward strand.
ATCACTGGAATGATTTTTAATGGTCATCCAGTAGTTTCATGCTAAGTAGTTTCTTTTAGCTTTATTGTCCCTAGGGAGAAATGCACTGAATGGCTGGAAATGTCAGCAGCTGCATTAGCTGAAGAGTTTAGCTGCTGCCACCTCCCAGATAAGTCTTACCCTTTTCATTTCTGTTTCTTACTCTTTCCTCAAAGTAAGAAAGCCAAAGAAACTTCCTGTCTGGCATAATACAGATTAGGAACTAAATTAGCAGCTATTATACGTAGGCATTTTCCTACTGATTTCAGGGTGAAATCCTTTAAAACTGGCAGAAAAGTTGGCTTCATTTCCAGAGAGTCAACCAAATCAAACAGAAATATGAAGCTGAGGGAAAGGAAGAAATATGTGCAGCTGCATGGGGTGCAGTCCAGCTCAGTCACTGGAAAATGTAATGAGGACCTTGGCTGCCTGACAGAGAAGGTAGGTATGGTGTGGTGTGGGCACTGCTGCTACTCCTTGGCACACAGATGAGATTTAAGATAAGAGTAAATGGGCCAGGGTAGTCATCTTTTCCTCCTGAGCATGTGATCATGGGCCTAGTTGAAGACTGGAAATGAATTAGGTGAACCTTTGGTATTATTCAGGCAGGCAGCTCCTCTCTTTCCCTCATAAACTGATTTGGCATTGCTGCTATTGATGACTTAGACATGTCTGAAAATGTATAGATCCAAGACTTCCCCCAGGCACAAGCATTGCTGATATTAATTCTTATACTTCTTTTCATTCATTTACTTGTTTCAGTGATTAAAAAAAACCTGCTAGATGTTTGGAGAAATTCTCAACGTAGTAAAATACATCTGACAGCACATTTTACTAGTTAGTTAACCTTTCAGGAGAAGTCCATGATATTAAATATGCTTGCAGTTTTTGTTATGTGATCAATATATTCAGAATTCTGTTTATATAATTTATGTTAAACACAAGTATCACACATTGTTCCTTAGATTATAGTTCAGGATCTGTCCTTCAGGTCCCTCAAAGATAGGAGAGGTTGTGCTTTAGACTCACAGAATTACATTAAACTACATAATGTTTGATTAAAATTGAGATCTTGTGTTCAAAGGTCTTGATATTTAACACTGGAGTCAGCACATCCTGCAGCTGTGCAGTTATTTCCAGTGCCAGAAATCAGGTTTTTAGGAAAAAGATTGCATGTCTTGAGTCATCAGTATGGATTAAGCCCCAGAAATGCTATCTAATGTAATGGGTTATCAAACTTCATAGTTGTGTTCAGCATGGGTGTTTTTACAGCTTCCTGGTAAAACTGTAATTTGAAATTTTATTATTTTAACTGTTAAAACACAGTGAACACCTAATTTCCAGGGTGCTTGTGTTGATAAGGAGACTAGTAGCAGGCTTTAAAAAAAAAAACAAACCAAAAACCAAACAAAAAAACCCAAACAAAAACAACAAAAAAACCCCAACCAAATACTGTAACTGGTTTTGAGTCAGTCAAGCATTCAGTCTCACAGATTTGTTCCAGTTAGAAGGAAAATTCAATGTTGGAGACCTGTCTTTCATGTAATCTTGTTCATTTAAAAAGATGTGCCAAGCACCTTTTCCTTGAGTGTCGAAGGATCAAACAACAGGAGATTGTTTTCAGCTGCTACTCAGACTCCAAAGCTTTGTCTAGGATTTTCTCAGTGCTATATCTCACATTTGCCCAGCATGCATCTGGATTTTTCTTTCTAAAATTCTTCCTGACTGAGGTATTTTTGTTTGTCCTTTTTGTCACACCCACACAACAGTCAAACAAATAATCTTTTTCATAATTCAAATTCCTGACTGTTCTTTTATATTGCTGTTTTGGTCTATGATAAAGTGTATTGTAGGATGAAGGCTCTTTAAAAACCAAACAAAACAAAAAGCAGCAAACAAAAAACTGAAGAAGTTTAACTCGTGTTTTTAAGGAAGGATTTTGGTTACAATAGCATCTCCATTAGTCTGTTTTGTACTCTTACTCCTTTCTTTAACAGTAATAAATTGTTTGATATTATGTGGACAAGCTCTAAGAAAACAGATCTCTTGTGCAGAAAAGTTCTAGAAGTGGGACACGCCCCTTGTCCATGATTTTGGTGAGTGCAAGGAAGATTGCAATGGGAATTGTTTGGTAACTTTTGACTTTAACATCTGCATTCATCATTGTCTGAGAGTGAGTGGGTGTTTCCTAGCTCTGAGAAAACACTATTCATCCCATCAGAGTGTGAAGAAATAAACACGAAGAGGGAGGAAATTACTTCAGATCAAGGTTCAGAAATCCTTAAAGCCAGAGAAATGTCTCTGACAGAAGTCTTTCCCTCCTTCAACCTTGCTCATGGGAATAACTATTGATTGCTGACCAGTACCAGCAAGTGTCTGGGCTGTGAGGAGAGATGGAAAGCTGAGGCTTGCTCACCTCCTCCTGCACCAGGGAGTTGCCAAGTGGTGGGGATGGCTTGGCTACAGATTGGGAGTAAATCCAGATCATTTACTGTCATTCTTCTGGTCATTCAGATACAGTTTCTGTGTACAACCTAGGTCAATTTGCCTTTAGTTAGTAACATTATTATTAAATAAATAGTGATCTTCTGTTTTGTGCTGCCTGTGAACAAATCTTGTGAATCTGCTTCTTGAAGGATAGAATAGGTCTGTGGACAAAAGAAAAGTGAGAAAAGCACAATAAAGCAAAACTAAAGCTAGGGTTATCTGCTAAGCCATTGTAGAGGACCAGGCATATGTATAAACTGCCTTGAAGTCTCATTTCAGAAATTAATTTCTTAAACTCTCTTTTCAGCACTCAGGTCACAGAATAAAGGAGACAATGGAGAGGATGGCAATAGTAATAATAATAATAATTATATAATAGTATAATAGTAATAGTAATAATAATAGTAGTGTCTAGAAACTAAATAGGTTATGCTTCATTATTTACAAATCCCAATCATAGTTTAACATTAGTCCAAGCAGCGCAGTGCTCTTCTTCCCCAGACTATTTTTCCTTCATATCTAAGATATTCCCAGACTGTTTCATGTCTCAGTGGAAAACTGTCAGATAGTTTTGTAAATCCAGAAGACAGGAAGAGTTTTTCAGTGGTACTCATGACTGAAGACAGGATTCCATCTTGCTTAGAGCAACCCTTGGGCAAACTAAAGGGCCACTCATTTGCAGCACCAGAACTGCAGTTTCAAGTCCTTTCCTCTGCACTCTTAAGCAGAAATAGACAATGGGGAGCAGGGTTGAGTTTGCTGCTTCCATACATACTTATGTATAAGTTACTTTTGGGATATCAGATTTGCAATGACCTAAAGCCGTTAGGAATGGTTCATGATCATTCAGGCATACACACATAACTCATGTTAACTGAATACCTTTGTGTGCACGCTCGTAAAACGGAAACAGGTTGCAAATTATTAGTGGAATAAATGAAATTGCTTCTTTATAGAACCTTTTATGCTTCTCTGCAATTTAAACCTGGATCATTAAAATATAAAACTGGATGATAATTACAATAAATATTCCTAGAATTTCTACTTTCCAGCTTGTACATAATCTTCCTTTGTTTCTCTTTAAAAACATTTATTCTGTTTCAGATTTTTCAAGATATACCATGAGGATTTAAAATCTATATGCTTGTGGGTATATGACTTCTAAATTAAGGCTTTGAGGTAAAATGTCAAATTTTACCAGAGTTAAATTATTTTTAGTTGAGATTCAATGAAAGGATTGAATTCACTTAAAAATGGCTGTTGCTCTTAGCTAAATTCCTCCTACATTATTAGCTTTACCAGTGTTATGTTACAGGAGTCTAGAGGTTGGGGGGGTGGAGGGGGAAATCACTTTCTGATGCTGTTTTGAGTAAGAATGTGTTTTTTTCTGCATAAATATATAGTTATTTTACAATCCTAAATCCCAACCCTACTTTTTGATCTATGTGAAATGATGGACCAGATCATCTGTAACACATTGTTAGACTCAAAAGGCCGTTTGGTTTTGGGAAATACAATATCTGTCTCAGTACTACTAAAGAACACACAAAGGCTTTCTTAATATTGTTTGTTGTCAGACTGTTTAAAAATCATTGCATAGTTACACTTCTGAGTTTCATTGCAGTCAAAAATAATTTTCCCTGTAGTTAAGAATGAATGTAGATCTCGGGGCTTGATGTCTTAGTGGACTAATAAGCAGGCACACAAGTTTAAATCTTATTACAGTCAGTGCAGGAAAAGGTGCAGAGTGAAATGAGCCTGTTAGAAAGATGGGGACAGTCTTTTTAGCAAGGCCAGTTGTGATAGGACAAGGGGTAATGGCTTTAAACTGAAGGAGGGAGATTTAGACTGGTTATAAGAAGGAAATTTTTTATAGTAAGGGTGGAGAAAGCACTGGAACAGGTTGCACAGAAAGGTGATGGATGCCCTATCCCTGGACTCTGAGCAACCTGATCTGGTTATAGGTGTCCCTACTCACAGCAGGGAGGGAGGGACTAGGTGACCTTTAAAGGTCTGTTCCAACTCCAACCTTTCTTTAAATTCACAAAGGCCTTAATATCTGAGTCTTGTGTGTCAGCATCTTAGAAGCCAACCAGTTTTAACTCTTTTAAATTATTTAATAATAAAGAGCCACAATAGGTATTTCAGAATTAATTTTTATTTGATGGATTCAAATCATAATGTTTTAGGTGTTGATAATTTTTCAAAATAACATGTTTATTGTTTATTCTTCATATCAATTTAGTGTAACTTTATTTTTGACATTAAAGACCACACAGAAGAATACAGTTTTGAAGTCACAGCTTTTGCACAGAGTTAACAGAAGTGAGAACAATTAGAATGACTTCTATTGGTGTATTCTATGAGGTATTCTTTTATTGTTTTGCCTCAGAGTGAAACAGTTATGAATCTTAAATCTGTAAACATTGATATGAAATGTAATACTTTCTTGTAATGTTGAAATAATCATAATTGTGGGATTCGATGCATGAAGTTTCTTATAGCTCTGTCTTCCCCATTTTAAGTGACTTGAAATACCAATGGAAAATTCCCTGGAATTTTTTAAGACCACACAGTCAGATGGAGCCTTCCCTTTTCCTTGTGCCAAATTATATCTTCAGTGTCTTTATCCTTCCTTTTTCTCCTTAGAGTGAAAATTTTAACTGACAATTTCTCCCTGCCTCAGTTTGGCTTTTGTTTTTTTCCAAAGCTAACACCCAAAGCTCCATATTAGATAGCTTTGCTGCTTGGAAATGCTCTAAAACATCCTGTTGTGATGATGTTGCTTGTGTTGTGCTTGGTTTTTTTGCCTGACAGAAATCTATAAGGTTACAAATGCTTCCTCATGTTGTATTAGAGAGCTGCCTGGATGCTACCTGGCCGTGGTGGACAGAAGACAGAATGTTTACAGAAATGTTGAACTTTAAAGGTTGGCTCTGGTATAAAGTGTAACTAGTAATAATTGTAATAATCACCCCAGGTTTTCTTTGTCAAACTGGTTAATAACAACTGGGTCATGAGTCTGAAGTCTAGGTCAGACTACCAACAGTGGTTAGAACTTTAATTCCCTTGCAATAATCCTTTTGATGTATATCAGGAAAATATAAGCTATAGTTGTCAAATTACATATGCACTGTGAGTGTAGTCTGTTTAAGTTCAGGATTTAGCATCATGTAATCTAATTCAATTTATTTTTGTATCTCATCTTTCACACAGGGGGTCTGAAAATGCTTAGGAGTGAGAGACAGAACAGTGAGATAATGCTTTGCAGAACTCTGTAAAATGACTTGCATATAGATGGGAATCAAGGCAGAGGCTGGATTTGAGAGAGGTTGTAAATTGAATGCTGTAGCAATATAAGTCCAGAGCAATTCTGATAGAAGAGTGTAAGACTTGAAAAGTGTAAGGAAATGGTTTGTGTTAATGCTAACTCCTAGTGAGAGTCAACGAGTAGATGAATAAAGCTCCCTATATAGATGATGATGAAACTTTGTGCTAAATAAAATCCTGCATTACAGGAATTTGTATTATTGGGATTGAACAGCATGCTTCTGTATTATTTATCCCACTGAGAGAATACCTAATAAGAAAGATATCAGGAAAGAGTAAATGGATCTCTTTGTTGTAGAGGGAGGAGAGTCCTGCTCCAAAAGTTACTAGTTGGTTCGTTAATCTTTGCTGGCCTTCACGTAGTTTCTGAAGACTTTGTTGTAGAAGATAACTTCATTCTGATTTTCTGCAAACTGAGCATCTGTATACAGCTTTCTGCAAAATTTTTATATACATCTTAATATGCAGTGTAGCATGCTATAAAACTTAATTGCTACATAAGTTGTTTTATTCCCAAAGTACCTTTTACATAAATAAGCTGGCAGGTAAGCTTTGACTGTCGAATTTGTTGTGGGTTTTTTTTTCTTCCAATGACAAATTTGTCATAGGACTGCAATATAACTAGTTACTAAATATTGTTAATATATTATCCACTAATAAAAGGGTTTAAGATCACTGTGCTGAGAAACCACAATGACCTTTAACATAAGTTCTGACATAAATTATTATTGTTTACACAGACATCCCAGCAGCCTACTAAATGCAGTTTGCCACTCAAAGTTTTATAGGTGTTTTGCTTGAGACAGACTATTCTTCTACACACAGTGCTGGGCTGTAATGCAGATTATCAGTGTAACAGTGCATAAATAAGTCCTGATTTCTGCTTCTTTTAATCATTCCACACATATATATGAAATCAGAAAATGTTTGAAATAGTATCCTCTCAGATTACCTGGACAGTCTTGCATCTTCCATTTATCCTTTTCATCAATAACTTTCCCACAGTTGGTGCAAACCTGCAGCATGCTGAGGAAGGTTTTTGCATCTGAAAAATTTCATCACCTTTAAATGACATTAGATGGCTGAGCTTAGCTGATCACATGTACTCTCTGCTCTATGGGGTAGTTAATAAAATATGAACTTAGCACACAGTCTAATATTGATTTCCCTGGGAAAGACTGGATTGATTTTAGATAATGATCTTGCATATGGACAGCAAATGACTTAAAAGACCTCCTAAGCTGTTTGATATTCACACTGTGTTTTCAGCATGTTCTGCAAATGTATTTGAATGTTTCCTATCTAACTAAAATGACTGCACCTGGTTCTTGTCAGAAGATTGGTCAGCTTTTTCTTGGTGTCTCAGTGAAATGCTTCAGGTCAGTGTTTGCAATTTAGAGGCTTGATTAAAGAAAGTGGTGATATAATCTCTGGTAGTCAAACAGGGAAGGTCTTTAACATACCTCAAAATTACAAAGTTGTGACTTTATCTTCCAGAGAGAGCGAGTTAAGGACTTCTCAGGCCATCCTCTGGAGAAAACAAAACCTTGACTTCCTGTTCCCTTGCATTGCTAGCCTAGAATCACAAACATAGTCATGGAACGCCAAAACTGCAGTTAATGTCAGGCTTGGAAAAGAGAGACCAGAAGAGCTATGTCAGCTACCAGAGTGTTGAGGGTCAGTTCCTCAGCATTCATTGACACTGAATTTCTCTTAAGCTCTTTGTATACTAAACCACAGATCTAGTTGAAGGAGCAACTATAAAGAGTTTCCTTGTGCTAATACTATTTCTCTATTGAGATTTAAAGTATGCTATATGTCTATGTAACTAGGAGTATAGTTTCTCTTATTTTTGGAACCTTGCAGTTTTGCAGTAAGCCTCAGCCACTATTAGGGTAAAGTAATGATATAAAAGAAATGGTTGGCCAGTGGATAATGAAAGCCTAGCAGTGGTAACAGGATAGAAATATAAGCCAGAAGTTGGAGATTTGGTCTGTGGCCTGTGGGATACAGAGAGCTATAGTTAAGACTGTGATGAATGTTGGCATCAGGGTTAGCAACAGAATTTCACAAATAGTGGGCTGAATAACTCCCTTCAATACATCTGAGCATCCTTATGAAGAAGCTGTCATAGCTCAGCCTGAAACTATGGGCCTGATACAGAAGTAATTGAAAGAGGATACTTGGCTTGTGCTATATAGCATTTAGACTAGATGATCAGGATTGTCCTTTCTGGCTTCAAAAATATGATTATTCATTTCTCAAAGGACCTACTTCATAAGCTGAAGAACTCTGGTAACGATTTTTTTCTTTGTTTTGTAGACAGTCACATTCAGAGTACTGGAAAAGATTTGCAAAATGGCAAATCAAAACGACTAAAAATAAAACACAACAAAATCTAGGCCTTTTTTCATGCTTGGGGAGACATTGTGAGGGAAAAAAAAAAGTAACAGATAAATATTTCACATCCAGAAATTCATTCTCGCGAAACCACAGTTTTTCTTGGACATTCTTCCACTGTAGGTGCTTTGACTGTATATTTATCACAGATCTGTTATACATAGGTTAATGGCTGGACTTGATCTCAGAGCTCTTTTCCAACTATAATAATTCTATAAAGTTATCTGGAGTTCCCTTGCCCAAACTCAGATGTTAGTAGAGACTCCAAATAATATTTTCTGTACTGGAGCTTTTCTGAACCTTACCTAAATGAAGCAGGAGACATTTGATTAGCACAAAAAATACTTTTTTCCTCCAACCTGAATAAAGTGCACATAATATAGATATATAAATATATAAAAACTTAACTTTTCTTTGAAGAATCAAGGTTTAAATGACTGTTAAGTTTGTTACTTTATACTTGGAGACTGAGGTTTTCCAAATAGAAGTTTCTAGATAAAAAAACTGTCATATTGAAATTGGTTTAAAGATTGGCAAAGGCCTGTAAGTGGTACTTTGGTCCATGGTGTACAGCTTTTTGAATGCATAAGACCAACTTGCACGTTAGGATAAACAACCACGTGAATTTCCAACCACATCTTTCTATCTTGTGAGTGGTGACAGTAGTTTGAATATTTTCATTCTTTTTCCTTGAAAAGTCAATTATTTACTTACTACATCTTTAAGATAATCTGGACTGTCTTTTCAGAGATTGAGGTGGTTTCTGCTTCTTTTAAAAATATTTTTATTTTCCTTTCAAAATTAAGAACTAATCTAAATCATACCATAAGGGATAAATTGAATAATCCATTCAGGGATGTACTCATTCATAAGGAATAGTTGTCACAAAGCTTTCTGTTCATGAAGGGATTAATCTAGTAAACCTCGAAATTTTGGAATTGGTTCCACACTCCAGGGGGCATGTGCTAGTATTGTCCTCGTTTGAACAACCCGAACTGCAGGTGTCTCCTGCTCAGGGAACTCAACCCTTTTGTTACGTACAACATTGGGCTGCAGAAACCATGTAATTCCTTACCCTGCTGAAGCATCAAGAGGAGATCATAGGCTGTGGCTACCAAAAGGGGAACTTGAAGAGGATGTTATGATTACCACTAATATTCTGGAAAAGATACCTGGAGGTCTTTGAGCTCGTGCGATTAAAGGTCTCTCTGTAGTATATACTTATCATCTGACATCTCTGGCATCTAAGAACATGCTGGTGCTTTGGTTCAGTACCAACTCCAAGGGCAGAGTGCCACCTACTGAACTACTGATTTTGTTTCCTACATCTGTATTTGCCAGTTTCTGACTAAGGGACCAAATCCTGTCTTGCTTATTGTTAAGAAATGTGGAAGAATCAAGGCCTTTATATGACATGACCATAAATAATGTTGCAAATCTGGATGACATTTCTGCAGCATGGCACTTGCTAAAATATTTTTCTTTTTTTCTTTCTTTCTTTTCATTGTGGGCATTGGAACTTTCATTTTAACATGGTAATTATAAAAGACTGCAATAAAAGCGAAAAGCAACCCACATAGCATTATTACTATCTGACCCTGATTTGAACTCTTCACTGCTCTCAGTGCTAATGATTTTTTTGGAAATACACTAGTCTCATAAAACTTAGAAATATCTTTTAAAAAAATTAAATCAATAAGGCTCCTCATGCTTCACACTAGATGCTCAAGTGTATTTCATCAAATTCTCCCATGCAAAAAGTTTCAATTATCCTTCCATAAATATGGATTAAAGTATATATTTATCCTATAAACTCTTCTATTCATTCCAGCGTGACTGAAATTGCAGATCTCTCTATAGTTTTTCCTTCTAAAATCTTTCTTTTGGCAAAGCAGTGCAAAGTTCCATCTCTAAACTAATGCATGTTCATTTCCAAAAGAAAACAGGGCAACTTCAGCTTTATACAAATCTGAATCTCACAGAGTGAGTATTTTGGATGCTTTTCAGATAGAGCTTCAAACTCTTGTTCGAAGTTGGTAAATTAGCTCCTCAAGGACCATTTGGCTTACAGGATGACTAAAGTGACTTCATGGAACTGACCCAACTATCTCCAGAGTACAAGGTTCTGTTTATCTGCTTCTGCTAGAAAAAAAACCCAGAAATATATCAAAATAAGAGCAATGAGAGTCTTTCTGACTGGAAACAAATACTTTGAGAATTCTTCTAAAGTATTTGTTTATATTTGCATCACAGTCCTTTTGTGACCTTGTATAAACAAACCTGAATCTGACAACTTTAGGTTTTTCCTTTAGGCAGCTTCTAGACCATTGGTAAAATTAAGATTGCCCACAGTTCTGTCACAATTCAGCAAAATCTTCTGCAGACACTGCCTCAAAATTTGGCAGGATAATAGGCATGAAAGGGGGTAGGGAAAGAACATTTAGAAAAAACAATTGCAGAAGCAGAAAATCTGTATTCTGCCTTTATATATATTTTTTAAACATTGGCAGGATTTAACAGTCACTATGCAAAGTAGGCAATGCTGCTTTATGCATCCAGCCTGACAGAAAATCATCTCCAAGCAAAATTAGCACGATCTTGTGTCACAATTTAGTTACCTCTGTGGTCTAGCAATACTGAGAACTTCTTGCCTAGACAGTTCTCACAACTTCAGTAGCTATGTTTCTTTTCATTTTGCAGTGTGCTTTTTAAGAACTGTCACAGTTTGAAATTGGTGCAAGCTGAAATAGAACTAAAATCTATGCTAGGTGGCAGGAGGTTCTAGATATTCCACAGGTTGGACAAATCAGGTTATGACTCAGCCATAAAATACCTTCCCATATTTTTCTTTGCCTTATTTTTGTAGTCATTTAAAGAAACTTTATCATGGATCTACCCTTGCTCCTCCCAGGCAATCAGAGCCTCTACTGTAGCTCTGTACTTTGAAGAGGGATTTGAGGTTCTAAAATATCTATGTTTTATGCTTAACTATATCAGCACTGCTTCAGGCACCCTGAGCTGATTATTTTGCTTTGGGAAAACAACAGCTGACATAACCATTTTTTTGTGATGAAGCTAAAAATTCAGTAGAAATAAGATATTAAATGTGCTTTTTCTGCCTTTTTCTTTGCCATCCTCCATAGTTTTCATTCTGGGGTTCCCTTCAGGTGAGTTCCCCCAACTCATGAAAGCTGACAGGTTTTAAAGGATGCCCAAATAGCTGCTTCTGATGACAGTTACCTTTTTCAGAAGGCATTGGTTTGAAATGCACCAAATCTTAGCTGTGTCCCATAGGGATCAAGAGTTCCATTCTAGAAAACAGTGAGGGATCCAAACACTTGTGACTGCAGTGAGATTACTCATGGGCTTAATGTGCTTAGTACCTGGTTGCTTCATGTTATAATAGGAGGCTCTTTGTTCTGCAGCGGATATTAGTAAAAGGCTTGACTCTATCGCTTGCTAGGTAAAGTTCACTCGTAATGCTCTTATCAGCAAACAGCCTGTGCTTAGGGGGTGATTATAGGAGAAATTCAGTGATTATGGGGGGAATTCTTATGCATGCTTTTTGTTTTATTTCCTTATATTATTTGGAGATTTATCTTCTATGATTATCATAAACATGTAGGTTCCTAGAAGCGCTTTTATATGTCATGCTTCTTGCTCTGCAGGAACTAACTGATGCTTTATTCTTTTAACAGCAAATTGTTGCTGAGTGTAGACGGTGCAGAGCATAGAGTTTCATGTGTTTTCTTTGTTTCTTTGCAGAAAAATGAAGTGACAGGTGCTTAGCCTCATTTTTCATGCTAGCTTTGCCATGCCATTTTCACCAATAATGAAGGCAGCTGCCAGAGCTTGGGGAAATCAGGCGAGAAATTCAGCTGGCAGGTAGACCCAGTCACTTTAAGAAATGTAATCTTATGTTAGCAGATGGTAATTAAAAGGCAGAAGAAATAAAATTTTGTCTCAGTTTTCTGCACTGTTACATCAATTAAATCTGCAACAGAAATGCAGGCTGAAAATATAATTTCTTTTCATGTTGGCTACACAGTATGATTGTATGCAAATCTAATGATTTGTTTTGCAAAGACAATTGCAATTTTTTAAACCTAAGTAGAATTACTGATCATTTCCAGAGAGTGTGTGTGTGCAGTAAATCTTCAGGCTTCAATATGCCTAATGCAATGAAAAGCATCTCCTCCTTATTTTCTATTCATTGTTAAACCTCAAATTGGATTCTGCTGTCTATGCACTTCCAGCTTTCAGTAACACCAGTTTTAATTCTAACAGTTCAGTAAATCTTAGTGTGGAGAATTAATCTAGCTCAGGCCTCAGCAGGGGTACATTCTGTTAAAGGAGAGAATCCAGAAAGTGCAAGATTGAACTTGGTAAGAATTTTTATGATCTTGCAGGAAAATGTTTCAACTCTGACAAGATTCCTAAGGATTTTCTGTGTTTCCTCTCTCTCACAGACATCTATCATTGAGGACAGAACCTTATCATTCCTCATATGTTACTACTTATGGCTGCTAGGATCACGAAGAACATGTGCAAATCAGTTGAAGTGTGAAATAATTACAGAATTAAAGCTCATTATGGTAGCGGTGAAACTGAAATGCTGGTGTAGTTATGTCACTGTTTCTGTAGCTAGCTTTAATTTGCAGAGAGTTTATGAGTCATGTGTAAATATTCACCCAATTTTATACCAATTCAGCCAATTTTGAATGTTACAGTGCAGTCAAACTTGGATATTTTACTAAATGTGGTTAGTAATTTTTAAAAGGCTTGGGGTTGTTTAGTTTAACAATGATTGAATGGCTAGATGTTTAGTTTGTATTTCTGTAACTAAGTCAGGTTTGACTGTGATGCTGAAACCACATGTCCCTTTACCTCTCTTGCACAGTCTGCATTAAAGACAACAAGAAGTAATTGAGATATCTCACTTAAAAATGCAGGTCCCGGTTCTTACTGCCCTGGTGACTGATTGCTGATGCTGCTCAGCATAATAGAAATTGTATCACTCTAGCTCCCATTCTAGAGAGACTTGTATAGCAAGCAGGATTCTTTAAAGTAGTTTTTCTCAAGTGTTTTGTAGAGCAGAAATCACTTCTTAAAGCTACAGTGATCAAAGGCATCACTTCAGATCAACTAGCTAACCCTAGTTGAGTCTGGTGACATTCCAGCTCATGTAAATATATAAAAATAGCTAATCATATAAAGATGTGGGATTTCTAAGTTCTTATGAGTAGTAATGAATGTTAATTTTGAATCTGAGGTCACATTTTTTTCACATTTGCCCATGGAGCATCTCCAAATTTTGTCATTTAATAAAACATGTAATGTTTCACTGAAGGATTTCAATTAGGCACCTCTAAGAGACAAAAACAACTGGGGGAGGGGCAGGTGAGAAGTGGGCATCTAATTTATTGAGACAATCATTTCCCATTTGCTATGTGCCAGTTTTCTTGACTGGGGTATTAAGAAGTGGATGGGCACCAGACCCTTTATTGGTGCAGCACAGTACAGAGAAACCTGCAGGAACAAAATAGCATGTAAAGCAAATGTGGGGTCACAGCTTCTTATCCACATTAGACTGGTGGTGACTGGAAACGCTTTTAACTCCTAGCATGGTCTCTCAGGTTGATTTTTTTGCCTTTTTTTTTTTTTTTTTTTTTTTTTTTTCCCTCCATNCCAGGTCACAAAAATAGTCTCGTGGTCGCTGGTGATGAGCACTGATGTCTGTAAGTGCAGCCTGGAGGCAGTGGTAGGAGAGCAGAGGCTGCAGTTCCTGTTATCCCCTTGGGGAGCCAAACAGGCAAAATGAGCAAGGAGTGAACTTCTGCTTCTCTGGGGCCCGAGTGTTGCCTTTTGCAGCCCCATCAGGTAACAAATCACTTGGTGCATAACTGAAGGAGTTGCAGCTTTGGCAAGCAGAAAGTAGAGCAGTAGAATTTGACTGAACTTGGAAAAATCTCTGTTCGTGACACATGGGAGCAGCAGCTAGATGAGCCTGTGGCTGGGAATGTCCTTTATATCTCTCAATGTGTTTTCTTTGCTCTTGCCACCATTCTGATCTACAGAACTCTTGGTACTCCATTCCTTGAACTCTTGTTCCCCCAAGACTACTGCTGTTGCCATGTGGCATAGTACTCTGAAACATGTCTTTGTATCCACAAAGACCACAAATACGTTTCCCTAGAGACCTAGGCCAGGACTGTTTCTTGGACTAGGCTGAAAGGTTAGGGTGTTTTAAGCTATCTTCCCTAATATTAACTTCCTAATTTTTGTCATTTTTGCCTCACCACATTATTGAATCTTAAACATCTTTAAGTATCAGAGATTACAAAGAAAAAACCCAAAGGAATTAGCATAGTACAAGGGTGAGAAACTTTCTCTAGCAGCTCTTTTTTAAATGGTGATACACTCGATAAAATTGCTTAGTATTTCTCCTTTTTTCAGCAGCCTTATCATTGTACTTTGGCATTGAGTAAGGTAGTTGTTAAGCCTTTTGCTTTCTCTAGAGACTGACATTTAACCTTTAAGTTGTTCAGCCACAGGTTTAAGATCTGGAAGCTGTGTTTATACTTGGCTTTGCCACACACAGCAAGTCTGTAGCAGGCTGTGAGTTCCTGGGGTAGCTGGGGATGCTCATTATTGTCTGAGAAGCCAGTGCTGCCAATTTTGAAATTTTATCTGTGTCCTCTGAAAAAGGATCTTTTTATATACCCAAAAGTATAAAACCTTTCAGCTAAGGCCTTCCAAAAAAGGAGTGTTGTATTCCTCCTGCTGAGACTGTATGCTGAAGGAAACATGCTGAGATTTGTTTCACCTCTCACACAGAAAACAATGAAGATAACAAAGTCAAGATTTTGAAAATGTGCAAAGCAAACTCAATTCACTTACACTGGAGATTCCTTAAAATACTTAAATGCCATTAGGTATTTTGTGGCCTTAGTTTAAAAGTGTCATATGTGGGACACCTTGAAGGGCCAAAATAGTTCAGGGTATATTGCACCCTTCACAAAAATTAGTGATAATTTTAAATATTGATTTCCTCCTCTATTTTCAAAAATAGGACAGAAATATTGGGAGTGGTTTGGAAAATGGCAGGCATGTTGGGGCTAGGAAGTGTTGTTACCTGAAAATAAAATCAGAGGGGCTAAGTAAGTTCTTAAAGATAGAAGTGAAGTGGGAGAATAAGAAAATAGTTTGGATTCAGTTTTACATTTTCTGTTAGAACACTTGTCCTTAGTCAGCTTGTGCAGTGATAGGAGTTTCTCAGCCCAATGTCAAGGACATAAAAATATGTGACAGCCTTCCCTGCTAGCCAAGGCTGCCTGCTAGAAATTATCATTCATTATCATTACTATTATAACTAAACAAATGCAAGTCTGATCCTGCTCCAGTGGCACTGAAATGGGAAACATCCCTGTTGAATCAACGATATGGGCTCAGACCTGAAGCTCTATTATTTATAGAAATCCAGTGGTAATTAGTGACCATAGTTCTGTTTTGTACTGTAGTGTGTTAAATGAGGAGATGTAAAATAGTAACTACTATGAGAAAAATAGTTTGTGATTTTAGAGTTTTGATGTGTTGCTAGATGTTGCCACTCAATCAGTATAACAGCTTTTCTTGGACAGAATTCTGCTCCAGTGGTTAAATGTCCATAATTACCCTGCCACTACAATTAAAAATTATCTAGACTACTTCCTTCCAGTTTGCTCAATCTGATGAAAAACTGATAAGATGGAGTCTCAGTGCCTGTGACATGTTGTTATCACTTGGCAATGTTCAAATGCAGAATATTTCAAAATCAAATCTGTAAGTCTGCACATTACTTTGAGGAAATGTGTCAACAAAATGCTGTCAGCTCCTTGCCTCTTGACAAGTTGTACATATTTCAGAGTACTCTGAACACTAGCTTGTCCATCAAAGCAGCAGATGTCCTTTTTGGCACTCTCACTAGTACAGTTAGGTTGGTTGGTGGCTTTTTTAAAAGGCAGGAAAGAGATTTTTGGTTGTAACTGAGGCCTAAGATCTGGTCTTAAGGGAGTGGAGATGAGCAAGTAAAGCTGCTCTCTGATGTATCTGGCAATGAGAAGAAGGAAGCCCTGAAGACTTTCATGCTTTGCTCATTTGATTTCAGATAGGGTTGGGGTGTCCTGAAAGACAAGAATAGCTAATTGGAAGCTGTTTCCCTCAGCACTAGAGAAGGAAATAAAAGCTTAGAGTGCTTGTTTAGACTGTGAAGTGTCACATGTCTTGATGACTTACTGCTGTCATTGTAGTATGTAATTTTCTCCCATTTCAAGAGGGACAGCACTGAAATAGCACCCATTTCCCAGTCTGAGAAAATCCTCTGCTTGTGAGGTACTTCTGTTGCTATTATCTCCACTTCTTGTGAATTGGCTTGGCTGGAGAGGTTCAGCTGTTCCTAGTTATCATTGAAAGGGTCTATAACACACAGATCCAGCAAACTGAATGTTTTACATGCCAGTTTAATAGATTGTTTGACTGAAGCATCTTGTCAGGAGTTAAGAGATGTTAGAATGTCTTTCTCAGTTAGCTCTGCAGTGTTACACGTCTTGTGTGCACCCTGGTGCTGTACTGACCTAGTGCCTTTTGGGGTCATTAAGATACTTTTATTGCCTAAGGTCACTGTGCATTTGCTTCCCAAATAACATAAAACTAAAGGCTATTTGTAGCCTACCAACTAAACCTTTCCAGAAAAGTAAGTTATCTTTGCCATCCCATGGATTCAACATTTAAACTGGTTGAAATGCCTTTGAACAGTTACACTTGCAAGTATAGTTATTTAAAATGTGTGTGCTTTGACTCTATCTTTTGTTTGTAAATTAAATCTGATTTCTTTATGTTCTGTAATAGCTTGCAGTTCTATTTTTCCTGGCATAAAAGCTCTTTCCTTCTGTCCTTCAGCTAGTCAAAGGTAGAAGTCTCTCCCTGAAACAGAGATTAGTTTTTCTCCCTGGATTTTCATACAGCAGGATGACAGTCTTCTCTGGCACACAGTAAGCTCACCAGCAGCCACAGTATACATGAAATCATAATCAAAGACAGATGCCTTTGCCTGTTATAAATAATCAGTGCTGCTTGCATAGACCAGGAAAAATCTTTGTTTAGACTGGTCTTTCTTTCTTGGACCTCTGTACTTCCCTTGGCCTTCCTTTTTTTTTTCATCTTTTCTCTGTCTCTAATTCTAGATATTTGCCTAAGGAAATAAAAAGGAATGGGGAAAGTAGATCTTGGCACTCTATGAATTCTCAGTGGATTACCCTATGGAGTAAAATTAAATACACATGACATATAAAAGGGAATGGCCTTTTAATTTATAGGAAAAATCCCAGTTCACAATAAATCTGTTCTTTCCTGTTTGTTCATGTGCATGATGAGAACATGTCATATGCTTCTATGAGGCTGATGTAAAAGCTCTTTGTTCTGTGTAGGATTTTTGTTTTTTGAATAGGTGAAAGGTTCTATGTAAATATCCAATAACAATTGTGGATACACTTTTAAATTGGTGAACAAATTTACTTGCTTTTCAGCAAACCCCACTACAGTGCTGACTGTTTTAATAGCTTCTTGTACAGGCATGGTCTTTCCAACTACAAATTGTCCTCAAGTAGCTGTGAGATGTCTCAGATGTCAAGACTCAGAAGAGAGCCTCTTTTGGGATATTATTTTCAGATCTCTTTGAGGAAAAATTCTGCTCTCTAGAGAAAGGTGTCATTATGCCTTTTTAGTCCTGGGTAGTGTACAAAACTCTGCTAAGATAAGGTTTTCAGCTACAGTCAGCACCCTACCAAAATGATTCTTATTTAAATTTCCTACACTGTTCCTGACTAAGCAGTGTGTGTGTGTGTTGCTGCAGTATTTTGTATTCTAGGCCTCCAAATTCTTGTGCTGTTTTCTTTTTTTGAGGAACATAGAGTGTGACAAGACAGGGATTGCAAAAGGAGCGTTGCATGCTTAACAGGTTGCTGCCACACAACCAGCCCTGAGTTCCAGTCCTTTACAGATGGAAGCACTGCCAGGTTCAAGGTCTTGCCATATCCTGTGTTCTTACGGGGTTTGGCAAAAGTCTGCCATTAAAAAATGAGGACAGTTTTGCTTTGCAAGGAGGGTCAGTGTGCTTGGTGTATCAATTTTACTCTGTCAGATTATTTTGTTGTAGAAATGTTTGCAAAGTGCACTGTGGTCTGATCCCAATAAAACTGAATTTGGTAGCACAGCAAATTATTGTCTCACCATTCATCAGCAAGGCCTTCTAATGAAAAAGTAATTTTAAAAATATCTGAATAAGAAGGGCTGTTCTGATGGAACAGCAGGATTCTGTTTTTAAAATCCCAAGGGTTTACCATGAAAAATTCACCACTGCCAAAGGTTTGATAAAATCTTAGGCTGGTCCCCTTCTAAGGAAACATTCATTTTTCCCCTGTAAGGTTAGCTTTGCTCATGACAAAGTGCAAGGTTGAGAAGTGCTGGTTGGTTGAAAGCATATGGGACAACTTCAGTATGAGCTGTTAAAACTTTTACTTTAGCATGGTAAATAAGAAATTGCTATGTTTATAGCTTTCTTCTTTACTGAATGTTTTAGTCCCATGCACAAGACTGTAAGTACATTATGGGGCAAAAGAAAGTATGATCAGTATGTCCTTGACACATAGATCTACAAGTTTGTTGACACAATTAATTAATTGTAGCATTAATCATTTTATAGACTACAGCTTTTCTTAACAGAAGCATCATTTGATTCAAGCAATCAATCCACTCCTCTGAAAAAACACCCACTCCTGCCATTAAGGTGACTTATTGATGTCTGTGGCCAGGTAGGTCAGATGCAGTTAAACTGGCTTTTAGATTTCTGGGCATGGCCATCAGGCTTTGCTTGTCATGATATTTCTCAGTTTTCCACCTCTCTAGGAATCATGTAAGAATATAATAATACAAAACTAATGAACTGCAATCCCTCAGTTTCAGCTGCCTTGGTAATACTTTTTTTCCTTTCTGCAGTGAGAAGGATCTGACTCCATTCAGCTGCTGTTTTCCTCTCATTGAATACACAGATGGTTAGCCGTGCAGGACATGTGCAAGGAAAAGCACAAATCAGCCTGTGTTTGCAGACTAGCTCTATCTTTTGTGTCATGTTTAACTTTGACACCCTTCTCTGCTGATATGGTTCTAGGGAATAAAAACCTTATGGAGCAAGCTACAAGCTTAAACTATCGCTTAAATTCCTGCTCTATCTGGAATGCCATAGAATCTTTTTGAAGCCTTTGTTTTAGAAAACTGCAAGTTTCCTGGTAGCTGATATTCTGTGTTTTGGATAAAGTCACAGCAGAAATGTCACACTGAAAAATTACCCAATGGATATTTATACCCATTTAATCATCTACTGGAGAAGTGAGGCACACATCACTGGTGAGATGAGTGCTGTGGGGTTACTGTCCAGCTCTACTGGGTGTAGATTAATTGTATGCCTATGTGAATAAAACTAAAATGTGAACTGTACTCTTTTTCTGGAAGAGGTTTCCATTTTCCCCTTCCTTCCTTTCTCTTTTTTTTCACACTGGTTTTTGATTTCTTTGCCTCTGATAAAAAGACAAATTAGAATGGAAGCCAGTTAAATCTCTTTATTAGGGAATGCTGAATCCTACAGTTTTTTGGGTCCAAGCAGAATCATCTTGTCTGGAATCAAGAATTTCACTAAAGGTTTGCACAAAATGCATTCAGTTAAACCACTGCAACTTAATTAAATGTTTATTCTTGTACATGAAGCAAACCCAGATGAAATATTTTAGGACAAATCACGCAGTTACTAGATTCAAGTAAATTGCCAAAGGAAGTTGTTCTGCAGTTTGTACCTTTGTGATCAACCAGAACAAGCTGCATAGCCATAAGCCATCTGTAAACAAAGTCTGTACCTCCAGCCTTTTTCTGAGGCTCTCTTCCATCAAAACCAAGCAATATCACAGTATCGTTTGTGCATAAATAACTGTTGCTGTTGAGGCTGTCCATTAGACTGATTTTCTGAGCACTCAAAAGGTATAAGCACTTTCTGGTTAGTAATTGTATATTTGACCTAATGCACTGTGTTTGCAATCTTTTCAATTAATGTTACTTGAAACTAAGTCTAATTCCTCCTTCCTCTCGCCCTGTGCAGGATAATTGTAAACCAAAACCAATGCAACTGTGATTTCATCCTAATACATGTTATAGCACTGAAAAGCCTGGATTAATGTTGCTAATCAGTAGCCAGCTTGTCTGGATAGAAAGACTAAGTGAAGAAAAATAATTCCTTCTTTGTGCACATCCCATTTCAGTAGGGATACTGTAAATAAAAAGCTCATTACAAAAATAACCATTTATGAGGTATCTAAGAACATTTTATTCTCAAGCATGAGTTCTGTTAGCCTCTAGTAATGCATCAAAGCTAGGAAGTCTAGGACTGTGCAAGCCTGATTTGGTTTCTGTGATGTGCACAAGTCTGCACCACAAAGTCAATTTGAAGAAAGTGGTTTTGGGTGCAAGCAAGAGTTAACAGATAAAGGCAGGTGGCAGGCAGTGCAAAGGAGACCTTAGCTTGTTTTCTGAGGGGTGTTTGTGTATGAATGTATGTATCTGTGCTTCAGAGGCAGGCACAGCTAAATGGGAATGGCCAGGAGCAGGGACAGAGAAAATACTAGATTGGTGAGGAACAAAAGTGTAAGGCAACATGAGACGGATGAGGAGCAGAGTCTCAGAGCTGGATCTGGACAAGCCTTCTTTTGTAGTTCACTGGTGAAACTAACTCTCTCTAGTATGTTTCATTTTACATCACCTGTCTTATTTTTTGAAAGTTGGACTCTGTCATCTACTTTAGGTATTAAAATGGCATTTCTTAGTTGTTCCTCATCTTGGTTGCTTTCAGTGGGGCTGCCAGGAAAGCTAAAACATCCTTCCGTAGTCTTTAAGAGCATAGTCAGGGAGCTAAGAGGCCAGTCTTGCTAATAAATGTATATAAGAGAACTCTTTTGGGTATTTCTGTTTTTCTAACTATTTGCTTTAAAGGATTATGAGTCTCAACCCTCCCTCAGTGAGACCTTTGGAGTTTGTCTCATCCTCTAAAGTGTTGTGGAGAAGAGAAATACCCAACCAGTCTTCTTTTTGGCTTTCTGAAAGATCTTTTTTTCACTATTTTGACAGTTGCACTTTTTGCTTTCCAAGGACACTACTGAGACACCTACTTCCTCTGAGGAACTGTGGCCAGTACTGTTCCTTCAGGGAATAACAGCAGGGATGGGAGCTCTGTCAAATTAATGTGGGTTAAGGTCACCATCCCTGGGGCTAGCTGGCTGGCTTGCCTTGGAGAAAGGAGGAAGGTTCTCTAGGTAAACAAAAATCCCTGTATGATAGTGAGCTGACATTCACACATATTCAGAATCCTTATTTCAAGTTGCTTTAGGCTGTGTGAGAACATATGTCTCAACAGATCTTCACCTGATTTCAGCTAGTACACTGGAAAATGAGCAAACACTTGAACAGGTCTGGAATTTCCAGCTGGGGAGGGTGAATCTGCACACCAGCTCATCACACAGCACCTTAGCCTCTGCCAAAATCAGACAAATGGATTCAAGCTGATCAGTGACTTTGTGGTGACTGCAGTCACTGATTATCCATTTATAAATTATGTTTTAAACAGTAACCTTTTTCAAGAGCTTGAAACTATTAGGTGCATAGATTAAAATAATGTGCTGCCACTGTAGTTCTACATTGCATGTCTTGAGAATATGGTATTTAGTCTTTGCTGGTGGATGCATCCATCTATGTAAACATTATAACTGGTACCATTCTGAAAGAAGTTTCTTGAATGGCAAAAGAGAAGTTTTTCAATTAATGATTTAGTTGCACATATGGACTTGTAATTCCTGGCCAGAAGTATTCAGACATTGTGTGGTCTTTTGTACAAGTAGCAAGGTAAGTCTTCAGATTACAGTTAATATTGCCAAGACCCCATTTTTAAGGTTGGTTTGGGTTTTGGTTGGTTTTTTTTTTTTTTGGGTACAACATCCCTCTCCTCCTCTTGTGTCTCCATTTTTAACTTTTCAGTTCAGTAACAATCAGTTCAGCAGAGGCCCTTTGGATTGCTTTGATAAAAGCATTTAAAAAGATCAAAGAGAAAGTAAGACTCAGCTGGTGGCCTTTCCCTTTAAAGCAGCAGCTTTCAGGCTATGGCTATGCTACAGATGTTTGCTGGCAGGGCTATGTCAAGCCAGGTTTGATAAGGAGTTTGATCCCTGTCAGGCAGATTTGTGTAAGGAGAAGCCCTCTGGGCAGATGCAATTTTTCTGGCTACGCTGTGTGTACTTGCTTGGCAGCAATAAATGGACCTGAATATGCTCAGTGATGCAAGTGTAGTTTTGTCAGTTGAAAAGACATTTGCACATAGGAGACCTTGACCCTTCTACTGCAGCAGCATTGACCTGACTGCAGTGCATTACTAGCACAACCTCAGCCATGAGCTTAAAATGTGAAGAAAAGCAAACGAGCCTAAAACTGATAGATCTCTACTGGCAAAGCCCCTGACAGAAATGTGATAAAATAATTCTCTGGTGTAGAACTATCTTCTGGTTTAGCCTATACTGGTGCAGAAACTCTTGCTGAGGCAGGTCTTTTTTTCAGCTGGAATGAGTTTATCCTTTATGTTTTAATTCTCTCTTATTTGCTGGAAAACATTTATACAAAAGCAAGACATTAGTTTCTCCCCACATTTTGGTTTTTTGTCAACAGAAATCCTGCTGTGAAAATCAAGACAGAAGAGATGGACCTCTAAGATGTGACTGGCCTCTGAGACTTTTTTATTTTTGGTGTAAATGTGGCAGTTCAGTGTTTGTCAGAATGGATCATAAGTCAAAGGAATACTTCCTCTTGGTAATTACTTAAGTATCTCAGTAATGTAGGTGCTTAAGAAAAGGAGAATTTCCCTCACTGCTGAGACTGTATTTGACAGTGGTACTGGTCAGGATGCATATCTGGGGTTAGAACTGATATTCAGAATCTTCTGGAACAGAAAAAGAAATGGCTCTCATTTTTGCAGTGAGAGATGTTCTAGGTTTGTTTTTTATGTTTAGGGCATGACACTGTTCTGTCCTGCCACAGTCTAGACTAAGTTAAGTTTTCCTTTAAATTTATTGCTTACTGTGTTGGGGTTTTTTTGTATAGGCACTAAAGATGGTCCAGAATGTTGATTATATGTTAACTTCAGTGTATACTATTGATCTCCACTACTGTGAAATCAGGTAAGTGCTCTTCAAGCACACTGTTCCTTTGGGATATTTAGTAAGAGAACTTTACTGAAAACCAAGCATTTCTAAATGCTATTGCCTAATGCCTGCTTCTGTTTGAACAAATCTGGAACTTACACCTTTCCTGGTCTTTCTGTTTTTATTTTACCCAAGGTTTTAAGGCTTTACAATGTTGCTAGGTTCACTAGGCTTCCAGTAATGGGTATTTTATGGATATTTGAAAGTTTGGTTTTTTTTCTTTTTTTCCTGAAGTTATAGCTTCAGTCATGGTTTTGGGTTTTTTTAGTATGATCTTTAAACCTCCTTTTGCAACCTACTCTCTTGGGAGACTGATCCAAAGCTCTCTGAAATTAATGACAATCTCCAGTAGGTTTCATGAGCTTTGGCTATGGTTGGTTTTGAGAGCATAAAAATGAAGGTTTCTTTGGTTTTCACAGTTGCATTCCTAAATCTGAAAATTGGATTTATTAGTCACAGAAGTGGATCTGCAGCAACAAAGGACTTGTAGTTCTTTACTGTAAAGGATATAGTTTGGCAAGATATACAACAGGTAACTCTTACAATGTGAAAAATGTAGACAACCAGAATCAGCTTCAAACAAATGTACCCTGGAACCAAGCCTGTAATTTGTAATGCAGTCAAGAATGCATTGCAGACTCCTCAATCGATAAGCTAATGAGAAAAAGGTCTGCAATTAATTACTAATCAAGCAGGTCAATACACTGTAAGTGAAAGATATGAAATTGCTAACATTTGGATGAGATTTCTTTGCCAAGTGTATTTATAAACCTTATATAAAATATGATGTTTATTAAAAGAGTGAAAGCTCTTTTCACTGTTCAAAGGCAGCAGTGTGAATGCTGGATTTGCTTTTGCTCTAAAAAATCAGCTGAACTGACTCTATTTCCACAAGTTTTCTTCTACATGTAAAAGAATTGAAGTAATCTTCTACCTTTAATTTGAGACGTTACAATGAAGCATGAAAGCTATAAATAGGACTCCCAGGGTGATGCTACCCATGACTTAATCCTCAAAACATCTGAAATGATGAAAGTTTGTGGCCAAGTGATTCTCCTAGTAGATGGTAGTACCTGAAGAGTTCTAGTCGGTCATCTTGACAACCTGACATCTTATCACATTTACAGATATAGTCACAGAAAGGGCAGCTGGGGAGTGAGGAGAGGAGCTAAAACTGCTGCTTGAATATAGTTCATCATCTGCATGGGTCTCCAACTTCAAACAACTCTATGCCTTTATAACTTTCAAAATTAGGAGTGCTACTTATCTGGAATCCTTTTCATCTGGCAGTGATGATATTTTTCATATATATTTTATAACACTTCTGGTTTTTATTAAAAAGGCAGAGGACAGTCATTTCCAAGGAGGAAATAATAGTATTAAACATGTTAGTCTCTACTTTGTTTGTAAGATAAGTTTGCTTTATTACCTTCCCGCATACTTTTTACTGCTTTTTCGGGGGGCAATGGAAATCAGAGAGTTATATTGTAATTATATGCACATTAATGATACTAACTGAAAAATATCTATTCTTGAACTGTAACACATCCATTGATATTGGAGAATTTTTTCAAGTAGGTGGTCAAAATGCTCTAAAGGACACTGGTAATAAAGCAAAAGATTAGGGCATTATTGCTTAGTTCCCTCCCCCTCTGTCTTCATCGTTGAGGCTGCTGGATTTAATTTTTATCATCATAGGATTTAGCAAAAGTGTTACAAGGCTTCCTAGGTTGTCTGAGGTTCCTTGGGCTGCTTGTTTACATTAAAAATATATCAGTCCTGGTTGTTGCATAGAAGAGAAATTTTTTTCAGTGTACAAACAAGGAAATCAAACTCTGCCCACACATAGTTCCTGGTTTCACCGTAGAAGTCCAGACCACGTGGGAGTTGCTGAGGCATGATGTGTGAACAGGGTTCCTTTGTTTTCTTCACCTTTCAGGGTAGAATAAGGTTGCACTTTTCAAGTTAGTGAAAGAAAATATGAAAATGTGGAGTGAGAGAGAATCTGGAAGAGTTCGTGGAAACTAGTGAGCTCTGACCCATTGAAAGAGGTTCTTCAAGGGGCAAATTTCTGGAGTGACTTAGCAGCACATAGAGAAATAAAGATGCTTACTAACCTCTGTAGACTTTCCAAATTCAGAAGTATGTAGGTGCTCAAAGCTTTTTTTGCCCCACTACTTTATTAATTTTTATTTTTTAAGAAAGCCTCTGGAGCCCCTTTTTATTTAATGAGAAAATACTTATAATTTATGTTAAAATGTCTACATTTGTCATGTAGACTGTGGACTGCAAGTTTAAAACACCAGAATGTTAGATACAAAAATATACCAAGCCTTGAGCCTTTTCTTTTATGTGGGGAAGGATACATAGTAAAAAAAATATAGCTAAGGTACATAGCACTGCATGGTTTTAGAGAAGAATGTCTGACAGCTTACACCATAAGAAATGACAGGGGTGATGTTAGACTGCTATCATCATAGCCTCAATCGCAGATCTAGCTTAGTGCTTTTTCTGTCTGACTTCAATGCAACTATCATCATACTTGAAGTCAAGAATCTTGTGCTAATGTTAAAGGACTATTGAGTTGTTGCTTTTCCACCTCATGAATCTTGATGTTTAGAATATCTTTATTTTCTACTCTCCTTTCCTGAGTGTAATGGTTAAGATGCACTGTCCTCATCTACCCAAACCTTCAAACCCATAGGAGCAGTCCCTTGAGGATAGTAGTGGAGGAAGCTTGCTTAGAGTCTTGGTTGCTGTGTGATTTTCCTGAACCTTCCATGAAACCTCTTTGGTTTGGGCTGTGGTTTTCTTTTCAAGTGGCATATTGCTGAGCTAGGCTAGCTCTGTCAAAGCTGAAAGTATTAAATCACCACCAACACTGCAAATTTTCAGGTGAGAGAAGCATGACCTGTCTCCATGTGAATGATACCTTTGGGTCATTTGTTACTTGGAACAAGAGTAGGATCTGTTTCTAGTCCTCTCTGTTCTTTCCTGCTTAGGAAGTAGCAGATAGATCAGAAATCGCTGTGAAATCTGTCCAGCAAGAAATTCTGTTATAGTGACATTACAGAATCACAGAATCATCACGCTTGGAAAGGACCCTCAAGATCATCTAGTCCAACCGATAGCCCTACACTACTCTTACCCCTAAATCATCCCCTGAAGAAACACATCTATCCTCTTCTTAAAAACCTCCAGGGATGGGGACTCCACCACCTCCCTGGGCAGCCTATTCCAATACCTAACCACTCTTTCAGTAAAGAAACTCTTCCTAATATCTAATCTAAACCTACCCTGGCTCAGCTTAAGCCCATTCCCTCTAGTCCTGTCACTAGTCACAAGGGAGAAGAGGCCAACACCCGCCTCCCTAGAATGGCCTTTCAAGTAGCTGAAGAGAGCAATAAGGTCTCCCCTCAGCCTCCTCTTCTCCAGGCTAAACAACCCCAGCTCCCTAAGCCTCTCCTCATAAGGCCTGTTTTCCAGACCCCTGACTAGCTTAGTTGCCCTTCTCTGCACCCTCTCTAGTAGCTCAATGTCCTTCCTAAACTGCGGTGCCCAAAACTGCACACAGTACTCGAGGTGTGGCCTCACCAGTGCCGTGTACAGTGGCAAGATCACCTCCCTGCTCCTGCTGGTCACACTATTCCTGATGCAAGCCAGGATGCCATTGGCCTTCTTAGCCACCTGGGCACACTGCTGACTCATGTTCAGCCGGCTGTCAATCAGCACCCCCAGGTCCTTCTCTGCTGGGGAGCTCTCCAGCCACACCTTCCCGAGCCGGTAGCGCTGCTGGGGGTTGTTATGCCCAAAATGCAGGACTTTACATTTAGCCTTATTAAAACTCATCCCATTGGTCTCTGCCCATCTATCCAGCCTATCTAGGTCCCTCTGCAGAGCCTGCCTACCCTCAAGCAGATTGACACTCCCACCCATCTTAGTGTCATCTGCAAACTTACTAAGGGTGCACTCTATCCCCTCATCCAAGTCATCAATAAAGATGTTGAACAGGAGAGGCCCCAACACTGACCCCTGAGGGACACCACTCGTGACCGGCCGCCAACCAGACTTGACTCCATTGAGCACAACTCTCAGCTTATTTCCATTCAACCTGCAGAAACACAATCATTTTTTTTGTCTGCATTTTCCTTATTAGATATTCAAATGAAATTTAAACACATGAAATCTGCATTACTATGAATATACTTTTTCATTAAGCTACAGAAACTAATTGGCACTGAAATTTAGACTTCGCGTACATTTTGTGAAGTTAAGTCTTGAAAAATTGAAGACACGAAACAAACAACAAAAACTCCCAGTTAAACAGAACCTGGTAACAGTTTTACACAGAGACATCTGCATTTTAAGTCACCTAAAGAATGTTGCCTCCACAACTCCACTGTAGACCACGCTTCATTTCTTTTGACTTTCTCTTCAGTTAAACATTGGGTTTCCTAAGTACAAATGCATTATGGCAATAATCAGGTTTTAATTTAAATTCATTCCTTAGTGTGTCAAGTCAAGCAGTCTTCCTTCCTTCCTTCTGATGTGGCTTTTATGAGGAAACTGAGGGTAACATCACAGAATTTTTTTTTGTCTTTGTCATTGTTTATTCACTTATTCTGTTAGGGACAGATTGTGAACCTTATATAGTCATTGCATGGTAAGTCTATTGGCATTGATTGGTCTCATGACGTGACTAAGTGGGAGAAGAACAGGATCCCAGTATCACTTTTAGAGGAATTTATAAGTGACACAGCACAGATGAGTTGAGAGATCTGGCAGAGGCAGACATCTTGAGATATGAAGGTAGAGGTAATTTCTTATCTTATATACTGTTATTCAAGAGTTAGCAGTGGTCATTCACTCAAAACAAAGCACAAAAAAACCCCCAAAACAACCCAAAACCCAAACAAAAAAACCCAACCAAATAACAAAAAACGAAAAATACTTATCCCAGTATTACAGGCTTCTTGTACTTTGTTTTGATGAATAAAATTCTGAGACATACAACAGTACAGCCTTTGAATAGCTGAACCTGTGACAAAACAAAGGAACAGTCAAAGCAGCCTCATCAGTGAGGTTGTCTCTTTACCATACATTCCCCCGTATCAATTTCAAGGATAATACAACTGTTTCTTCTTTAAAAAGGTGAGGGGAAATATATATGGCCTCTTACCTCTTGAATATTCATCATTTCTAGCAAGGGAGGTGACTTTTGCTTTGGCAGTTGACATTAAGCCACAGGTAGTGCTCTGGACAGCAATAAACCTCCTCCAAGAAACATCTGCAGTGCATAGTGTGTCACATGTGTGCTGCTTATATCTGGTGGGCTTACTTAAAATAGTGAGATAAGATTTCTTGCTTTGATTTCCAAGTCTGCTGTTGCTTTGTTCCATCAGCTTGGTCAATTCCGTTCAGTTTACCTTGTTGTAAAATATGTTCCATAATGTTTAGTTGATTTACTGTGATTAAGTCTTGTTAAGTCTGTAATTGTTTAGGTCTCCTTTGTTCTAGTTATTGTATGCATTTATAAAAAATCAGTCTGTCCCTCAGGGTATGTTTTACCTTTATAAATAATGTAGGTAGAGGTAGCAAGAAATGCTAGGATAAATTGGTTGAAGTTGGGCAGCTGGGAACACAGCTAAACAATGTGGCCATTTTTGCAAATAAAGTTGTGAGGTCTTTGGCATTGAATGAATGTCTAGTAATTCATGAATAAGTATGTTGCCTACCCTTTCTTCTAGAGGGGGTAACTTAATTTTTTTAACATTTTCTTAAAGGATTTTTCTGAAATCCTTGAAAACTTTAAAAAGTAGTTATATAAGCCATGCATGGTTTTTTATATATCTTCTAGGAATGGGCTTTTTTAAACATGTGTTTTATCAAACTGACAAATGGAGAAGTTTGTATTTTTTAAATTAAAACAACAGCCAATTTGTCATGAATTTTAATATAAACTAACTTTTGCACTTTCCTCCTTGCATGTCCTCACATAATTTCTGGAATTGTGTTTAGCAGCCATGCAGATTTATTTAAATGCTGTATCTGGAGTCAAATACTCCTTCTGATTTAGCTTTTAAATTAAAAATACACATGTTCATGACTCATACACAAATCAGCCTATTACAAAGCTCAGCTTTGTTGCTCAGTTCTTATGAGACAGCAGTGTAACAACCTTATACATGGGCTGCTTGAAACTAACTACAAAAAGGCATACTGCATAGAGCACTCTCCTGGGTTTTTAAAAATTATTTTAGTGTCCTGGCATGGTGTCTCTTTGGTATAAATTGCTGCCAACAGTAAATACAAATTAAGTGTGTCCCTAGCCTGTTTTGTGAAATTATGGCACATCATTTTGAAATTATGCCAGTTTAAGATACAAGCAGAAGTGCTGCTGGCTCTGGCTTGCTACTGTAAATGTAAAACTTTAAAATGATGATTAATGAGAAATGGATGGAATTCAATCCTGCCCAGGAAATTCAAAGACCTAAAAGGGAAAGAAGGCAGAAATATGTAGCATGGCTCTGGGGCCCATTTTGTTTTCTTGAAACTTGATTCTCCTCTGCCTGAAATCTGCTAGAACTTAGGGAAGATGATTAGCCTTTGATTATGTGCCCTGGGAATGAAGGCATTGCTCTAGATGGTGCTGATGAGTGATAATTTGGTTTTGGTGCTGTTTTTCCTCCCTTCTCTTTTCCCATCAGCTGATCACTTTACTTTGGCACTGTTTGGTCTGTGACCCTTTTATCTTACTTGCTTCTGGGGTTTGTTAGTTATTTTCCTTCATTACCCTCATCATCTAACCTGAGTGCTTTCCACTGCTTACATATCCTTCTCCAATGGTAGGGATTATCATCCAAATCCAAGAGAAAAATTATTGGCTAGCATTAAAAGATACATATCAGCTAGTGGATTAAAAGTAAGTAGACTGAAGAATTAGTAAACACCAGCTTTTTTCCTGGTTTGGAACATGGTTGTGACTTCTTGGAGAGCCCTCACATCACAGGGAGAGGTGAGAGAAAGAAAGAAGAGAAGCTTGTTGGGAGTTTCACTTTGCTGACTGAAAAACTGCGCTTGCTCTCATTCTTTCCTTGTATCAGTTTAGTTCTTCCAAATGTTTGTGTTGATGCTTCTCACCTTCCTCAGCTGTAAAATAACAATAGCAGGTCGTCTGCCTACCTCCTGCTCGGGTGAGTGATTCATGGTTTCAAATTTCATTCAACACATACGGTACGAGATATTATTACTGACCTGTTACTATCTTAGCCAGATTCCACTCTTGGCTTTCATCTTAATTGGTCAGTGTTTTTGTTTTTCAGAAATCCTCTCTCCTCTGTAGTTTGGAAATGTGGATAGATCTGAATGACATATATGCAAAATATGACTTGGGATATACTGGTATGGATAGAAGACATATTGATATTTTCCTTTAATGCTGTATTTATATGACAGGTGAAGTCAAGAGAACACTTATGTCACTTATGCAGAAGATCCTTCAAACAAAAGTCTTCACCAACACTGTTAGAAACACCCACAACTTCACTCTCATCACATTTATGTAACAATACTTCTGTAGTAATGATACTTTTGGTTTTGTGATTGTGTTATAGTTGTGCAACAAAACTGAAATGAAATAAGTAACATATTTGGGGTGAATTTCATGTAATTAAATTGAAGTGTATCATTTCCTTAAAAAAGTTAACAAGGTAAGAGATTTAAAATGTGTCTTAATTAATAGATACAAATTGCTGTAATCACTTTGAGATATAAATGACTATAATCATGTCCGCTCAAATCCTGCAGTGATTATAATGCTTTCAGTGTGGTGTCATGTTTCTAACAATATCAGTTTCTTGTTGCAAGTAGTTTCTGGATTGGTGTAGCTATATATTTGTCCTGGTTTGGATTAGAACAGAACTAATTCTGTTCAGTGACTATACTTTTCAGTTAAAGCTCCTCTGAGAAACTGCACTTTCTGAAACTAACATGTTTTTGCAGACAACTGCCGGCTTCTAGCAGTGATAAGACCTCATGTTTAGATTTATTACCAGGGATTGGTATGCAAAGCAAGGTCACTGCTGAATCTTGTGTCTCAAGGTGCAGGGTGCAGGATAAAGGCTGCACCTACGGGGAGGAGGGGACAGGACAGGTGACCGACTAAGTGTTTCATCCCATATATGTCATATTTGATATATAAACTGGGGGTCAGCTCCCCCTTGTTAACTTTGGCTCTTGCTTTTTGTTCTTCTTCTGCACTTCAATGGTTGGCATATGAGGAGGACTCTGTTCTGCCCTTGATCCTTATCCATAAGTTCCTGTATCCAGTTCCAGGATCTAGCCTCTGAGCCTGGTTCCCATCTGCTGCTGAGGCCTTGCAGCGGTATCAGTGGTGACGTAGTTGCCATCAAAGCAGGATTCGGGTTCAGTATTGGGTTTTGTACATGTTTGTATATATTTCATTTACCATTATTGTTATTATTACAGTAGTTCTAGTTTTCTTTTCCAAATGACAAATCTCTCTCTCTTATCCCCTTTCTCTTTTTGGCAGTGGGTGGGGTGGGAAGAGAGGATAACAGGGTCCGTCTGTCATTGGGTTGGTGGTTGGCCCAGCCTTGACCCTCAACAGTATTAAAGCTCATTGCTCTTGGAGGAGACAAATATCGCCTTCAGTGGCAAAAAAAAGCTTTGTAAAGGCAAGAAAAGTTAATTTATTTAGAGATGTAAATCAAATAACTGTGAATCCATGCTGACCTAACTACCAGAGAGACACTTCTTTGCTACTCCTTTTGTGAAAACTGTGGTGGTGATTACACAAGGAAACTGGAATCCAAGGAGGC
Organism: Galbula dea; assembly: GCA_013399015.1. Lineage (NCBI taxonomy): Eukaryota > Metazoa > Chordata > Aves > Piciformes > Galbulidae > Galbula > Galbula dea. The sequence continues at coordinate 877,061 of VWZX01005630.1, forward strand.
ATCCAATGCAAATGCTGACTTCTCCAAACTTAAAAGGAAAGGGGTGCAAGGAAGTGAAAAATTTTCATACGAGGAGATCTGGTGTGTATAAACCACAGAGTAGTCTCCTGAAACAGGGTGATCACAAGGGCTGTAAATCACCATTTTCTCTGCTGCTACAGGAGGGTCCTGGAATTCACCAGGACACTGCACACATACCAAAACACAGAGATCGTCCACGGAGAAACATATGCTCCCATTACTGTGGATAATTAGAGTGACTTGTGAAAATTGTTGTGACAGTGAAAAAGGGCTGCTATTTTCTACAAATTTAGATGTGATCTGCTGTGCTATTTAGCTCCTGCTTTCATCAAAATTAATGTAGACTTCTGTAACCAAAACATTGGGTAGGAGCCTGTTTTGTAACATTTTTCTGTTCATCCCTTTCCCCCTGTGGGTAAGAGAGAAGAATCATTTTGTACTAGAACCTTCTGCACTGCAGTCAAAAGAGGGTGTTCATAAGTCACAGATGTTTGCTGTGTGAGGGATCTTTTTCCTTTCTCTTTGGGGCATTTTGTTTTAATAATATATTTTTTTTAAAGTGATGCCTAAGTTTTAACTGATTTCCAAACTTGATTTGCTTTTAGTCTACTCATTGCTTTGACCATCTATAATTTAAATTATTGTACTTTTGAGAAATGTATTATCCAGTGAAATCTTTATCTCCTCTTACTAAGTAGACCTGTTCATTAAGAAGAAGTATCTAAAAAATATTATTACCAGAGCAGAGAGTTAATAGCTTTTAATGGCTTAAATTCCATGAACAATAATGCCCATGAGGAACCCCTTACATGAACAGTCCTGGTCAACTCAACAGGACTCTTCATGTGGTAGAAGTATTCATACAAGTAAGTGTTTGAGAGCAAAATGCCACTGTTCCTCTCCCACATTCCTCCTGTTCCTCCATGAAAGAAAGCCAGCACATGAACACCAGAAGGCATTTTTATGTCCCAAATAAGGAATTAATCTAGACTAAACAACTGTTTTGAATATTTGCTGTAACTATTAATTGAAAATGTTTTGAATATTTCTATTCATTTCCTAGCTTTTAGTTCTTGATTTAAGTCATCTGTAGAGTTCCCACTTAGTGTTCACTTGATATTTTACATTTATAATATCTGTTTATTACAATTTAGCAACTTCTACAGTTAACTGCATTTTACTTAAAGTGAATTGATTAAAAAGCTTCTGGAATGATTGATTTGTCAAAAAGCAAAAATAACTCAAACTTGTCTTCTCCCAACAAGGCAATGTATATTTATGCATTCTTAGTACACCTTTTTCATGGATACATGTTTTAATTAACTGATAAAGCTGTTATTTTTCTAAACCAGGTAGTAAAACTGATTGCAACAGACCTGTGAGTTTTAGGACACAAGTATGCAAAGTTTCCTGTGGTTTTGGGTTTTTTTCCTGAGGGTTAGGTGGTTTGGGGTTTTGGGGTTCTTTGTGTAGGGTAGTGTGTGTTTGGGGTTTTTTTGGTTTTTTTCTGGTTTTTGTTGTTTGTGGGTTTTTTGGTCTACTGTATTATCCCTGATCCTAATGTAGTAAAATAATAACTAACTGTATTTAATTTAGCCTGGTTGTGATTCAATTCTTTATCTGATCCACGGCTGCTAAGAAAGTTAATTGATTCACCCTATAATTAGTTGTCTTCAGCACCTTCCTCTTACATAGATGGGGCAGATGGATTACTGGTTGTTTTCCTGTGGTCACCAATGCAACTGAGGGACTTTCTGACTGACAGCTACTTAAATTTATTTGGAATTTTTAATCATGGGTTACACTTGTCAGTCCCAAAGTATGCACTGTTGGGAAATTAGTGTCACATCATGTGATACACCAGTTTTAAGTCTGTGAAGAAAACAGATTGTTTGATTCTTTTTTTTTTTTTTCCTTCCATAGCTAAGGTTAACTGTCTGGACAGCTGTGAGTCAAGTCTTCAAGACACGCTGCTTTGTCTCAGTCTTGATCTGTCACATGAAAGGAAATGTGAGGAAGTTTCAAGCAGAGATCATTTTGCAAGTCCAAAGATGAGGGTAAGGTCAAGTTCCCTTGCATTTTCACAGTATCTCATTACAAACAGAAAACAAAGTGCCATGCAGACAGTATGAGGTTTAGTTTAGCAATAGTTTTCACCTTCAGGAGACTCACACTGCTGGAGTATTTTTTGTGTTCTGTTTACCAGCATCAAAGAAATATCCCCCAGTAAAGAAAGAGAAGTTAGGTTTTTTTGTTTAAAGGTATCTCTTCTTCCTAGGAAACAAGCATGTGGTGATTTTATCTAAGTTTTGATGTTTAACTTGCACAGATGTTAACAACATCTCAGGGGGCTGCAGTCTAATGTTAGCATTTAGTTAAGGAATAAATTGTCATTTTTCATGTTACATTAATTTAGTCCATAATGTTACTGTAACTTTTTAGTGTTACTATCACTTCTTCCATGTATTCAGAACTGTGGAGATTACAGTAAGAATCCATGGGGTGGGAAAATACATCCTTTAAAATAAATAATTAAATACTGTCTTTCATGGTTATTGTGAGCTGTGTGTGAAACTTCAAAATTTTAGCCTGCAGGGTGTAAGGAGCTGTCTCTGCCCAATGAGTCTCACCAAAACAATTTCCTGAGCTATGAATAAGTATTGCCTTACAAAGCAAATCCTACCTACTGCCTTCTCTCTGGAAAAACTGTTCCAGACTCAAGCATGGCTCCTCAAGTTGCAAAAATTGTCTTAATTCCACCAAGACGTTGGTGATATTTCATAATTGCTCATTTTTCTGAAAACATTTAGACCTTAAATGTGTGCATGGTTATGCTGCAATGCTTTGGGGCTTTATGTAATCAGGTTTTCCTATGGGAGAATTGTTGGTTAGCTGCACAGTTCACTAAGCCCACAGTTTAAAATTTTGTTAGCTGTTGTCACATGCAGTAAATTCTGTGGTTAAAGGAAGGAGCATTTTCAGCAAGGCTCTGTGCACTTTCCAGTTCAATCACCTGAAACGCTGGTTCGTGTTTGCTGTGCACACTTGTGACTGTGGCAGTGCAAAGGTTCTGTATCTCAACACAGAGAAGCAGAAGCTGGGTGGGGGGGGAGGTTTCTCTCCAAGAACAAAAACAAAAATGCAGAAGAGATAGGGACAGATGACCTCACTGCTTTCATCTGAGCAGCTCCCACGGGGCCACTGGGTTATCAGCATTCTGGCACCTTACATGTATGTGTGCATGGAGGCCTTGTGCACGCAGCCAGCCTAGAAGCTTGACGTGATGCACACCCAGGGAAAGCTCTTCTCTTCCTTTAAGGGTTTTTACAGTTTTGGCTTTTATGTACAGCTCCATTCAATGTTGGAATCAAGGTGATGCAGCTCTATGATGAAAAGTATTGTCTGAAGTCTTCAGATGTCTTCATCTGAGATTTTAAAAAGTAACAATCACCCAAACTAAAAATCTATGCAACAAAATGTCAGCTTTCTTTCAGCAAAATGTTCCTTATAAATGCCATGAGAGTATAATTTGGCTGATAGTATAAAAATACAAATATCTTAATAGCTGGCATGCAAATTATTTTACCATTCTAATCATGTAAATAAGCACAGTCCACATGTTATGTAAATGACCATGATAATGGACACCTTTCTGAATCCTTTTGGGATCTCTGTTCAGAGAGGTAATTGCAGTGTTGCAAACCATAATGTAACAGTGAAATTAAAGTGACTGATGTGTTGATAGACACAGGTTGAAAAGATACTGATCTGTTAGAAATTAGCTATGGTTTTATTTTATTGTAAGTTTATAAATTCTCCAAGGTTTTAATCTGTTTTGGATTTGGGTGTGAGTGAGTGATGGTGGTGGTTCTTTTGTCTTCAGAAAAGCAAATTTGTAATCAAAAGGGCACAGTCCTGGGATCCTCTGGTCACTTGGATGTTTATTAGGGAGAGCTGTGCACAAGCTGGAGCTAAACTATACCCTCAGTGCAAATCCCTACTGTGCTCTGAAGAGGAGGGCAATACAAAGCAGAGTGTGTTATGTCCTCATGTCTCCTTTACTTGCCTTAAAAGCTGCAAGGGAGGATTTCATAGGGGGTAATAATATGTGCATGTTCAGCTATCCTGCAGCAATCAGCATGGAAGTGCATTCCCATTAGGTGGCAGAATATGCCTGAAATACTCAGTGTTAGGTGTTACGGCAATTCCTGCACGATTTTTATCACTTCTTTTTAGAAATCCCTTCATTTACAAATTCTGAGTGGTTCCAATTTATTTCTCTGCTTTTTTGTGCTCTCTTCATCATTTTTTTTTTGTAATAGCACAAAACCATGTTTAACTTCATGTAGCACTTTCTTCCAGGGAGAGCTGATCTCTGTGCAAATTTATCCTGATCAATCTGCCTAATCTGTTACTGCCTTGATCAGATAGAAATGGATGATATCTGTAAGGCAGGCATATTGCCCCTAACACTTCCTGATGGTATACTCGAAAATACCAAAAGTTTAAATTTAAAGAAAGATCTGTAAAATCGTTGTCTTTTTACCAAGAGAAAGGGGAAATTCCTATGATATAGATCACATCTCTCTAAAAGTCTTTGTTTGAAATCACTTTTTGCTGCTCTTTGGTCTTCAACTTGTAGGGCATGCTATACTCCCAAAAAATGCACTCCTAGCTTTCAACTTTTCTTCATTATTTTACAGGTTTATATAATTAAAAGTAATGAGCATTTGCCTGTAAGCAGACCTGGTTTTCCTTTTCAAGGCAGTGTCTTTCATTATTAACTTTCAAAGAGCAAATCAGCCTATAAGTTGCCACACTTTTTATCCTAATTATTTTTCCATTTGCTGTAAATGTTTCTTATTCCACATCTGCATTAATATAACTTTGACCTTCTCCCTTTTAAAAATAATATTAATACTCATTTATGTCCCTTTATTTTCCAGTTTTATTAGGCATTATTTACTCTCACTTTTGTGAATGTTTGCCCTAGAATTTTGTAATGTTTGTAATAAACATGCACTTTTGTTGCTATCATTAGCTGGCATTAGCTATAAATTAACCACTTGAGCTCAAATTCAGCTCCAAGTTCTCCTAAGGCACCATCAAGAATCCTCCTCTCCTAGGCAGCCTTACCCCAGAAGACCTGGGAGAACACACTTGAACACTTGAAGAGCTGCACCACAGTACAATCGTGTTTATAGTCAAGAGTAGCTCCTCCTGAAGTATTTTCTTACTCTTTCTTGGCTACTAGAAATCTTTTGGATACACTTGATAGTGTCCGTGTCCTGCACTGTCTGTGATAGAATATGCAGACGTTCCATGACAATGGTGGCATGATCCTGAACTGTAGCTGTAGTAAATTTTTGTGGTACTTATTGACTTTTTAGTTCAGTTAGATATCTGTCTGTGTAACAGGTTAGGAAGATGGTCTAAAAGCTGCAGAATAAAAGCCATGGTGCAAGGAAGAGGCTAGAGCAAAGTCAAGTCATCCCAGAAGATCTGACTTCCACTACAGAAAGACAAGCTAGACTCAAATACATTGGAAAAATGCATATTAATAAGCTTTTATAGAGTCAATGTGTAGGGAAACACTGTACAGTATAGGCTGGTAGAGTCTTCCTGAATACAGGATGCCACAGAAACCAAAATGTCTTGTTCCCCAATTTTTAATTAATTTTTATTTTAATCAATGTATTGATTCATTTGGTAAAGTTACTCCCTAATTTACACATGGGAAAGTATCACTATCCTATTAAATCTTCTGAATTTATCTTCTATCACATAGGATAATTTGGCTTAATCTAATGCAGTTGCTTTTATGTCTTTCACTCATTTATATGGATTTATTGATACATAGTGGATATTTACATGTCCATTTTAGCTAGTAGTCAATATAGTTCTTCCTAAATATCCTGTAGAGCCAATGGTGAGCAATATTCCTCTAGAAACTATTTTAGAGCAAAAGCCTAGTTTGAGTTCTCTTTTTCCAGGTAATCCTCTATCCACTGATAGAAGAGAGATAAAACAGCTGAGCTGGCTGATATAAACTGCACAGTGTTGAGCTGTTTCTCCTGACCCCAGCTTGTCCATCACCACTGAATCTACCCCCTTAACACAGAACAAGCAGGCAGATTCTGTGACAAGGTCAGTGTGAAGAAAATTTATGTTCTGCTGTATCAGAACACCACATCAGAATTAACAGAAAATAGCAATCATATTGCAATTACTGTATTTCATAGCTACAAGGAGAACAAGACACAATGGGGCTTTTTGTTGGGTGTGTGTGGCTTTTTACCACTACCAAGCTGCAGTGTAAAATTCAGTGTGTATCTCAAGCCCCCAAGGGGACACCTCTTGACCCTTCAGGCTGCTGCTCAGCATGGTGGCTTGGGCAGCTCAGCTTCTCTGTGAACAGCTGTCACTCGGGTCGTGTGCTGCCAGCACAGCCTCAAGTAGAGAGCACAACAGAGAACCAATGTGTGAAGATTTGCACAGGCAGAGTGGGATAGAGGGGAGGACTGTGGTAGGTGGGGTTGGGCTACTGCAGTTTGGAGGCACTGCTGTAATTGGTGGTGACTGACCATGCCACTTGAGCTGTGCTAGAACACTGCCATGGCATCTTGTCACCTAGGCCTCCAGCCCTGCCTGGGTTTTGTCACTTTATATGAGCAAATCAGCAGACTAACAGAAGACTATTTTTAACACATTTTACTAGGTATTTTTTTTCTTCTCCCTCTTCCTCTGAGATTATTCTGAACATATCTTAAACCCTAGTGCCCTCTTCTGATCTGGAAATAGGTGTCAGCACTCAGCACACCTGTCCCTGCAGCTCCAGCTCAGCAGTCAGTGGCAGCCAATTGTTTGAACTTAGGCAATCATTTAAGGACACAGATATTTTAATTTGTAATCAGCTTTAAAGCTTTAAATCCTTCAACAGTTATTCTGATCAGAAACAGGGGCTTATATAGAAATTAGTCTTTCCTATTTATAAAAGAAACCATTACTTTTTTCCTCCCCTGGCAGGAGCTGTAGGCTTGATGTGAAGTCCACAGAAGTAAAGGGATAAACCCTTATCAGCTCTGGCCCAGCCTTTAAGACAGCAAGTGCTTTGGCCAGTAGAGTTACTTAAGCTGAAAAAGGCATAATATTGCAAGATCTACAAGGGACAAATACTAATTAAGGATAATCTTTTAGAAAACATTACTTTTTGGACATATTTAACGTGGGAAATGTTGGTAAGTGATAGTTTTACAATTCCTTTTGGGAGGCTTTTCAATGCTACTGAACCAAATTTAGTTTGTGTACATATATCTAGACAGATGTACATAAAGCATTTTAGGTATATCTCTTACATGAAGAGAGTTACAGACTGTATGAATAAGTTCATTCATCATTTACAGGCTGCTGCCTCTCGGATGGAAGGCAGCAGCTGTCAAGGAGCACACAGCAGTGCTGCACAGTGGTCTCAAGGCATATTCAAAAACTCTCTATCCAGTTTGCATTGCAGGGTGATTCCACACAAGGGGAAGTAGAAACCTCTCCTTCATACAAATGTGTATTTGTTTTCTAATGTAATCTTAAAAACATATTTTTTACTGAACACCATTTAAAAAAATTCTAATGAAATATTTACCCTTATGGCACATGAGTCTAAAGTATGCTAAACGTTTCTAAATCTTCTTATACTAAATATACTCTAAAGAAGGTTATAAGTTAATTTTTGCAGTACTGGCTTTTCTAGGCTGTGGCTGTTTGCTTATGCTTTAAGCAGTTAATATTCTGCAGACTGAGAGTTGTGCAACCACAAATAAACATTCTCTACTGAGAAAACTATTTGTTGATAATTTTAGATGGGAATTGTTGAGAGACTGATGGGCAGATTAACACTAGAAACCTCTCTAGCAAGAGGTTTATCAACACATTAAGTAACAAAAGGGATATTTATTGTGCTTTCCTGGAATATGTTTTTCCCAGCTCTCTATTGCCACCTTGAGTCTTTTGCTGCTTTCAACAGAAAATCCAAGTTGGAGTGTGTCACGTACAGAGACAAAGGGAAAACAGATTTCCAGTCCTGATGACTAGAGCTCTCTCCAGTCACCAGGTGTAAGTCATCAAGTACAAGAGAAACAACATTAGTTAGTTTAATTGAGATTATACACATCATGACAGACTATAGCAAGAGTCAAAGCAGAATGCCAGGGTAGTGTGATGTTAGTGGAAATTTGTTGTAAGGGATGGCAGAAGAAGGTTCTTGGAAAGCAGCTGAGCTCAGGCCTAATGTGGAATTCTTGGACATGTGCATCATGCAGACACCACTGGCAGTGGCTGTTAGAGGAGCTATTGAAAGTTGAGGGCATATTTGCAGGGGTATAGAGAAATACTGAAAGCACTCTCCTACCTGTTATGCAGATGTTTTGATGCCATTCTCTTTGTCCTACAATTGCCCTTCACAGATTTTTTTACCTTCTTCTGAAAAACCAGAAAGACAGGACAGATCAGGAATTTTGGTTCCTAAGATCCTAGCTACAGATTTAAAAGATTTAACTATGGATTTAAGAGTCCCTTGGGGCAGATGGCATGAAAAGTAGAAGCCTGAGGCCTTCCTATGTGAGCATTTCTCCAACACCTCCTGCTTTCCTCTTTGTAATGTTTAGACTTCTATTTATAGTTTTATAACTTTTAGATGTCTTTTTTCCTATTACTCCCCATTCTCTCCCATTGCCTTATTTCACACTTGCTGACAGCATTCTCAATACTATTCAGAACTCAGTATTTTATGAGTAATTGGTGCTCCAGGCAGCAGGAATACGATTGTGAGATCATTGTTACTAACTAAATACTTGGTGGGAGATCTCTTCCCTTCTACAGAGTGCTTGACAGATACTAAAAATAAGATTCTAAAGTTTGTTTCTAATAAAACCTACTGTCCAGAGCCTCTTTTAGAGTCTTGAATATATTTTGGCATAATACTAACAATCCCAAGTGCTTTCCTCTTCCAAACAGAGCATACTGGTGTAAGGCACCGTTTACACTCCTAATAAATCTCATCTTAGTAGCTGACAGTTTAAACAGTGCTAGCACAGGGTTAAATTAAACCCTGATGAAAACAGCCTAAGCTGGATTTTCCACCTTGCTTTCTGCTGCTGCTCTACTGCTGCAAATATTGGCCCTTTTCTTAGCTTGTTGACCTGGGAGTTTCTGCAGTGCGTGCCAAGCTGGTACAGCCAGCTTCCAGACTCTCCTGACTGGTGCAGGGGATAGGCTGTGGTGAGATACAGAGATACTTGCATTAAAGCCCAAATGCAAGCAAAACTTTGAAGAAAAAAATGCATATTTTGTGCCTGCAATAGTTGAACAAATAGGTGAACTCCTCAGTCCTTTGGAATCCTGAATTCACTGCTTTTTCACTATGGTGTATTTATTTCAGTACATGTGTTGCCTTTCTAGGATTTAGATGGTTCTTCAGATACAGGTTATGTATCAGATAAACACTCCATCAGAATAATGACCTAATTTATTGGGATCTGTCTTCTATACTCTGACTGCTGGCAATGGTTTTCCAGAGCACCACTTAGGCACACCCATGTTAGGCTCTTAGAATTCACAGAGCTGATTATTTTTAATAACATTCTTGGGAATAATCTTTGGATTTTGTGTATTTGCATTTATACTGAAGTCACCACACTGCTCTAGTGCTGCCTTCAATGCCCCTTTTTATGTATTTCCTGCAAGTGTCACATTAAATAATCACAGTATTCTTGGAAAAACAACAGGAAATGATATAATGGTGCCCACAAGTTCTGTGTATTGACTTTTCCACAGTCTTGCCGGTCTCTGAGCCTAAAAATTGTTGGTAAAACAAGTATATTTGATCTTATTCTGTTATTGATTCTTCTTTGCATGCTGGAAGCCCTGGCCATTTGCTGGTTTGGTGGGAGGAGTGGGGGAAGGAAAAAAAAAGTAATTATAGAGAAAAAAGTAATTATAGAGATTATTGTGGTTTTGATTATAGGAATAGTTGTTTAAATTAGTTGCTTTACATTCCTAATTAATTATTAGCAGGAGTTCACATGGACACACTCTGTTATCTGCCAGTAAGTTACAGCTTACACTGAGATGCAGCAAAAGTGTCTGTATAATAGAATCATAGCTCTGGTACAAACTTTGCAGGAAAAGGAATAAATAATTGCCTTTTAAGTCTGCCCCAGTACATCCAAGTCACAAAGAATAACCTACAAAAAAGGAGAAAAGCTACAGGGAAAACTGTTGTCTATGGCATTCTTCCTCATTAACCTTCCAGGGGTCATGAGTTGTGCAGGACAAGACAAAGATTTCAGTGGAAAATTATAGAAAATCACCCAATATCAGCATCACAGAAACATGAATAGGTGGAAGGTCTGTGCTGTTGGCCATGTCTAGAGGGATCTCAGTGGTTTTTTGGAAGATTTTGAGTATTTATAGCTGAGAATTCAAAATCCTTATCTCTTTGGCCTGAAAATAGTTTTGCTTTTGAAGATATGATGACTCTTTCTGGATTATTGTGGTGAATTATCCCCTTTTATGGATTTGGTTTCCATGTGAGGGATAATATATCCCCTAGATGCTAGCAATAAGCAAGACTTATTACATTGTTTAGAGCCTTCCAGCCTGATTTGGTTAATTCCTTCAGTAAATTCCCTCCTCATCCTAGATGATCCCTCAATAAATTCCCCAGGCCAGGTTGAGGAACTTATTAGAATCCTCACAATTCTGTAAAGTCTCATCACTGGATGAATCCCAACATATGTCTTGGTCTAGCAAAGTGTTGGGGTGGTGAAGCTGCACATCCTTGCCTGCCAGGCGAAGTGCTGCCTCTTCATTGTGCCATACTGTTGACTGTAACTTGCTGGGAGCTGCTGGTGTTGCTCTTACCTTGTGCATTCCCCAACTATGTAACTGTAGTAGGTACAAACATGGTTTAAAACTGACAGCCTTAAACCCAGGGAAATGAAAAGAGCAGTCTGCCTTCTCTGAAACCTTCAATGAAGTCCTTCACTGTGTTAAAATAACTCTGGTACCAGGAACAGTCTAATCTTACCAGGATGAGGTCAAAAAGTGTTATTTTACCCTAAAGCAGGATATTTTACTCAAGCAGTAGATGAAATTAATCTCTCCTGATCTCTCCATTGAGACTGCTGGATAGCTTCCAAGACTCAAGCAGGCCTGTGGAGCATTAGCCTGAGTACTTCAGGATTCCTGCGGTCTGAAAAAAGACCTATCCTATAAATGGCTCTTTAGTTCTTCATTTATGGTGCTGGCAGCTCTGTATGAGGCAGAGGACAGAATGCAGTGGCAGCCATTGGCAGTTGCGTTTACTGAGCCTTTCAGAAGGACTCAAACCAAATGCAGTCGCTCTGCTTATAGTTCATCAGTACCAGACTTTACTGTCTAGAACAGAGACACTGATAGTTGTCCAAAACCATTAAGTGCTTTCAAGAGAATTTAAAAAAAACCCAAACACCCCAACAATAAAAAGTGACCAAAAAAAAAGCCAACAAAAAAAAAAAGAAAATCAACCCTTAAAACACTTGGAGTGTGACTATTGTGCATTCTGACTCCACAGGCATGAAATTCTTAGACCCACTGTGATTCCTGAGTTTTCAACTTCACAATTAATTGAAATGGGATATGGATTTCTATTTTCTGAATGAGAACAGGTCCTCCCCAACATTTATTTTAGTATAGACAACAAACAATATAAATTCTGGATAAAAGTGACATCAGCTCAATATAATAATACAGTGAACAGAAAGTTTACTGAAAAAAGTTTAATTTCTCCCCCTCCAGCAAAAAACCCCACTGCATTACTGTGCCACATTAGTTATTTGCCTTCTACTGCTTAGGAGTTTAGATTGTATAGAGAGTCTACAAGTGAAAACTAAAGGTATTGGAAACTTGTGTTGTAATTCTTGGGAAACTTATCAATCTTATTTAGTTGTTCACTTAAATAATTTCCCACAGCAGATTTTCATAGTCATATTACACTGCTATAAAAACTATTTGATTCAACTGAAGAGGTAAATGAGATGAACATGTTTTGTCATGATTGAGAAGGAAGAAAATTTAAGCCTCTTTGCACTGTCAATGCTTTCATGTTGGGTAATGCAAAAATATGCTTTGGGATAAGTGTTTACAGTGGAAATACTGGGTGTTCTTTAAGTGGTTAATGTTCTGAATGTTGCTGCTAAAACTTACTCTTTCTTCTTTGTTTTCTGAGAGACTGGATGGAATGTCAGGTAATACACTTTCAGAGCATGAACCATCATCACACTTTGTTTTAATCATTATGAAAGGAATTATTTAATTCCCTACCCAATTACATTTCTGAGCATGCTTATTTTAATAGTCTAAGTATTTTCCTAATTATCAGCTAGTTATTAGAAACACATTTGGCCTCAGTTCAGAGACTGTCGTCCCCTAAGTTTCAAGCTGGGATTAACACAGTGCTAAGAAGTCCAAAGCAAGTACAAGTAATGGAATTGGAATATTTTGCACAGACTCAGGTGACAACAAGTAGAGCTGATTGTATGTGTAGAGTTGTGTGTACTCATAAGGGTCAGGATTTTCACTGGTTAATGCAACTTCCTTAGCAGGGTTTATTTACCAGAAATAAAAGTGCATGCAGTGACAAAAAAGTGAGTTTATCATGTAATAAAATTTGTCTTGTGTTGGTTTAGAGATATGTTTTTGAGCTGGGTGAGTAATTGTATGCACTTTCATTGTAGCAGCTGTACTGTAGATGGATTCAAGTATCTTCCCTGGTATGAAACATGGTTTCCTGAAAATTTACCTCCTAGCAGAAGTCAGGAAAGATGAGATTAACTTCAAGCACTGTGACAAATTTGTTCAGCACAAATCTGAAAATTTTACCTGTAAATCAAGGATTGGTTTTGTTAGGGTCCTTTCCCCACACCAAATTAAATGCCTGCAAAACAGTGCTCATGTTTCTTATCTAACAGAAGATAATCTCTATTATTTATTTACAGAATTTATATATATATATATATAACTGAATGTTTAGTAGAACAAAGCCTGAGTAATGAAATTAAGGGGATTTTTTTAGATGTTTAAAATTTGTTCTTGTTTCAGGTTGGACCTGCCATGAGGATAGCACTAAGATATAGGTTTTTAATGAGTTTCAGAACATACTGTTAAATGAGAACTTATCTCAAAAGTAATCTGTTTTTAAATATGATTAGGTGTTTTCATAAAACCTGGAGTCTTAATTTCACTACAAATGGCAGCTCTTGGACACGATACAATGTTCTGTTTCCTGTTGGGCTATTATTAGACTGAGAAAACCAAGCTTCCCAGACCTCCCCGGAAATAGGCTTATTCCCAAAAAGAAAAGCTGACAACAAGAATTATTAATGTCCCCAAAAGCTACCTCCTACTCTGCAGATAAATAGATATAGCTCAACCATCTGCAGTAGTGTCAGTAAAGTTGGATAACTTATATAATATCTGGAGTCAAGAAGAAAGGAGATGGAAATAATTAAAAGTTATCTTCTAGGCAACACAATACTTTGTGGCAGCTACAGTATTTAGGAAAGTATATATAGACTAAACATAGTTTTGATATCACTTCAGGACACTTAAGTGAGAAATTATATAATTTTAACAGAACTCCTTTAATTGCAATAAAATGTCTGGTTTGAGCCCCTCTTGGAGAACCATGTCTTCGTATTCCAGGCTGATGCACTTCTGCTCTTAGCTTTTTATGTTTTCAGTTATGCAATGAGTGTTGACTGACAAACAGCAAATGTCATATGCCTCCTCCTCACCCTGTAACCAGAAGGTTGGGGTTAAAAGTAGGAGGAAGAACAGGAGAGGAATAAATGAGGGCACAAGAAATTTGGCAGCATCAGAAATCAGTATGTACAACAAAGTGCTGAATGATGCATTAAGGCAAGCCACCTAAACTATAAATTATATTTGGTAAATGACAAGATAAAAGTATTTTAGAAACTAAATCCATCTCATATTGATATGTTTCATTATCCTGACATGACCCTGGACGGCCAAATGTTCTTGCAGTCTGTCCTTGGCTCCTTTTGCATTACACAGTTTCCTAAGCCAAATTTGCTAAGTTAAACATCTGAGCTGTAAATAAAGATCCCCAAAGCCTACTGTGTTTTCCTTGTTCTAAGAGTCCCTTCACAGTGTGGCCTCAATTCAACTAAGTACTTAATATGTACTTAAATCCCACTTAAATCAATGGGATTTAAACATTTGCTTAAATGCTTTGCTAAATCATGGCCTATTAAACTGTCTATGTTGGAGATCAAACTGTAATTTATACTGTTGTGATTTCTTTTTCTGGTGTTATGCATAAGACCCCAAACTATATTTCACTATAGTTTTGCTTGTAACAAAGCTGGAACTACTTAGAGGGAATGTGTGCAGGACCTGTACTCAGCACCTGCAAGAAACAGGTTTTTATTATTATGGGCATCAGCTGTTGTAAACTTGTGTCCCTGATAAAGTGAAGTCAAATAAGCTTAGTTAAGAGATGGAATGTTTTTCAAGCACAATCATACTGAAGATTTGTAATGTGAAATTTTCCTTTGTCAGTAATGATTGCATCCCCTGGTAAATGTGGGAACTGATAGGTTTTACAACATGTAGATATGTGAAAATATTTCAGGAGAAGAGAGAAGTTTTTTCTTCTCTCACTGATTCATTGACAGTCTTGTCTTGGCTGTGTTATTTTTTTGTCACAGATACAACTAGGATTGACAAGGAAAACAGAATTTGTATCAGAGGAGGCAGCAAGAGAAGAAGTTGCCAAAAGGGCCATCAAGAATCCCCAAGTAATTTGATGTGTAGGGAAAATATGTCAAAAATATTGCAACTGTATATACTACAGTTTTTTTCAGAAGAGAATCACATGTCCCACTATTCCTGGGATGCTCAGAGAGATTACCCTGGCCTTATCTCTGTTTTTTTGGAAAAGAGTGAGGACAGATGGTGGGAAAGTGAGGACTCTTCTTGACTTCTCCTAAAATGCAAGCTCTCTGCTTGTAGTGGAAATCAGCCAAAAGACAGCTCATATGCCAAGAAAGCCCAAGTTAAGAGATGGGAGCAAAATACCAGACGCTTAAAATTTGTCTTGGATTTTCTCAAAGCTTCTAATACTGGTTTTCTGCTTAATTAGCCAAGTAATAGATGGAGTGTGCTTCTCTTTCATGTACAGATATTTCTTGGATCATATAGAATGAGTTAGCCACCTCTCAGCCACTACTGTCCATGTAAGAGGAAGAGCTAGATGTTGGTTTCTTGAATAGCAATCACAGGAGACCATTGCTGGAGACCACATCTCATACTCCTCACCCGCAACACGGCTACCCCACCAGAATTGCTCCAAGATTGGAATTCCTGAGAGGGCTCACTGTCTAGAAGTTAGTTTAGGTTTTATCCTGGGAAGAAATTACTCTGTGGATATGTTTTTCCCAACCAGAGAAGATTTATTCCCAGTCAAAGCACTGTGTCATTTGTTCAACACTTAGTTTTCTTTTAAGCAGCTAGGCTTTTCCCAAAAGATTGCAGTGTTTTCTCTATAACCTCAGGGCTATGGATGGACAAATAAGCCTCTCTCTTGGACATGAAGTGACCTTTCTGTAAGGGATATTTTTCATGGGCATCTATAAGTGTTTTTCAGCACTGTTGTACTTCCTGAAAGGTGAGAATAGGTCAAACATGCATTGAAGTTGTTTAAATGTGCAGAATCTTATGACCATAAAGAAGGGCATTTGAAGTAAAGAAAAGGTGAACCTCTTGACTGAGAAAAACTGCATGCTAGTGATCAACTGTAAAAATAGAAGAGTTAAAAAGCAAACAGATTCTGGAGAGGAGTAGGTAAGATCAGCAAAACCCTCAATATTAGATATCATAAACCCATTTAAAGTATACAGGTTCTTTGTGTCACTTGTTTGGCTGCATAATTACAAAGTCTACAGCACTTGATTAGTCTACTGACTATGTTTGATATTGCCTATTCAGACAACAGATGTAAGTTGTCTAAACACATATACTTTTATAGTAATTTTAATATTCTATTTGCTTCCACATGATATACATATATATTCATTTGTATGTATCACTTATAGAAAAATTAAATCCATTCAGGATAAGTTGTAAGTTAAAATAAAATTATATATCATTTATATATAGTTTTCTAATAAATTTAATGTTAACAGTTTTTCCAAGTTATGATGCATGAATTTTAATCCTACTTCAAAATATAAAATATTCAAAAACTTAGAGTTCATTTCTGATTGTCAATGCTTGTTATGTATTCATTGATACATATTATAGAGGTGTCTCTTAGTAGGATTTTTTAACATCTCCAGTGAGCCATTAGAGGTCTTCTGTGAAAGAGGGAAAATAGTAATTGGTTGAGCAGGGTAAGTAACTCTTCTCATATTTATCTGATTATACATTTATTTTCATCTTTGGGTGCTCATTGAGGAATCTTTCTTGTACAACTTCCTTTGTTCCCAAGCCTGGATAAAAGTATTTTTAAAAAAATCTCAGCATATTGCAGTGTGCTTTGTTTCACCTCAAAGACCAGTTTGTGAATCACACATGAAAGCATTCTATGTTTTCAAGTTGGGTTTTTATGAAGGCTTATATTTTCTCCAAATATTTATTACTAACCATTCTTTTCTCACAGCTATGAAGTGCAGATATAGAAACAATGCCTCCTTCCACTTTCACATTCTTTATCATATCTTTAATTAAATTAGAATGGAAAATGGAAAAGAAGTTAAATTGCAATTATAGGACTTTCTTAAAATGATCATAATTTGATTTAATTTCAGATAAAATATTAATGAAGTATTAAGTTTTCTTGTGGGGAAATTCCATTAGTGGAACAGTTTCCCAGGGAAACAGAAAAAAAAGTGATTAACTGCTCTGCTTTAGTAATGAGATAGTTCTAAAAGAAATAGTTTTGCCTGGTTGAGCATTTGTCTCTTTTGTCTCTTATCTATTATACACAGCTCTAGGACCTCAACCTATATACATGGTATATTCTGGACCTTGTTTTGGAGTGTCTTAACTCTCTTAACTCTTACATCTTTTAGAGTCTGTGAATTGCAAGCAGGCTACAAAGAATCCTTCAGATTCTAGAAAAAGAAAGAGGCAAAAAGACATGTTTAATTTCAGTGACTCAATGACTGAGAGTATTTTTAGAGCACAAATGAGAAATATGCCAAAATGCAAACTCCTATGAAGAGGTTCAGAGTTTCAAAATTAGATCATTTTAATGTACACTTATTGTTATTTTTTAGTTAGAAAGTTAAACTCCAGAAATATCCCCATAGCTAAATGAGGTTTCTGCAATGTTGAAATTAATCAATCAACTCTTCAATAAGAGCCAAGCCTCAAATCCACAAGCATGTAACAACAGCTGGTAATGGCTGCAGCAATTGATTTCAGAAGGTTAGAGGTACATATTTGGGGCCTAGAGAACAAAGTCTTAATAGCCTTCTCCAAATGGATACCTGTGTGACTCACATTTCTTTGCATACACTGTAATCATGACAGTAAGGGACTGGGTTTAGATGAGGCTATGAAGTTTGATCCATGTTGGATAATTGTATCATGGTTTCTTTTTCATTTTTTTATTATTTTTCCTATGAATGAGGTCTGTGGAAGCCTGATGGTGAATAATTTTGTTCACTGGTGGGGCAGGAAGAGGGATATAAAAAAGTTTGTGTGTGAGGGTAGGTTTTCTTTTTTTGGCTGTGGGTAGGCACATTTAAAGGTTAGCAATAAGCTTTGTTGTTAGACCTAGATAAAAGTCAAATTCAGCAACAGTAACTGGCTTCCATGCTAAGGATGTGGCTGAGGTTGGCATCAGTACTTTGACTAAACTTCAGAAGAATCAGACTGTGACAAAAAGACAGCATGGTAATAAAGGTGTATAAAACTGTAATCATGCTTGAAGTCTGACTAGGTAGGAACTGGTAAGATTTGGTTTACTGTTTAGCTAAAAGTTTGCTCTGGTACAAGCCTATCAAGTGGATTTGAGTAAATGTAAGAATGTTGAATGGCAGAGAAACCTGATAAGAGCTAGACTTCAAGCAAGAGGAGATAGAGATGCATTTTGGAGTTTTCTGTAGGTTTTCTTTGTGGGACTTTCCAAACTAAGGCAGTAGTTTGATGCAGGCTTAAAAAAGGGATTCTGGGCTGTGTTGATATTAAATGTATCTGTTACAGAAGAGGTTCCCAGGCTAATATAAATGTTATGTTCTTCAGACTTCAGAAAATTACAATTAGAGTGAGGGCATGTAGATCTTCCTGGACTAAAGCTTTTGTGTTACCCACACTAAAACTGTTTCAGGTAGAGTGAGGTAGAATTTGAACTGCAGATGCTCACAGTAAACCAGAATGAGTAGGAGTCCTTGGCTTAGATTTCTGTTGATGTGGTGTTGATCTTGCTTGTCACGGCAAGGTTTCCAGGGCTAGATGACTGGCCAAGCTTTTCATACTCAAGCTTATGTTTAGATTTCTGTATATGTTACACGGCTGAATTAGAGCTGAAAACCCACAGCCAGTGTCAAACTACAGCACGGAACAGTCAGTTATCAAAAAATGCAAAAGGAAAAGGGGTAGGTGGTACAGTAATAAACCCAGATGAATGGACAGCCACAAGCTTGGCAAACAGTGGAACCAGCACAAAAAGTCTAACTGCAGAAGATACAGAGGTAGTGGCTTCAAAAGATCCTCCAGAAAAAATCTATTTTAGAAAAGCAGAAAGGAAGAAAAGAATCTGTTGCTGATGATTTGAATCCTGTGCAGCATGTAACTAAAAACTGAATGAGGAGAACAAATGAAAAATAGGAAAGAAAAAAAAAATTAGAAAGGGGAAATTGTTTCTTTATTTTTTTTCCCTCCTCTTTAATCAGATTTTGACAAATCACTCAAGGATGTGCATTTTTCAAAGCAGCAACATTTTGGAGTGTCCATCTGTATTTGAAATACCTGGAGCTCTTCGACTGAGACTCTGCTCCTTCAGCTCTAATGCCGCAGTCTCTGCAGCCATCTCGTGGGCAGTCTGTGCATGGCCATGGAGGCAGAGCCAAGGAGGGACATTCTTGCAGTAAGAAGCACAGAGCCTTGCTAGTAAAGTCGAACTCGAATTCATTCGCTTCCTTGTCGCGATGAATTTTTACTATGTCAGAGAGAGCAGAGTCCTATGGTATGTGTCAGTGTCTAGTGACTATATATCGTAATAGACAATTTCTCCTTCATATTTAAATCTTGGGGGGTTTGTCCTCTTCTAATCACCACAGAATTACTGTGAGTGAGTATGGGAAGTTTTGGGCACTGGCTGCAGAACAGCCTTCAGCTGCTCCAGCTTTCATGCTGAAGCTAAATCTATCATGCTATGGCACAGAATTCATCAGAGGTGCTGTTAACTTCCTTAAGGAGCCTTGGGCAGGTTAGCTGTGTTTGTCAGCAGTACCTATAGGTTGAAATACTGAACATTGCTTTTCTGTTTCCTCCTGTCAACTCAGATGCCTTCTGTTTTCCCATTTTCTCTGATTATACCCTTACTGTTCCCATCCTGCCAACTCAACTTGCCAAATTCAAATTGGGGACTGTATTTCCTTTCTTTTCATAATTGCTTTACTGTCTTCCCATCTATGTCTTCTTGGCAGTCCTTTGCTCTGTGAGTCAGTGAAATGGTGCTCACTTCACTAGAAATAGCTATCATTTTCCTGAGGGTTTTGTGGATTCAGCTTATAAGAAGGCAGAAACCAAGCAGGCTCCTTTCAGAAACAGATTCATACTGACAGGGCCAAGTGATGAAGGTACAGATCATTCAGTTCTTGAATTCTTCTCTAAGGACTCTTAATGCCTTTTGACCATGCTTATCTCTGTGTCCTGCTGCATACTGCTGCCAGGAGTTAGCCTTTTGCCACAGCATGTGCTGTTAGGTATTCCAGTAGAAGCTTCTCTTTTGGCTTCTTGTGCTTCTTTGGCAGTTCAGGTCAGAAAGGTTGCCAGAGGCTGTTAACCCAGGCAGGTAGAAATATGTTTATAACACTCTCATTTTTCTTTGAATTCCTCAAGGAAATTTCCTGAAGTTCTCTAAGAAGCTGGCCTACCATCACCATCCCCTCCCCACGAGAGATGGCCATGTTTAACCATCCACTTGCTGATAGGAGAATTTGAGTCCTCAGGTTTGTCTCCTAGTAACCTTGTTTGCTTGATATGGTGGGCACTGTGTAAGTGATTCCTTGGTGATGGCTTGTGCCTTTTATTCTAAATATAGACCTGGTTTATCCTGGGTAAATTTCTGAACTGGAAACAGAGATTATCTGTGCACCATTTGGGGAAGCTGTAGCAAAAGGCTTCCATGAGCAGCTTATGTCCTAGGCTTTGTGAAGAGTTGAGTAGCTAGAGAGGCTGTGGCATCTGCCCTCTTCTTTCTCCTAAAATTCCACTGGCTTTGGTCCTCCACTGAAGTTAGGTCTGTCAGCTGTGCTTCAGAAATTCATACACAGAAAAGGATTTAAAGAAAAATGTGTTCCTGTTTGATCAGGGAATTACAGTTTATTGTAGTACTCATTTAAATGCTCACAGACTATTATCCCCAACAGATGATATTGCTATGAAATGAATTAAACAGCTGAACCATCTAAGTTTGGGTAAAAAAGCAACATGAATTGATTAAGCAGTTGTCAGCCAGATCTGAGATGTGGGATGAGATGCAAGAACGAAATCAAAATGTAGTTACCAAGAGTGTAATAATTATTGTCATGGCTATCTCAGTTTTGAAAGATGTTTGTTACTAAAAGAAAATCTTTAGACATCTCAAGGTTTCCCCTGTAACTTCTGTTCCTAGAAGACTCTCAATAATTTGTCCTAATCTGATAATTCATCTTCGTATGTCACTTGTGTTATTTGCTGAAGCATGGATGATTTGTGAACTATCAGTGACACTCACTGGTAATTGATCTATTAGGTATTCTGAGACTTGGACTTTGTGGTGAATTTAGAGATGACAACATGCTGCTTAGCATACTGGTCTCACAGAGGCATTCCTTTCAAATTGGTTTGGATATGCTATGAGACATAGCATCCTGATTATTTGAGGTCTAGCATCAGATTTGATGCAACCTGCTCCCCTCCAGCTCTTCCTGTTGTTTTCTGCTGGTTGATGCATTGCTACATTTGCCGCTTGTATAAAATTGCCTTTTGCAGATGCTTTAAGCATTGCTTTTGTGCCTTTTCTTTCCCTTACAGAATTTCCTGCTAGATGCTGCACTGTCCAGAGTGAGAATATTACCAGCAGGAAAGGGTGCATGAGAACTTTCTAAAATGGAGATTTGTGATCCAGTGTCTTGAATCTTTCCCTTTCAAGTATTCTTGGTTCCTAACTGATTTACTGCAAATCACATTAATGTTAAAAGTTCCAGGAAATCAGTGCATGCCTTCTTAAATGATAGAACCTTGTTTAGCTATGTTCATGTCAGATTACGGTTGTTTTGTCTCTGTGTATGTCTGTGGATTTATTTTGTTGGCTTTTTTCCCCCTCAGAGAAGTGCAGGTTTCTAATCTCATTGATCTGATTTCTTCCTATTGGGTCATGTTACAAATTCCTAATCAGGTTACAACAAAATCAGATTAGTTTCTTGTTCTCAAACAGAACAGCTTAAATGTCTGTACCTGGTACTTAAAAATTTATATTTTACAGACTTGGTCTATTTCGGGTGTGTAGGAAGAGCAGAGCACTCAGTATAGGATGCATCACTGCCTGAATTTTGTCACAAGTGTACTGCAAAAAAGTCAGTGGAAATAAGAACAGTGGGAATAAAAAAAATAGTAAGATATTGCTATTTGAATAGACCATACATCTGAAGTTCCAAATTGCACCAATTACTACTTCAAGAACCGTAATTGTGGCCGAGCTGCTGCTCAAACAGCCAAGGAAAACACTTCAAATCTTCCAAATGAAATTATGAGAGTTTAAAAGAAATATTCAGATCAAAATATGTCCTAATAAACTATCTACCTTTTGCATTGTTTAGAAAGAAAGCATCTTCTTTTCAATGTTTGTTTGCTTTCTCAAGAGCTAATCTAAATTTTATCAAAGAAAAAACACATTTACTGACCTACTAGCTGTGCTAGCAAGCAGTACACCAGGAAGCAGTTTGGCCACAGGGTGGAGCTTTCTGTTCTCTGCAGGGTAAGCTGGCCAGAAAATCTGTCTGACCCTGTCAGCACCCTCCAGCCAAGAGGGAGACAGTAAGCCCTTTAAGTTCTCCTAGAAATACAGGTTTTACGATTGTATATGCTTATATGTGTAATAAGAGGTGCGGATGGCTTCTCGCCCCCCCCCCCGACCCCCCTATGTCTGGGAACTGCATTTAACGGTGAAATTAATAACCAATCCATTTAAATGAGACCAGCAAATTCCACTTTACTTCCGGCATTATAGTTGCACTTTTAGCCTACTGTCACAGGCAGATGAAGGGGTCCTCAGGATACTCATCATTCCCAGATGCATCAAATTCATCATACCTATACATTTGTTTTATAATAAAAGCAGTATAATAGCCTTATCCTCTTCCCTCACTGGACTTCTGCCTACAATAAGCTCATTATATGCTTTGCCTTCCTCCAGGCTCATCTTGTATAGTACTTGACTTGGATCACATTGAAGGGAAAGGCTAAGGAGCAGCAGCAGATGCAGGAACATTACTTAATAAATGACTAATCCATCTTCATTAAATAAAAAAGTCCTTCCAGAGTGGATATTAAGACAGAGAGCTTTTGGCATTTGTGCAGACTTAAGGGAACATCTGTTTGTGATGGCAGAAAATTCATTGTGTTATAATTGAAAATGAAGTATCAAAGGAAATTTCTTCCCCTGATAACAGTAAAACTTTTTATAAGAACTAACTTTCACGGATGTTGTTTGTTGGTTGGTTGGTTTCTGTTGTGGGGTTTTTTTATATTTATTTTCCTCATATTTTATTACTTATTGGTAGACATGTTATCCCTTTAGAAATTAGTGTTCATCTTGAAAGTACTAGTTAGATCATACTAGTTAGATTAGTGATTCTGATCTCTTATGTGCTTTGAATTAGAATAAAAAACTTGAAGGTCTATCTGTACAAAATACACAGGCTGAATTAAATAATTTTCTAACTTAGAGTTGATTCAGTTTTACTCTTCAGGCATTTAAACCAGTTACCCAATTAAACAAATCAGTATTAGTTACAGCTAAGATGATTTACTTGTATAAAAAGATCACACTCATTTAATTAAACCTACAAAATACTGATTGAATTCCACTGACATAGTTTCTGCATTTAAGTTTCACCCTTGAAACACTTAAATTATGACAAGAATAGTGTATCTTAAACTTTGAGAGGAACATTTGTTTTATTAAAAAAGTGTGAAAATTAAATTTTGTGGTTAAAAGAGAACTTCATGATTAGGCCATGACCAGGAAAAGACAAGAGGAGCAAAATGAAGCTCATAAAACTATGGTAGGTTGTGAGCCACAGTCCTAATACTAAGCTTTAAACTGCTTTGCATGAGCTGAGCCTTAGAGGTTATCCATACATATATTTGTAGCACATCTCAAATCTCAAGCAAGTTAATTTAGCTAAGCCCCTGCTGCCTGTTATAAGGCTTTCTCAAAACATTCCACCTATAAAACATGTAAAAAATACCATGAGACCAGTGAACACAACATACTCACTCACAAAACCCAGCATGTTGAATGTGTGTTAGCAGGAAAGAGAAGCTCATTACCACACTGAGAAAGTCTCTAGACTACTTACATAAGTGGAGGTTTTTCTCCTAACTAGTGGGCTCAAACACTCAACCTCCATAACCTTAATGAGATCATTTAACTCAGCAGCAGACTAAGATTTACATGTTTGCATCATAAGGTCCTTGGAGGAAAGGATTATTTGAAAAATATATGATGATTTTGTTAGTATTTACTTAATGCTTGCAAACTGTATGTTGTATTTTTCATTGGTTTTATAATCCTTTTGCAGTGAGGATAGCAACCACAAAAGTCCCCCTGAGTCCAAACAAGCAGAAAATCCAAGATCCTAACTTTGCCAAGATAATAGGGTAAGGTATGATCTCCCTTTGCAGATGTGAGTGTCCTGTGCTCTCTTCTGAAAACTAAGCTGTGAACATTGAATGCAAAGGCTATTGGTCTGACTTACATCCACTGAAGTCAGGAGCAAAAAATGTGATTTTATTCATCATTACAGTGTTCTTTCTGTTCATCTGAATCACATCAATTCCAAACACTTAACAGCTTTACAGCTGTGTTTTTTCCTCTTGAGACTAAAAAGCTATTATGAGAATTTGTTATGTTGAAGAAGTGAGGGTGCTAATGGATTATTAAATGTCTGGGTTAACCTTACTAGAGATGTTTTCATTGGGATAACTCAATTTCATACAGCATAATAGAATTTTTCTAGTACATGTTAAAATCCAAATGGTGATGTGTAAAAGCAAAGACTGAAAGTTCCTTTGAGAAAACTGCTTGAAAGCTGTTTATTTGAAACTGCTGCAACATTGTAACTCCTTATTCCAGTGATGAGATAATGATATAATTTAGAAGTGGGTGGCTTAGTGATGTATGTTTCATTTAGATTCTTCCTAATAGGTGACATTTATTGAAAGCTGACTCTTGAACTCTGTTCCATGCCTTGTGCTATCTATCTGCCTTGGAGCTGTTGGACACTGTAATTACATTTTGCTTCATTTCCTGTATAATTTATGTGAAAATCCTTCCATGGTAGGAAAGTACAGAGCCCAGATAATGAGAACATGGCAATGTATAAGATTTAAGATGGTTGTTTAGATTGCAGCTTAAACTGCCCATGACTCAGGGCACTTTCAATGTCATCCAGTATGCAGTGATCTCAGGCAGAACAGTGCTTTTGAGACTGTATAAACCAAAAGCATTTTGCTACTTTTAATAAACATCAATCTTAATGTCATAATTCCTAGAAATAGAAATCTCTTATTTGTAGAGTAAGAAGAAATTCTAAATCTTCTTTTGAGTTACTGTGGCTCCTAGCCACTAGCGTGCTGTCTTTGTGTGAAGAATATTAAGAATAGTCTTTTGCCAGGGCATAATGTTTGGAAGCCTCCAAAAGTTTGCTATTTTATTTCAGTTACACTTTCAAAGCTTCCCCCTGGCAGTTTTTTGATGGTCCTGGAGCTATTTTTTAACTGATGTATTTCTTAAGGCCTATTATTTGTTTTTCCCTTTAGGAAACTCTTGTAGCTAAATCATGATGCTGCCGAGTTCCTCTTATCACCAGCCTGGTCTGCGTTACTTCTAGAGATAATCAGCTGGATTTGTTTTCCAGGCTAAGGATATTGTACCTCTTCACTAGGCACTGTTGGGTCAGAGGGTTTGTGCTTGGAATCCATAGACCCAATTCTGAGGGGACCAGCCAGAGTTTGAAGAAGACATCCTGCATAAGGTATAGTCTGTGAATTAATTGCTGCAAGGGGATTAAAGACTCTCAGGCAATTTTTAATGTTTCCTTTAATATAAATCTGTGCTACTATTGGAAGGGGTGAGCACACCTGACTCTCTGTATTCTCCTGGTTCATTCCCATCACCTCTCTTGTGCTCAGAGTAAGGAATATACTGCTGAATGGTAGCTGAATCAAAGAATTATCTGCTGAAAACTAATCTGGGAAGTGGGGAGAGGCACGGGATTGTCACAAGTGTTATGCTGAAGTGTTGAATTCAAGGGATCATGTAATGACAGTCTGGTCCATACACCTAGGTTCTCTAAGTACTCTGTGGATGCAATGTCCTGAAGAGCAAGTAGAAGCAGCTCATCTCTTTGCAGAATAGCTGTGTTTAATAGAATAGCTTGGAATAGCTGTGTTTAAGATTTTTCTTTGGACAAATGATTATTGTTGTTTGCTAATAAGTTAACTTTTGTGTATCTAAACAACTCCTAGGTGATGCAATAATAGAATTAATGGCATTCCTTATGCAATGAATTAGGTTGATCTGGATTTTCTCTCTTATATTTTGTGAACACCTGGTTTGTGAAGAAGTTAAAGCAAAAAATGCAGGTGAACTAATCTTACAATTTCAGTGCAAATTTGCAGTGCAATTTTAGGCTGTAAATTTGACTGGATGTTACAAAAAGCAAGGAAACTAGATCACATGGGTTTTGTGTTTTGGTTTTGATTTGGTTTGGGTTTTTTAATGGATATCTGCTCCAGCAGCACCTTATGTATCCCAAGCTTTTGACTTGTAAAACTTTCCCAAATATCTTCAGTCTGGAAATTCTTGGTCAGTCAGAACTGGTTCTTGTATTTTTAATACACTTGAAGTGATAGTGTCACTTCTTTATTCTCACTTTTTAACTACTTGATATAGCCTAAATATTCTTCTAGGAGGGGATAAGTATGCCTTTTCCAATTTCTTTAGTTTGAGAAACAGACAGAATTGAGGTCTTGTACTTCCTCAGTGCATGCTTTCAACTTGAGGATACTGGATAAAATAATCACAATCTTCTCCATATTCCTTTAAATGAGGGTGGCTGTGGTAAGTCTGTGTGTGGAGCTCAACCAAGTTCCATGCTAGGCATGGGATAAATGAAGAACCTGATCAGTGCAAAATCAAGCTCTTGGAGATCAAGAGGAAGTTCATAAGTTTGACTATTGGTGCTCAGAAACCCTTGCCTTGGCTGAAAAAACTGCTGACAGCTCTGATTTCAGTTCTCCTTAGCTGAAGAACTTCACACGCATTTGAAAGTGACACTAAACTCTGATTGAAGGTGTGTTTGTGGGGAACAATAAAAGTGGTGCAAACCAACATTCTAATGTTTGGAAGACAATGAAATCAAAGTTAAATTGAACCACACTCAAACTATCTGCATTTCAAATGTTTACAGTTCTTTGCTTCCTCACCCTGGGACAAAATGAGACAACTTTAGGGAAGAATGTGCTCCCAAAATACCCTTAAAAGCAGTTGTGCAAACTCGGAAGTTTTCATCTCAGTCAAAAATGCAAAATCCCAAGCCCTGGCTACTCTGTTACTTTGTGTCATTGTCAATTTCTTGAGCTCTTCCTCTTTCCCAACATGTGAACTTTCTCTTTATTTATTTATTTATCAAATGTTCTAAAATGACCTTCTTAATTTTCACTGACTTCTCAGTCTGGCTTGTAACGACTCACGTAAGTCTGGGAAATAATTTGGTTACAGTGCTTTCAGAAAGGTCTCTGATGAAATGAATCTGTCTGCAGAATGCACGTCATGCTGCTGAAGAGACAAAGCTGCACAAAATACAGATTCCCTCGTAGCAGCAGCAGCTACAGCCTTAGACACTTGAACAGTAAGTTTTCTTACGGTGCCTAAACACTTTCTCACCACCTGAAAGGAGAGTGCTGCAAGTCACAGGGGCATTGTGTCATGCAGACCAGGGCAGTGCTGGAAGACCTGTGCATTGGTTAAAACAGCTGTAAAAGCTGTTGGTGCCTCCTCTGCCTCACTGTGGGTGCTTGGCTCACCATGGGACTGCTTCTGTTTGTCCTTGGCCCCTCTCTGCTCCTCTTCTCTTTGTCCTTAGCCACAGCCTTAGCATTAGGCTCTAACATGCTCTTGATAATTTTTTGGATTTGATATAGTCTGTAGTGTATTATATTGTCAAAGAAAGGTATATTTTAAAAGTCATTATAATCATCTATGAATAAAAATAGGCATCTTATTTTGATGCAAGGTCAATTAACTGCACAGGAGGAGATTTTTACAGGGAATATTTTTACATGGGATGCGAATTCACAAACAAAATTGAACCACAAGGGGACTATTCCCCTTGATCCAAGTCTGATAAATGTCAGCAAGAGTTATGAACACACTGAAATTGAAGAGTGAAAGCTGATGTATGAAATAAAACTGTCCAAACAATCTTATGGGGAAACAATGATTTACAGAGTTTAGTTGATCAGTTTTACTCTCAGTAAATGAAGATGATAGCATTGACATTGTTACCCTGGAAATCCCGTAACTGTTCTTAAGTCCAGCTGCACACCTATAATATGTCTGGGGACTAAACAGGTGAACTGAGACTGTAATTTGAGAAGAGAAGAATGTCTTTCAACTCAACTAGGTTGTCTTTTGATCCTAGCTCTTTCAGCTTTAAAAATAAAGGTCCTCAAACTAAAAGGAGTTTCATTGTTTTCACACAAAATTGGATACTGTACAACATCATAATTGGTTTATATGGGGTTGAATGTTTTTTGCACTGCTGACAATTAGTTCATCTAAAGAGGCAGAAGTCTCCTTTTGCAGTGTTTCACAGTTTTTTTCCCCACCTGTTTTATACACTTAAGGATACACTTACAGAGATAACTGGAAAACTTGGTCGCTTGTGAGTTTTTACCTTGGAATTGGGATCAGCAGTGTTGTGAACCTCCCAATCAGGGAGAAAAGGTCCCAGAGTTAAACTGCAGTTCCAGTTAAACTGGAAAGATAGGTAAAATTTAAACTGAAGCTCTATGGGAATGGACAAGCATGGAGAATATAGCCTACTGCTTGCCTGAATTTTCTGTAAGCAGAGTCCACAAACCTAGCTCTTTCCTGGATAAGTGTTTGAAAATGCAAAATGAGCCTACGGATCAAATGTGAGGCTTCCTATTACACATCGAGATCTGCCACTAGAAGTTTTGCAGTAAAAGGTTAATGTCCTGGTTTACATTCAGTTAATGGCAATTGAAATCAAATCTATAACCTCTGTAGTATTAATTCAGAGTAAAACAAACCCCAGTAGGTTTCTGGATTCAATAGAGCATATTGAAATGGGCAGCTGGGTGTTCTGGCTGCTGAAGTGCCTGATGAGTTGAAAAGCAAAACCAGAACCCTTCGTAATCCAAGTGGGCACTTCAGTTCTTTAAAGAGGCCATTGCTAGGGTCATGGGCAATGGGGGATGTCACCAACTTGAGAGATAAGCTCTTGAAGACTGCTTTCTATTTTCTCTTAAAAAGCACTCTGCATTCTTCTCTGAGATGGACTCTGAATTCACAATTCTCTTGGTGCTCATTGTTCTGTTAGTGTTTGGCAGTACCTTCAGATTACATATGTGATTCCAGCACTGACAGTATTAGAGCTATATAAATGTCAGGCTTAAATTGTCCTTTTGGTTTTTACACTTTAGGCTTTCTTCTAACAAAAGGAAACAAAAATTAGTCTTCCTTGTTAAATTGTTAATATATATTAGCTAATTAAATCTATCTAAATCATTTGTGTTAGCATTTTAAATTTTTTGATAGTTTTATACCACCATCAGGTTAAAGGATACTGTCTTACCTGTGAAATGCAGTAGCCTCCGAGAGCTACCAATGATGTTGTCTTAAACCCTCCAGTGTGATTCCTTCAAATGAAAACTACACAAAAGCCCGTGGAAAAGTGGGAAGTAAGAACGGAAACATAGAGGGAGAAATAGCTGAGTTTCTCTTTTGTAGGAATTTAGTAGATTCATCTGGCAAGAGGCACTTATTCTCATGAACTGAGGCAGCAGAATCTGGCCCCCAATGTGCCACTGGTCAAGATGCAAAGGAATAACTACTAACCAGGAAATATATTTGAACTGACTTACTGTTGCTTTTAAGTTATATACCAGCAAGAATACCTTGCTGCAGGTCAAAAGAAGTGGTGATGTGGGTGTGTTTGCAGTACAGTCTGAGCATCAAAGCTTTAATGGGCATTTCTAGCATTCAGAACAGTTCCTCTATTTTTCCAGCTGGAAAGAGGTGATAAGCCTTTTAGTAGAGATGTGTTTCTGGGCTGATACCTGATACCCATTCCTTTTGGCTGTTTGCTTTCACTTGATGAGTGGTCTGATGCACAGAGAGGATGGTAGGATTCTTCTTCTGTCCTGTGATCCAGAAGCCAAAGAGGAAAGCCTTTCCAAGGCTGGTGGATTTAAGTATGGTACACAGTTTGATATGCCAAAGTCCAAACAGCCTCTATTTTGCAGACTTCACTATGAAAAATAAGAATATTCAGCAAAGGAAAAGTAAAATTATTATGGTCAATCCTTCTTGGGAAACCCAAACCCTTTAGTCTGTATTGTGGCTAAAGGAGAGGTGTACAAGAGATGCTCAGAATGGAGTTATGACTAGTGAGTTCAGTTCACAGGAAAACCCACGTAGGAAGTAGGCTTGGCAAAGTGGTGCTTCCATCAATGGATTTTATTAGGTTTAAAAGTCATAAATATGTAACAAAAGAGCAAGTGAAATTGATGGTGCAGAATACAGCTGTCTGGTTTTACTGAACTTTGTATAGGGTCATTAGGGGCATGGATTTACCATTTTGGGACTCTTTTGCCTTGTGCTAATGGAACTTCAACATCTTTGGGAAAACTTCAAACAAGATGTGCCTGGGGCTCTGGGCTGTGCTGCTAGCTAGAGTGGAAATGCAGAGTTGTCTTTCTGGTCCTTCCTTGTCATCGAAAAAGTGTGGAGTGAATTACACCAAACAGACTATAAATAATGAGACTTGTGACTACTTAGTTTCTGTTGTTAACTAAATTAGTACAATGTGCAGAACCACAATCATGAAAAAGTAAAATTTCTCAGCAAGTGGTATTATTTTAGATTAACTCAGGGCAGAGGGAAAAAGCAGCCTCTACTATTGTCTGCAAGAAATTTAGCAGAGAGAACCCAGTGTTCTTTCTTGTCAGAGTCTGCAAATAAATGTTAACTACAACAGACCATTGATTTATGTAGACTAAACCCTTGCTGCATTGTGCACAGAGAGAGAATACCAAGTCAGGAACAAGTGAAAACTCTCTATAAACTCTTCCTTTCTCTCCCATATTCTGAGTGTCAAATTACAACCATAGAAACTCTGCATGTCAAGTTTTATTGCTCTGTTTTGCTCTGCTTCAATAATGTGACCCAGAATATCTGCAATTTATTTGATGCAGAAAGGCACCTGACCACGTGTCAAGTTCTTCAGCTGCCCTGATACCAAAAAATCTTGGAGCAGTCTATTCTGTCCCAACAACCCAACACCAGTACTGCAGAGATGTTGACAGAGGTGGTGTTGGAGCTGACTGTAGGAACTGTGTCAGGGGACTCTCCACCATGAAAATACGATTGCTGGCAAGTACAGTTTGTCAGCTGCCCAGAAGTTAATCCTGAATTAAATGGATGGATTACTTTTTGAGTGGATGTAATCTGAGTCAAAGCTAATGCTGCTACTGTATTTTGATTGGGAGATATTCAAAACTGAGAACTGGTGTTTTGCTATCAGTTTTGTCATGCGCATAAATACTTAGAGTGAATTAGAAAGTTCATGTCCATGTGATGATAGTTAATGATATAATAATATGTAAGCATCATACGATAGGCACTGACTGCATCATTCTTATGAAAGGCAGAAATGCTATACTTTTTTGAGGATGGGAAATGAGGCCTGAAAGTGCAAGAATTTGCCCCAGGATATAAAGAAAGGGAGAGAGTCAAGCTCACAGTACCAGTCTATTCATTGCCTTTTGAAGTGATTCCATGTTAAATACACTTTTTAGTATATATTAAATTAATTTTGTAGTAAAATTAATTAAGTAGTAGCTAAAGAAATGGGAAATGAGAATCATATGGTAATGTTTTCTAGTGATTTAGCTCTCGGAATAACCATTATTATGATCAGTAATCTATGTAATGCTTATTGTAAATGTTAAAAACGATACAGTAATTAATGCAATTGAGCAAAATTAAGCTATCACAACTATCAATAAAAACTGAATTGCTTCGTAATCTGTACTGGTCTGAATGGCAGGTGTTTTGATACCTCCAAAAGGAAAGCAGTAAACTTAGGTATAACAAATGGAGGTGATGCAGAAAGGCTGGAGTTGGGGCTGAGGCCCAGGAAAGCAGCAGCCACACAGGTTTTATCAGGGCTGTTCTAGAGGAAAGGATCTGGAAGTCTGGGGGCAGAATGATGTTGCATTTTTCTCTGTTTAGTGTAACTGTAAACCATCTGTCTCACTTTACCCAAGCAAGAGCTTTCAAGCACAGGAAGCAAAGTGTCAACAGTCATGTCCAACGCATTCATTGGAAACGTCACCCAGTGCAGGCCAGCGTGGTGCGGTGCAGTGGCACTTTGAGGGAACACCTCAGCACTGACAAGGGAAACTTGGCTTTGAATGAAGGCCTGCAGCTGGCTCACGCTTGGACTCTGCTCCCTGCCTCACCTTCTGGGCATCTCACTTAGAAGTGCCCTGGCAGGGGCTGCTGTGCACTGCCACTTTAAGGCACACAGGCGCTGCCAGGCAGAAGTCCTCTCCAGGGCTGGAGCACCAGGCGCAAGCAGCAATCCTCTGCTTCACAGGGCTCACAATTGCTCGCTGCTCTCTGCTTAATAACATTTGGCTGTTTATGAGACATCTGACCGGTGAGTTAAAGGCTTCCTTCTAGTGCAGCAGAGTTCCACCTGGTGCGGTGGCAGCTGCCACCATGGCAGCAGCAAAGGGCTCTGCTGCAGCCAAAACTGCCAAGTCCTGCAAAAAGTATCGGACAGTGAAGCGGCAAGCTGGTATCTACACCTACCAGGAGCCACCCCACAGGTAAGAGACCCTCCTCTCTCCTGCTGTGCACATCTGCCTTCTCGAGCACAGAAGTGAGATTTTGTTTTTTCACTTCCATTTAGACAGGATGTGGTAGCATGGAAAGGAGTGTGGGAAAATAACTCTTCTCTCTGTATTAAGATGTACTTCAAATGTGGAGGGTTTTTTATTTTCAAAAAAGTCATATTTCATACTGCAACTTGAACACTGCACATAAAACAGTGTAATTCCAACGAGTTCAGAGTATAGCAGGCTAAGAAATCTCTCTCTACTTCTGCTGTGTAATTATACATTTCCCTTTAACTTTCCCTGTGACCGAAGGAACAGGACTGTCAACTGAGGGATTAGCGGTCTCATGAAGTATGTCCTTTGACTGTGCTTACGAGGATTATGATTTATTTCTAAGTGATTCAAAGGTGTTACTTTTTTAGCAAAATTGTAGGGAACTTTCATAACAAGTACACAGAAATACAATTATTAACCTGCCTGAATGGTGGCTGTTACAGTACTTTAGATCTCTTCATTTTGTTCAGGGGGAAAATGTCACCACAGGTTTATAAACTTCTGCAAGAATGAATTTTGTTGTTGTTTCAGGTACAATGCATTGTTTCAGAGGGAGTTGCAAGAGCTGTAGCTTAACAAATGTGATGACTGCATCAGAAAAGATGATTTAATAATCATCCACAGAAAATTGCATCAAAGCATGTGAATCTTCTCACAGGGACAAATAATTCTTGCTGTACAGGGTCGCATGTTCCTGTCCCCCTCATCAGGAAACAGGAACAAAGGGTCACCACAATCTAAGCATGTGTTCCCCCTATTCTAACAAGAAAGTAGTTCATTATAAATAAAATACAAATAAAAGGCCAACACTGTGTGGTCAATAAATGAGATTAAGTACTTTTGCTGGAAATGTTTGGACAGCACCTTGTTCCAGAAAAATACACAGAATGTCTTGCTAGCACTATGTACAAGCTGCATGGCTGGGAATGCTCAGAAAGGAAAGACTGGGATTCGTGGTGGGGAGTAGGGATAATTTATGACTGAGCAGCAAGTGCTCAGGAGAAAAAGATGCATAACCTGGAGATGGGAAAATCATCTGGAATTATTCACCAACTTTAAAACATTAAGGTCACACATGTTCCCTAGCTCACTGCTGTTATATTGCTTTTGTAGGCTGCATCCTGTGCAAATGAACAGTTTGCTGGTAATCTGAATAAGAATAATTTGCCTTGTTTTTCCTCTCATGGGGTCTGTACTGGGCTGCCAGCAACTCGGATGATGATGCTGGTGAAGAAAAGTCTGAGAACCATGACCCAGAGCAGATCTTTCAGAACATCCAGTACCAGAAGGAAATTATGTCCAACATCCGCTGCCGGCCGTGGCCAATGAGGCAGAAGCTGAGGGTGCTCAGGTAAAGATGTTTGCATGAAAGCTTTCAGGCTCACTACTGTGACAGTGCTTCCAACCTCAAAAGTTTTTCACTGTAATCTTGAAGGGATTATACACAAAATGATTAAGAGCTGATAGAAAAGCATGCCATGAGGATGGTCTGACAAACTCTGGAAGCTGGCTGCAGGGAGAAGCCTTGGGGTGAAAAGTATGCGTGTGAAGTTGTCTCCCATGCATATCTGTGGCTCCCTTTAGACAGCTACTGCACAGGAGAGAGAGCAAGAAATGATGCTTTGGCTATTAACTCTGAAAACAGTGTGTCAGCTATTCAGTGGTCTAAGGAAAAGATCTTCATAATGTGCAGTAATAAACTTCTAAGCTAAATTGTTTCACTCTGTCCCAAAAAGTAGACACAGTCTGCCATTTTCAAGGTAATTGCCTGTGATGGTTGCATGGTATGAGAACAGAAGCTGGTCATAGTCGTTAGGTAATATATTGTAAATGGCAGTAAATACTGGACACTTGTATGTTTAAAAGGTACAGTCATCATCATGGCTAGGCTTCGCGAAAGAAGATTTGGAAAAGGTATATTCAGCATTGTAATAACGTTTCACATATTAAGATAGCAATTATATTATTAATAATTCCAGATTTACAGTGAAAGTTTGGGTGGTTAACTCTTTGAGCCACTTGTCTAAATTGTGTCAGTTTTTTCACAGTATGATCTGTTTGGGGCTTGTTTTGCTTTTCTTTTCCACCCATCATCTTTCTCTTAAAATTCTATATGATGCTAGGACAGCATTTTGGTTATAAGGAATCCCAGCAGTAAAGCCCTTATGCAATCTTGGAAGCAAAGAAATATTTTTCTTTTTTAGGCAGACCCTCTGACTTGCTGCCTTTCTGCCCGGGCTGATAAGTCTTTGGTGGTCCCCATCCACCTTCTGTTCAGGTCAAAGACTACATATAACTAGATGAATATGCACCTCACAAGAGCACTACACCATACTTGCTGAAGAGGTGTTAGTATCCACGTGGGATTAGTGAGACTGTCCTAGGGACCTTTTAAATACTCACTTGGGTTGTGCCACTTTAAAAGAGAGACTTCAAATCAAAAGGACAAAGAAATTAGAGGAGTAGGAAATTCTCCCTCCCATCAAAGTATTTAATGCTGAGTTTTCTCAGACAGAATTCTCAGTGGTTTTAAAGAATCAGCAAAAAAGGAAAAGAAAAAAGCTTTGCCTGGGTAAGGACTTTATGATGAGACAGTCCACAGTAGTACTTCAGTAACATTTCACAACCTTATATGTAATAAGGGGCTCTGAGTAACAGGATCAATTTAGAATGAACTTCCACTTTCTTGTGCAGACAGGCAAAGGAGATTGTGCTGAAGTATGAAGGGAGGCTCACTAGAACCAGAGGCTACCAAGCTGCTGGAGCAGAGGTACAGATGCTTTTTCTTAAATTACGACTCTTTTATATACCAATAGTCATCTGTAGTTTTCATTCTCAGAAGCATATGCTTTCTTGTTTGCTTTGGTTTGTTGGGGTTTTTTTAGTGGGTTTTTTTTTTGTCTGTTGTGAATTTACTAATTATATTTTTGCAGACTAATTTGATGTGTTGAGGGATGGATGTCCTTCTATCAATGCAGTATAAGCTTTCTTCTCAAATAATCTACAAATATTGATGCCTGCTAGAGGGAGTGTGGGAATAGGATGCCAACAACATGAGGCCAGTATTCTCTGAAGAGCTATTTCACCAGACTCTGGGGCCACAGTTCAATAGTTCAGTATTGAAAAATGCAACTAGTGTTCAGCTTGGCAGACAATTCTACAATAGGTTATGGCAAATACACTATTAAAGGAAGTTTTTGCATACATAATACTGAAAGAATTTGAGTTTAATCTTAGTAAATCTACTTACATCCCTGAAAACAGACCCTGGCTCTAATCTCTGGAAATTAATAACATATAGGAAATTGTCCTTACTACATAAGCAACAAAGAAGAGATCTTTAGTTATCTAAGCAGTCAAGAGTATTTTTGTCATCATAATGGGTAACTTAATTTAAAAAGGCAGAATCGTATCAGTAAAATAGAACACCATGCATCTTATTTCCATGAACAAGTGAAAGGCTTTATGCCTATCTGTCGTTCTGTTACGTTGACCTATAGCAAAGGTCAGAAGTATTACTTTCCAAGGTAGGAAAGTCATATTTCCTTGTTCTGCCTTTGTGCATGTGGCAAATGCAGTGGAAGGAATGAATACTATTGAAATAAATACTGAAATTTGCCTTTAACTGGACCTAGGATGTTATCTAGGAAGAGAAGTGCTAAGGATCTGCAATGTCAGTAAATCGGAGACTGGGGTCATTGCTTGTTCATATTGTCCTTACTCTAAAAAAGACAGAGGCTTTCACCTTGGAGTCTGCAATGAATGAAAGTTTGTGTCTAATCTAATTGCCTCTATTGTGTGTATTTGCTTGAAGACATTAAGCACAGGGTTATAATTCAGCAGTCAATAGCCACTCATTATGTGTAGGGGAACTGTATACTTTTTGCCTAGCACAAATCAAGGAATACAGCCTTTACATCAGGGCTAACTTTGGCAAATGCAACAGAATGAGCTGCATTGTTCTTTTTTTTAACTGGAAGGGCTTCATTTACATATATTTTCTTGGAAAATAGCCTGGTGACCAAGGAGACAAATACTGTAGCACAGCAAAACAAGCACTACATCATCAAACCTAAGAGCTCAGTGTTTGAATGTGTGCTAAGAACAAAATGCAGCTGTAAGTGTATACGTTTTTAAATGTTTTTAAAATTGGCAAAATACACACTGTTCAGAATTGGACAATCCATTCATGCTTTTATTTATGAAAATTAAAGTAAAAATACCTTTTACTGTTTTCACACTGGAAGCATATTTTTTCTTTACTGTTCAATTATTTTATATTTGCGTTGCATTTGTTTACATTTGCAATTAATGCTAGGTGCCCATACTCTGGATTCAAAGAGTATAAATTATCTGTTCAGATATGCAATAGGCAGGAAACGAGGTAGTTTTAACAAAAAGTACTCCCACATGGACATCTTTGTATACTTTATAAATATCCAAGTGGCACAAACTTCTTGATTCCTTTCTCAGTCTTGTGAACCCTGTTATCAACCAAAACTAGCAATCCCAGCAATTCCCATGCAATTCACAGCATCTACAATTTCTCTAATTGCAATGCTTCCTGTTCGTGCAATAAAATACCCATAGCACCATAAAAATTAATTAACTTTGGCAAAAGAGATTGCTGATATATTCAGTAATTAAAATGTTATTTGCTCCTCTTTAGTTTTAGGAGATTAGATTACATGATGAAATATTGACATTGCTGCTGCCTAAAATATAAAGGTTTTTTGATATCTAGCTGTAATAAAACAATTTTATAATGCATGATATCCAAATATTGTTTTCCTGTTGATAGTGTAAATTTACAGCTCTAATTCAACAAATCAAAAGCTACCCTCAGTTGTGCACATGTAGATTTTATTTCTTCTCTCACATGCATATGCACATCCCGCTGTGTGCAGGAAGATGGTTTCTTCTGACCATGCAAAAAATAGAGGTTGAATAAAGACTCTAAAAATATAACCACAGGTTTTCTACAGGTGTCATGTCATATACAGAGCTGAGAATTTAGCAGTTGAATTTGCTGCTGTTGAGTACAAAAGCTTATTGTCTCCTCTAATAAAATTTCCTCTATGGCATTACGCTTCTCTTAAATTTGAAATTATTTATCTGTTCATTTGTTTGTCGTAGAAATCAAATTTATGATGTGTAGTGTAGCAGAGTTCCCTCATAAAACACAGAGGCTAGATGTCCTGGCATTACCCAACTTGGATGGCTTCTGCTGCCCAGAGCTGCTGCCTGGCCCTTCTCTGGACTTCTTCCCCTCTGCAACCCCAACCATGCAGAAGGTGACAGGGAACTGCACCCCTTCGTTTCCTTCTGTTGGTTCCTTATGGTCTTTGTGTGTAAAAGCTGTAGATTGGTGGCTCCTGACTGTACCCTCAGAGATGTATGTAGGACGCTGTCTCATCTTTGTTGGCATTTGGTGAGTAGGCAGAGTCAATGACTCCTGTGCTCCCATGTTTCATGTGTTTCTAAAATCCACCAGAGCTTGCTCCACCCACAGACATACTCTTAATAATTACTGTTATAATATTTTTTGTGATTCAAGATTAAAGAGACATGAACAAGATACTCTGCATTTCAATTCTTTTTTCCCTGCAGAAGTCTCATATTACCTATTTCTTTGGGTTTTTTTCTCAGCTTTGGAGGAAGTTTATTCGCCTTGCATATAATTTTGTGGTAATCTTTATTCCCTGGGAAATGAGAATAAAGAAAATTGAGAGTAAGTATAAAGATTTAATGGTGTTGAACAGTAAGTCAATTGTTAAAATGTGGAGTCTTAGGGTTTAATTTTTAATATACCATATTAAATAAATAATATTTGGGAGTCAGTTAAAAGCAAACTTTCAGCAGCGACATTTCCATTGAAGCCTTCACATTCTCCTCTTCTCCTGGTGCCTTAGACACTGCACTGTTCTCACTCATGGTCTTAGTGGGAGTTAGTATTTAAAAAGTCAAATTTGTCCTTGTATGGCTCTGAAAAAGCAGCAAGATTTTTTTGTATTGCACCACAGTCCATGGGGCAGCATCCTCATGCCAATATCCCCAGACTTGCCAAGGGCTAAGTGTGGCTGAAACCTGCATCTTCAGCTCTTAAGTCTTTGAATTGAACCAAAACAGCCCTTAACACTGCATCAGCATTCAAGTCATACCTCTGTGCTTCAGTTGCAAAGGAAAATGGATGCATGATGTCACCCACCTAAGCAGCCTCTGGTGTAAATGTTGCTTGTAGTCATCAGAGGTCCCCAACAGAATTTGTGTTGGAATTGTATTTTCCTCAATGACATGTTAACATTTTCTCTACTTTGCTGTATGCCTTGCCTGAATATGAAAGGTTTTTCTTTTGGTTTATTATTCAAATAATATTTAATGAATAAATTATATGAGCTTTTATAGACTATGTAGCTCAGATAACTGTTTTCTGTGGTTTAAGGTCATTTTGGTTCTGGAGTTGCCTCTTACTTCATTTTCTTGAGATGGCTATTTGGAATCAATATTGTACTTACAATAATGACAGGAGCATTTGTAGTCTTACCAGAGGTAAGAACAAGTTGTTAATATTTTCAGAAAAAGGCTTACTGTTGCTCTTCCCATTTCTGAAATAAACAAATGCCACACTTAAAGGTATACATCAATTTGAAATGTACAATTTAAAATGAATTATTTAGAATAAAATCCCCTATTAAGAAGAGGGGGGGTTTTCTGCCAAAGGATAAGATATTTTTGCTATTAGTGTTAGAGATGATATTTTGTCAACGTGGTACTAATGCATTTACAGAGTGCATTTGTATTTGATTACTAAAATGGAGAACCAAATCCTAAAAGCTGTAGCTAGTGCTGAGTATGCTCAAGTCCTGCTAACATCATTTACAGGCAGAAAAACATAACATCTCTCTCCAGACTCTTGTCCATTAGAAATAATTTTCTAGACCTTCTGAACAGCCACCACTTTGTTTAGTTCTTGCATGCTAGTAAGGCTATTTGTTACCTTTGTTATATTATTCATAAATATTATTTTGTCCATCTAGCCTGCATTTTAATAATGTTATCAAGAAACATGTGAATATCTGATTTTTCTTCTCACTGGCTAAACTTTAAAATAAAACAAAAAAATTCAAACCAAAAGTACTCCCAAAACAACAAAAAACCCCAGTGAAATAAAGATATTCACTTTTTTTGTTTTACTTTTTTTAATGAAAAGTAGATTTTGTATTGAAATAACATTGTGGGATCATACACAGTCATTTAATTTTAAAATGGTTAAATTAAAACAAAAGCAACTTTTTAAGCTTAATGGTTTCAGTTGATCTCATTTCTCAGCCACTTTGAGGATGTCTACAGAGCACTCAATTTCTTCATAGGTAGATCACAGAGAGCAAAAACCTCTATCTTTCTGAAGGAGTTTCTAGTTTAGGATAAGGAATGACCCAATACTTGCTATCCTGATAGTATCATCCATGTGGGCAGCTCTCAGCAAGTTCTGCTGAGCAGCCGCAGGTCAGATGGACTCACAGAGCTTCTGAGACCTTCTCTATCTTTCCCAGCTACTGGCCGGAGCACCGTTTGGCAGCACAGTCAGCAAGACCATTCCCAAGGAGCATGTTAAATCTGCTCAAGACCTGGACACCATCTGGTCACTAGGGGCAAGACTAAAACGACTCTTTCCTGTTTCCCTATCATTGTTCTGTTCTAATCATTACTTACTGCTCTTACTTATCAGTTTTGGTGTTTGCAGGGCTACCTCCAGTACTCTGTTTTGTTTTATGGCTACTATGGTCGTGAAAGGAAGATTGGGAAAGCTGGATATCGGCTGCCTCTTGCCTACTTCCTTGTTGGAATGGCAGTGTTTGCTTACAGCTTCATCATTCTCTTAAAAAAGTAAGAATTCCCATTTATTGCTGTTCATACACTTGTATGCTCAGGCAATCATTATGGTGTATTTGTCCCATTAACTCTGCATTTATTCTGTATAGTTCCATTGATCTGGTCACGTCTCCTAACGTCAGGGAGGCAGGCTGAGTTTAATTCTAGCTTGCTCTTTATCTTGCTGTTGTTTATCTTTGCTCCCTCTTCACTTTCCCAGTCTATAAAAGGAGGAAAGTACACTAGATAATCTGTGTGCTTTCTGTTTGTATAGCATAAGGTCCAACACTCAAGGAAGTCCTTTCTGTTTCCCTCTGTTCTGGTATAAATTGTTATGACAGAAATTTATATTTTGAGTGTAATGCTTATAGTATTATTATTCCCATCTATTGAAATGGAAATATATAAAGTCCATGTTAGATGACATGTTGTTTCCATTGTTTCAGCCAGTATGTGGCAAATCATTTGAATGTAAGCTTAATTTCTCTACTGTTGAAGGGCCAGGAGTAGGAGTAACTCAGCAGAGAGAGCAAGACTGTTAGCGCTGACTATAAATCCAGGCAATGCTTGGAGAGGGGCAAGGTCACTCTATCCTCTCCAGATTTGCTTTCCCTTCCTTTCTGGATACCTACTTATTTGGCATTGTGCAGTCCAGGGACATTTTTAGCACTGCCTGTAATAACTCTCAGTTTTGAAGTCGAACCTTCCCTTTTCATTTATTTTTATTCCACCTGCTGGTTTGTGCCAAAGGTCACTGATGCCTGACACTGATCTATGCATCTGCAGTTTCTGGCTGTGATCAGTTCTTCTCCTTCTGATTTATCTCACTCTTTGCTTAGCTGCTTACAGTTCCCCTTTTAACATTGTCCTTTTGGATGCCCTTTCTTTCATAAGCTATTAATCTTCATTTCATTTCTTACACTTTGCAATATTCTGCCATCTTGCATATCTGAGATGAGTAGGTGAGGTTTTCTTTCTTTTTCCAAAGGTCTGTAAAATGGCTCTGGGTTTCTATTTGACAATAACATCTATGCTTCAGCATGAAAAAAATACAGAAAAACCCCCAAATCTTATGCAAGATCACCAGTTTTGTCAAATTAGCTTATAATCACACTACTAGTGATCTTAGTGATGGTATCTTCCAGCTGGATCCTACCTGGGCATCGTAAAACTTTTAAGTCCCCAGCTCTAGTGCAATGTGTTTGTTTTATTTATCAGCTATAAAGAATGAAAATATCAAATGTCCTTCCACAGAGAGTCACTTCTGCACTAGAACAGAAGTGAAGTTCATGTTCTGAAACTCTCTTTTATTTTCTTCAGAAAGCTGCTAAGAATGACACTAACTGCTGCAAACTTTTGGTAGTTCTAAAAGTATAGGCATCTGAAAACTATGAACTAAATCAGTGATTACCTTCATATTCATCTTCATAAATTAGCAACAGTTGAATATTTGTTATTTTTTTTACAGAATGGCAAAGAACTCAAGAATGAGTTTAGCAAGTGCCTCTGACGAAAATTACACTTTCTGTTGGAGACTCTTCTGTGCTTGGGACTATTTAATAGGAAATCCTGAGGCTGCAGAGAGTAAAGCTGCTGCCATAGTTAATAGCATTAGGGTGA
The DNA here is from genome assembly GCA_013399015.1 of Galbula dea. Classification (NCBI taxonomy): domain Eukaryota; kingdom Metazoa; phylum Chordata; class Aves; order Piciformes; family Galbulidae; genus Galbula; species Galbula dea. Next base: position 919,277 of record VWZX01005630.1, read on the forward strand.
GCAACTGAACTTCACATTATTTAAAGTTGATTTGCTATTTGCTTGTTAGTTCTTAAGCTATATGAGTCTTTCCTTCCCTTTCATTTTTTACTGGTTCTTGGTATTCATTATCTCCCTGCCTAAGAGAGGGCCATATCACATCTTTGTGTGGTATTGCAGTCACACCATACTGGCTGATGCTGTCTTTCTGTCTCAGCAAGGCTATTGTGGTGTTCTCTGGAAGAGTTTTATTTATTGCCACTGCATATGTGACAAGAATTTGCTTGTGATGCAGTTTCATTATTTAATAGAATCGGATTCATGTCAACAATGTAAAAACACTCTTTTATTTCATCTCTTTATAGCAAACAATCCAGGGACAACTTACAGCTGTGTTAATATTAGAAAAGTTCAAATACCAATGTTTTCCATTTAGAACTTAGAACAGGTGTGGTTTTCATCAAAAGCAATTTACCAAATTTGTTGTAGGGATAAATTAATAAGCTATGATATTTAGTTATTGTCATGAGTGAGAATCATTTTTGACTGTTCTGTATTACCTTACTGACACATGGATTCTATAGGCATGTCCTTCAAAAAGATCTGGTAGTGTAAACCCCAGATCATTGTACCCCATTGATCATGCATGACTGAAAGTGCACTAGTAGTTGATTACTGCGCATTGTATCTCAAATGTCCTTCACTATTTAAACTCACTTATCACTCCTAAAAAGCTACACAGGACAGAGGGGTATTTATTATCTCTTTGTACTTCCAGGATGTAAAGCTTTTTATTAGTATACTTGATATCTTCTGTGAAAAATACATGCATTATTTTTGCTGAACGCTATTAAAATTATATTGCTGTGTTTCTTTCAAGGAAGCTATATTGGAAGAGCAGGAGAAGAAGAAAAGCAAAAACTTGTATGTATATAAGACCAGAAATACCTTTCAAAGCACTGTTTTGTTACAAATAGTGCTAATCTGCTTGTCATACTTCTAAAAACCATATTAGAAAAGACCCCTGGTGTCATAAGACAACCTAGTGTATTGGCTCTGTCTCTCTTTTTCTCCCCACCCCAGGGCAGTGACCATAAGCTTAAGAATTATTGCAAACATCCTTGTGCTTCTCTCGCTTGCTGGAAGTATTTACATTATATACTTTGTTGTGGATCGATCCCAAAGGTTAGAACGCACCAAAAAGGAATTGACTCTTTGGGAAAAAAATGAGGTACACTGTCTTTATGCCACCTCTGTGCTAGAAGCAGGATTATAGTCTCAGGGCTCTCTATACCAGCAGTGTGCACTGAGATGTAAATGGCAAGAGATGAGCCAGGAGAAATGCGGAACGAGAGAGCAGAGTGGTGGTTACCTGAATCTGTCTTCACAGACTTGTTCCCTCTGCTCTGCAGCAAGGTGTTAGCAGAGCTGAACTGGGCAGGGGGATGCCACAGGCCCTCATTTGACAGAGTCTGCAGTTCTAGCTGGCCCCTATTTTGTGAGGACAAAGCATAAACTCTCCCGTCACTTAGAAATCTACTTTTGCTCCCATGGTTGAGCTGAGTGAACATTAGGGCAATGGGCTAGAAAGGAATCAGCTTTGACAATAGCTATTCACGTCAACTAGAGTATATGGAACGTTCTGTGAATGTTCAGTGGAACATTTCCATTCAGAGGAATGAGTGGGTACTGAGAGTAGGAAGGGAGTAAGTGCAGAAAAGCTACTTATCCATTCCAGAGAAAGATGCTGTCCTGTTTCCCACATATTAAGTTTTTATTTTAACTAATAAAGTAGTAACTTTAAAGCTACAATATATGGACTAAAAATTCTGAGTGCTTTTCCAGATCTATAATATTTGGATCATAGCAACTGTTATTAGTAATGTGAATAATAACTTTTTAAAGCATCTCCTCCAAGAAAAGGAATCTCTAAAGCATGTGCATTAGCAGTATTTTAGTCGGCACTCAAGGTACCACAGAATATTTACATGAACAACTACGAAAATGCTGCATCTTTCTATTCTGTAGGTAAGTGTAGTTGTGTCACTGATTACAATGATTGCACCTTCTGCTTTTGAACTTGTGGCAGCACTGGAGATGTACCATCCAAGGACTACTCTTCGCTTCCAGCTTGCCAGGTATGGATATTATTTAGGGAAGAGGTGGAGGAAGAGGAGAGATGGGTTCTGGTCACATGGTTTAGAAACACAGAAACATCTCACGGTTGGAAAGGACCTTCAAGATCATCAAGTCCAACCTATAGCCCCACATTACTGCTATCTCTAAACCATTCCCCAAAGTGCCACATGTACCCTTTTTTTGAAAACCTCCAGTCAAACCAGAGAATTTATGAGCAGTTGATTGATTAGCAATTATCTGTAGCTTATTCTTCCTCTTTTCAGGGTTCTGGTTCTATACCTGGGAAACCTCTACAGTTTAATCATTGCTCTACTGGATAAAGTGGACAGTATGAGTGTCACTGTAAGTTTAACCTGATGTTTTCTGACGTGTAAAGCTAGTAGACTTTATAGACAAATTTTGATTTTTGATGATATAGATGAAGTCAGATGAAAATGTGTTTGAAACTGACTAAAACATAATTTGACAGGATTATAAAGTTCAGCTTGTAATGTTCATTTACAGCTACTTGTAGTCTTTTAAGATAATCGGACCCATTTGATTACTGATGTAACATGATAAATAAATTTCTGTGCTTTGCTTAAGTATTAAAAAATAATTTTTTAAAAGCCATTACTTTAGGCCAAAGATTTCCAGCTACCTAAAATTACTTTTCAGTACTGTCCTTACAAAGTTCCATCAGGCTCTATATATTGACAGCTACTTAAGTCATCTAACCGCTACTTGAAAATACATTAAGGAATACCTCTAAGTGTGTATGTTGTAGAAAGTACAGATACTTGCATGTATGTACAGTTGAAAAAGTAGCTTTTGGGACATTTATTATTTCAGGACTCTGATATTAACAACAGTGCAAGTAATTCTACCACCTTCTTAGCAACCAAAACTCTTTCTAAAGAAGACAATCTATCTACAACTATTCCTGATGTACAAATGAAAAGAAATGGCCTTGTCACAATGGAAGAGAGTCTTACTCAAGGCTTGACAGTCTCTGACTCACTGGTTAACAAAACAGTTTCCTTTAACGCCCAGAACCCACAGGATCAGTGCTGGGAGACATATGTTGGTCAAGTACGTAACTGTTTTATTATGTCATCAACTTGTTCCTAATCCATGTCTGACAAAAAGTTAAAATCATGTTGTGCTGTGTTCAGTTTTAGAGCTTTTTTTGTTACAAATTCCAGAATTTAGCTAAGGATTGTGTAGCAAGTGTGAAGACTGTGCAAAGTGATACTGCCATAGATAAAAGCTTCATTTTTTCTTCAGTATCTACAAGGTGTCTAGTGTTGTACAAATGCTCTTTTGCCAGGCATCAGTCTCTGTCTTCAGCTGTGCACAGGCAGATCTCTAGAGACGCATGATATAGATCCTATTTTAATAGGATACATCTTATTAAACTCATACAGAGAGACATGACTATAAAAATATATAAGCAATAACATGCAGCCTGTGCAGGTTCAGATTGCTGCCTGGATAGATAAGGATGCAGATCCAACCATAAGATTGTGCTTTTGGTCACTTGTAGCATATCTCTGAGGGAAAAGTCAAAGAAGAAAAGCTAAAAAGGAAATAATTTGGATATTCAAATCATATTTTATCAGGAGACTAATCCTGAGCCAAAATACAAGTACAAATGCAAAGAAGCCATATGCAGTTAATTTGCTTCCAGAGTGACTCAGTATGTGTGAATGATATGCATTTCAGGAGATGCTAAAGCTTTCCATTATCGACATGATTTTCACAGTCGCAAGCATCCTGCTAATTGACTTTTTCCGTGGACTATGTGTCCGATATTTAAGTGATTGCTGGTGCTGGGATCTAGAAAGCAAGTTTGTAAGTACACTCTTTTTTCACCAAACTAAGATGCTGAATATGGGCAGACTCTTACCCTCAGTACTGGACATCCTTAAAGCTTTTCAACAGATAGATAATTTCTTGTAGCACACATCTATAAAGGCATAGCTCACACTGAGTTTAAGTAGGAGGATGCAGTGCAAATGCTGAGATTGGATGTTTTTCTCAAGTCTACTTCCATGGCTATGATGCAAAAATCTTTTTCCCAAAATGAGATCGTGGAGCAGTCCCTGAGTAAAAGATGAGACAGAGGGCATAGAGTTCCTCCTCACATCCTCTTTTCTGTAGCTGTAACATCTACCCATAATGTAGACAGGAACAATTGTGGTCTGAGAAACAATAATCAAAAACATATAGCCCTTTAAGAAAATTACAGTGAGTAGTATTTGATTAGCAAGAAGCTGTTGGCGTGAAAGGCTGAGTATTGTTCTTCACTAAAGTGAAGTAAACTAGTGAGGAATTAGTTCATGTAATCCTCTGCTGCACAGTAGGTTTTACTGTAGTCCCGCTGTCTGCCAAAAGTGGTATTGGTTCTGGATGTTTCAGGCTATGTGCTGTCTGCAAGCTGATTCAGTCAAATGCTTCTCATAAATAATCTGAAAATAAAAATAAAATTATAACAAGGTATTCATCCTACACTGTGTTTTCTTGTAGCCAGAATATGGAGAATTCAAAATTGCAGAGAATGTACTGCATTTGGTCTACAACCAAGGAATGATCTGGTATGTAGTCCATCAGTGATTTTTCTTGTTCTTTGATGGCTGATTAGTAAACCGATCTGACAATTTCCAATGAAACTTATCCAAGTAGGATATTGGTGTTGCAGTATTTTATATTTTGTTGTAATAAGAGATTGTCTGTTGATAGTAAGCTGTTGTTCACCTGTTTTTTCTTTTATGTTCTTTTGGTATTAAAATTGCTTCTGGCAAGACTGAGCACTGACTTGATGTTATTTTTCTAGGATGGGAGCTTTCTTTTCACCTTGCTTACCAGCATTCAATGTTCTCAAGTTGATTGGACTCATGTACCTGAGGAGCTGGGCCGTGTTAACGTGTAATGTACCACATCAGCAGGTCTTCAGAGCATCTCGGTTAGTTGAAACAAGAACAAAAGATAAAGGACAAATCAAATGCAGACAATGGAAATGTCTTTTGTGCAAAGGAACAAAATGACAAGATATTGTAGCTCTGAAAGTCTGATAAATTGGACAGGAGTACTGATAGCAAATGTCTGGGGGGGAAAAAAAAGTTACTGAGAAACTGGAGGGTTTGTAAAGCAGAGTAGTAAAAGATATATAAGAACTGAAAAACTTGTCAGGGGAATGTTCCTAGACCAATATTTGGCCTAACAGAAATGCTTTATTTCTATCAAACCTAACAAATCCAACTGAGCACAATAACCTATGTGTTAACTGCTGCAAGTCCTTCTTATAGATGTTTCTTTGTTTGGCTGCTATGAAGTACCTGTTTTTTTCACATTTCACAGCAGATTTCTCATTTTTTCTTCTGTCATGATGAGTATCTTAATTGTTTACTCAAAATGGAAATAATTTAGGGCATCTTTAATTCTTAAGAATCAGTTATTTCTAATATGTTTTGAAGATAAATCACCTTCTGCCACTGTTCTTTTTCTCCCCTAACACAACCAGGCAGTGAGATCAGCTTTTATAGACCCTTCTCCAGCTGCAGCAGTGGTATCTGGAAAGCAGTGCAAATAGGATTTTGATCATTAAGAGTCTGTTTAACCTGGCTCTGTTCAGGCTTCCTAACCATAGCAGAATGATTTTGATCTTCCAGAAGTGTAGATCTTGAACTTGTTGGGTAGCTACAGATTTGTACCTTTTATGTTGCTACTGTTTTTCTCTCTGCTTAGAATAACCTGAAACATGTTACACCTTCTTGCAGATCCAATAATTTCTACTTGGCCATGTTGCTGTTCATGCTGTTCTTGTGCATGTTACCAACAATTTTTGCTATTGCCCGATATAAGCCATCTTTAAGCTGTGGTCCCTTCAGGTAAGTTATAATAGACTAATTAAAATTGCAAACATTTTATTTTATTCTCTTACAATGCATTTATCAAGTTCAATAATACCCAAATTAATGATTTTGTTTTAAAAAAAAAGTTGCCAGGCCAATGTTTTTCTGCTGCCAGTGTTTTCCAGCTTAAGATTTCATTGGGTTAATATGTCAATATTCTGACTGAAGTTTGACATTTTGCTTTATATATGTGGTTCACTTATTTTATGTTTATACAATGTAATGTGGCATTGCCACATCATTACCTGTGTCTCAAGTCAAGTACCCTCCAAGCCTTTCAATGCTTTTGTGCTTTGGAAAAATTGTTAAAAAGCAATAATGAACAACTTGCCTTTTTTTGCTTGTGGTTTGTTTTTCTTTCACTGTAGTGTTCTGAATGAGTTTTGAATGAAACTCCTTTTTTTATTCAGTGTGACACCACTTAACAAATCGATGTATCTAGGATTTCTTACAACTTTATTTTACCTTTCTTTCCCTCCCCATTCTCTTGTAGTGGACAAGACAAAATATATGATATTGTTTCTGAAACGATTAAAAAGGATTTTCCCACATGGTTCAACACAGTGATTACTTATATCAGCAGTCCTGTGGTTGTTCTCCCTGCACTACTTCTTTTATTGTAAGTACTCTGGTTTTCACAGGCATGTTAACATTGACTTTATTAATGCTGGCCTTATCTCTGGAGAGTCCAGTGTTGACACTGAGGAACAAACACTGCATTATTGTGATTTTATTAAGCAATTTTAATTTAAGTAATTTTATTAATTCTGTAATATTTTTTATTATCTGAAAGAAGCTCACCTTATTAAATATGTGGTATATGGATCAGACAGGAAGGAGAGTATGTTAAAAAGTCTGTCATCACGTTTTTGAAAGGTAATTCTTGTTCTGGGATACTGTGTTAGAGCAAGTTCACTATATTGTGTCAAGGATTGTAGTGCTGCTAGCACCAGGAAGCTTTAAGTTCCTTCTTTCATCTAAAGAGTTCCTCAGAAATTAATTTTCCATATCCTCATGGTCATTAGTTTATGACCATAAACAGGGCTCAGTCTATCATTTAAAGAAGCTTCTCAGTCATCCTGATTTCTGACAAGATAAACCAATTATGAAGGTCTGTTCTTAAGTGTTAATGTAATAGAACTTGCTGCAGACTTTCCGGTGGAAGTCCTTTCTTACTCTAGTTTATAAATAATTGTTCACAGCTGGGAATTAATATTTACTTTGAGCTGCTTCAATTAACTTTGCTGTATGAAATATTATCTGTCTTGCATCTACCTTTGTATCATTTTTTTCCCCTGTAACCTGCAGACAAATGCAGTCTGTCCCACCACTGGGATTTTCAGACAAATCAAAAACACTGGAGCAATATTTCCTATTTGGTCCCAGCCATGTAAATATGAATATATTTACAAATTTAAGTAGATCTATTGGCTGCTGGGAACTTGGCTAAGCACATATGTAAATGTTTGTGGTACGAGATCTAGCTGTAAGACTTTACCTCATTTGAGAGCCAGCGTAATGGATGACGTCAGGCCAGATCAGATCTCAGCTGTGCCAGTGTAAACAAGGTGTTATTGCAGTCAGTCAACAAAATTGCATTGGTTCCAGTCTGCAAACTCAGCTGTAATTCTAGTGTCTCTGCTCCATAACCTTGGACTGGGGGAAAAAAAACAAGAAAATATTTACCAAAATTTTAATTTTGAGAGTGTCCAGCATTTAAACAACAACAAAAAAAAAAGCTGGACATGCACCCAGGGTTACATGCACAATGAAAAAAACCTGCAAAAACCACAGGCACAATTAGAATCACTGTTAAATCTGTTTTCAGTGTCATTTCTTCTTCACGTATGTTTGCTTGAAAAAAGGCTGTGGAAAAAATGTAGCAACTTAACCTGTACATAACTTTGACCTATAAACCCTGAAAGAGAAAACTGTCAAGATGAATGTTTGAAGGGACTCATAATCACCTCTTTCACTTCCAGCATGCTAATCTATTACCTACAAAGTATTGCAAGATCATTAAAATTCACCAACAATCAACTGAGATTGAAGATCCAAACAGTAAGTACAGCACAAAGCACTTTTTCATGCAATTTGGTGGATATTCAGTAAAGGACTTAAACCTCATTAAATCTCTGAAGCCATTTCCAGTGTTTCACAATGTAAAACCAATCCTGTATTTTTTGGCTTTGCACAGCTGTGGATTTACTCTTTAACCCATAATAATTTACTGCTTCATATTCTTCTGAATGTATTTTAGGAAAGAACTGAAGATAAGAAGAAGGTGGTTCAGATGGCAGTAGGTAAGTTGGTGAGCTTTAGAAATGCCACTACTAAAAAAGCATTTGGGTATAAAACCATCTTGATTTTTCATACATAGCAGGTTCTAAATTTAGAAATCTGAATGTTTGTTGTAATAATTTCTGTTTTCTAGCCAGAATTCAAAATCTGGAAGGGAATGACAAGAGACCAGAGCAAGAAAATGATATTATTAGCCAGGAGTCTTCTGTTCGGTCCTCTACTCCCCGGAAGAATGGGAGTGTCTTGAACTTCGAATCTCCCATGAACAAAGGCACCAGAATACAAACCATCTCCCAGTCTGTTCCTCAAACTGTGCCCTCCTCTGATGTTGCAAGACCTGTTAATGCAACTTCCACAATTTCAACATGTTTAACATCAGCTCCTTCGGTATCAGGTGTACAGAAACCAAGAAACGATCATACCACAAACAGGCAAGACGACTTTGGTTTTGAAATGGCATTTATTCCAGCAGCTCCATGGAATACCTGGGTTTATTTACAAAACAGCACTGCATTTGGATTGTCTGGAGCAGTAAAAGAGCTGAGGAATTTTTTAAAAGCTGATTCATTCATGGGTATTGTTCAGCTTCTTGGTGACCTCACCTTCTTAACTCTCCTCATAAGGCCTGTTCTCCAGACTCCTGATCAGCCTAGTTGCCCTCCTCTGCACCCTCTCCAGCACCTCAATGTCCTTCCTATATTGCAGTGCCCACAACTGCACACAGTACTCAAGGTGTGGCCTCACCAGTGCTAAGTACAGGGGCAAGATCACCTCCCTGTTCCTGCTGGCCACACTGCATTCCTGATTCAAGCCAGGATGCCATTGGCATTCTTAGCCACCTGGGCACACTGCTGGCTCATGTTCAGCCGGCTGTCAATCAGCACCCCCGGGTCCTTCTCTGGTGGGCAGCTCTCCAGCCACTCCTTCCCGAGCCGGTAGTGCTGATGGGGGTTGTTGCGACCAAAATGCAGGACCTGACATTTGGCCTTATTTAAATTCATACAATTGGCCTTTGCCCATCGGTCGAGCCTCTCTAAGTTCCTCTGCAGATTGACACTTCCATCCAGTGTAGTGTCATCTGCAAACTTACTAAGGGTGCACTCTATCCCCTCATCCAGGCCATCAATAAAGATGTTGAACAGGAGCAGCCCCAGCACTGAGCCCTAGGGAACACCATTCGTGACTGGCCACCAACTGGATTTAACTCCATTGAGCATAACTCTTTGGACTCAGCCATCCAACCAATTTTTTTATCCAGCAAAACATGTGCACATCCAAGCTATGAGTAGCCAGCTTCTCTAGGGGAATGCTATGGGAACTGTGTCAAATGTCTTGCTAAAGTCAAGGTAGACAATATCCACAGCCCTTCCCTCATCCAATAAGTGTGTCACCCTGTTATAGAAGATCAGGTTAGTCAAACAGGACCTGCCCTTCATGAACTCATGTTGACTCGGCCTGATCACATCAATCTAGTGTTTGACTTCCAGAGCAATAGATTTCTTATATGTTTTAATTACATTAGTAGATAAGTGTCTGTCTCAATATTTCCTTCTGTGTTTTTTTTTTTCCTTCCTAAAGATATCCAAGTGTTGTGCATGGGAGTGCAAGCGAGCTCTGCAAAACAAAGCCCTACACACCAGTGACTTTCAAAAAGCGCACTGAAGATGTTCATTCTGAGCCTCTCTTCAGAAAAGGTGTTCGGCACATAAATCCAGATGCTCCTGTGGCAGGGGCTCCTGTGTTTTTGGGACGTAGACCATATGCTACCAGGTATTTTCTGGTTAATGAAAATGAGCCCCGCAAAAAATCTCTCCGTTCTGGCTCTCGACTCCAAAGACACCTCAGAAAGGATGAATCAGGAGATATTATTGAGTTGTATCCACATAATGTCAGAAGGTACGTGGTTCGAACACCACACGAGATGTACTCCCCTCATCCCAGTGAAGATGAGGAGGATGAAGAGGAACCTGGGAGAGAATTCATTAACAGATCTTACCGCCCTCGCTCACTTTCTGATCTTCGCCCACCTCCACGATTTTACATTGGGGAACATGCTGATGGCCACATTCTTATGAGCAAGGATCTAGCTAGAGTCCATTACAAATCCTGGAATGATGGTTTTGACCTGGACCTGGACAGGCCTCCATATGCTTACAAGAAAGTGCACCTGAACTATCCTGAGCCACGTGTGAAATCAAAATCAAAGCAAAAACTGGAGCAATCTCTAACAGAATCCGATTCCATTTCCATCGAGTCCAGCAGCGACCCGCAGAACAGCAGCAATGACCAATATATCCAGGTCATTCATAGCAAGGAGAAGTATCCAAAAACCGGGAAAAAACTCACCAAAAAGAAATCAAAAAATAGTGTTGATCTAAATATTTCTGAGCCTAATGAACTAGTATGCTCAAATGTTTGAGAAAGTGCCCCAGCTTACCTGTTTTCAACGGGTCTATGTGCATTTGTTGTACTCGCTGTTCAAGGCTTATCAGAGGAACTACAACAAATTCTGCAACAGCAGTGCAAACAGCCACTTGAGGTGGGAAAAGCATTGTTAGCCTTGTGTTTGATTGTTAACTGTACCTTGCTTTAATATCACAACTGATACGTTACAAAATTTGGAAATTATTCTAATTTATTACTTAGTGTTATGCTTTAAAAAAAGACCAAAACCAACAACACAAACACCAAAAAGTCCACCTACTGGAAAAAAAAAAAGCTATGTACTTCGGGCACTTTAATTAAATCAGTACTAAAACACATTAGTTGAGGCTGTCTTTGTTTCTTTGATAGCTAAATATGCTTCCACTGAGTAAATGAAGCAAGTCATCAGCTTCCTACTAATAGTTTGCAGTTGCAGCGTGACTTTGACATCTTGATGTGCCCAGTTTGAATATGATGTAGATCAAACAAATCAGCAACAGGCTGATTACAGAGATCAGTAAGTTTCCTTAATGTAGTGCATGGGGAACGGAGTTATGTGATTATAGCAGTACATGTCATCCTTCTAGCTGAAATCTGAGATCTTCCATTAATTTTCTGGCAAGACTCCTCATCCCAGCCTGATAAGCTTCACTGTGGAAAAACTTCCTATCCACGGCCTTTAAAAAAATTCCAGAAGAGCCACGCCACGGCCACCCGCGGCTCCTCGATGGCAGACCTAGCCCTACTACCGCTGCCTAGCCAAGCCACGCCACCTACCCGGCGGTAATGCCCGCGCCGGCTGGAGGCCGCGCCCCTCAGGTGAGGGGGCGGTGCCACATAGGCCCACAGGGGCGGGGCAGGGCGGCACGGAGCTCTCTTAGGCAGTGGCCGGGCGGCGCCTGCGCTGTTTTCGGTCATGGACTACGTGGGGCTCGCAGAGGGGGCGGCCGAGAAGATGGAGCTCTACCGGCGGGATCCTAGCGGCTGGCGAGGCTGCCGGCGCATGGTGAGCGTGCGGGAGGAGGGGGGTGGGTGCTGCTGCGGTCCGAGGCAGTGCAGGGGCTGGAGAGGCGGGGCGGGGGCTGGCCCGGCGTGGCGGCTGAAAGCTCCCCCTCCCTGCAGAGCGAGGTGTCAGTTTCTTGGAGACCCTCCGCGGAGTTTGCCGGCAATGTGTGAGTACAGCCGGTGCCCTGCGCCCATTCCCCGAGCTGCCGGGGCCGAGGGATCACCCCCCGCGGGGCGACTGGGGTCAGGCAGGGGGGAGCAGCGAGGGTTGGTTTGGTTTCATCCTGCTGCAGGTACAGGGGTGAGGGGATCGTGCCTGCCAGCCCCCAGGACGTCTGGGAATGCATAAAGCCGGTGGCCGACGGGCCCAGGACCAAGTGGGACCAAAACGTGAAGGACTTCGAGGTCATCGAAGCCATCAGCGATGTGAGTTTATTACGATCTGTTCTGATGTGATTAATGTAATGTTGTGTTCAGAAACGTTGAGCTCTGCAGAGACCTTCATGTTGTAGTGCCTCAAGAGACAGCCTGCCTTACTGCAGGGAGGTGAAAGGATGTCAAGAAGCTGTACAACCTCTCTGATAATACTGAGTTTTTCCCCACAAATTTCATATATTCTCTTAACAATGGCTTATCTTTCTGAAAGGAACTACTAATACTTTCTTGGTTAAATGCTGCATCCTTAAAATATGTAAATGTTTACTACTAAAGGTTCCTGCCCTGTGTTGTTGATACTGCAAATCAACCCAAGCATGCTTACTTTTAATAAGCTGTTTGTGAGGGAAGAGGAGGTTTAGAGAATACATAGAGTTAGGTAAGCAGTGAAGTGTTCGTGTCATCAGTATTAATTCAGTTCTGATATTTCACCATGGCAGTATGCAGCTCTCTGCACTGTGTGGTCATACTCTGCTTGCCAGCACTTACCAATGTGGCAGAAGCCTCTGTTTTGGGAGCCTGTCACCAGAGAGCCCCGACAGAGGGGATGGTAGTGTTAAGGTTTTTGCAGCTGAACAAATTTCATTATCAAGTTGTATCCCATGTGATATAATACAAAGTAGTTATCTTTGTTAACTTTCTGGAAAGAAGTATTCTAACTCTCCTATGAGCATAGACATGTGAGATTTGCTTTTTAGCGTCCATTGTGGTGTCTGACCTTAAGCTGAAAGCAATGCATTATCACTCTGTTATTCTCTGTAAAACTGTCCTTCAGTAACATGCCATAGTGCCTTTTGACTGTGCTGATTTGCATTTGTTCAAGAAGGGTTGTAATAGAACTCCTTGATACAGTTTAGAAAGTGTAAATGAAGGAGGACCAGAAAGTACAGAGAATTTCATACTGTATTTTTGCAAGCATAAACTGACATAACTCTGTTTTGTGATTTCCAGACTGTCTCTATATGCAGAACAACAACCCCTTCAGCTTTCATGAGGATTATTTCACCAAGAGAGTTTGTGGATGTGATACTAATGAAGCAGTATGAAGATGGGACAATGCTATCTGCTGGTAAGATGCCTACATGCTCAGCATGTTCACATTATGTTAGGAAATAAGCAGGAACTACTGGAAATGAGTATAAAGCAAAAAGTAGGTGACATGCTGTTTAGTAATTGTTGATCTGATCTTGATCTGAAGATAAAATATTAGTGGTCATTCTACATTGTTGTTCTCAAGAATATGTAAGTGATCTTACCATTCAGATTGTATTGTTGGCTTATGGTTTCTTCCCTCTCTATGCTTTTGAGATGGAATAAGCATTTAACTTCTGTTAAGTTCTGGAGTTTTTGTGTGTCTGGTTTTGTTGCTCTTTTTTTTTTTTTTTAAGTTGTTACATAACTTCATAAAAGAGTCCCATTTAGGCTAAATTTTCTTCTACTTTTTTCTGTATTGCCTCTATCTTTTGGGGGAGCTATTGCATAAATATATCACTCTTGTATGTGAAAATAATTGTTCTTATGAAACCAAATAGTGCTGATTTTTAAGGAGCTGCTTATATGTGGAAGGATGTTCTTTTTGTTTTTTTCGCTTCCATCCTGTTGTATACCTGTTATAAATCAATGTTTTCATTGCCCTGCTCTTCAGCTGTCCCATTTTCCCATCCTGTTCAGGAATGCGTTGCCAGAAATTTATATGCTTGCTAGTGTGTGGCTTCTCAGCACTGAAATGGCATATACTTATGTGACATGGATTTGTTGAAAGTAACTTCAATGACCTCTCAAGAAAAAAGCCATGTTCTCACACAACATGGGTTCTGTGAAGCTCCCTCAAACTGTCTTGCTTAAAGTAACAATTGGCTCTGAATTCAACACTCCTTTGATTTTTCCTATTCCATGCTTGAAGTGATTCCTTTTAATAGTCTCTTCTAACTGCTTGCATGGCACAGCCCCACACTGAAAAGATTGCTCTGCTATTCTTCTTAACTATTTTCTCTTTAGTGAGTTTGCTTCTCAGTATGAAGGACTCTTTCCCATCTGCTGTGAAAATGATTCTTTTCTCAAATGCTTTTTCTTACAGCCACAAATGTGGAACACCCACTGTGTCCTCCTCAACCAAACTTTGTGAGAGGTTTTAATTATCCCTGTGGCTGTTTCTGTATCCCTTTTCCAGGGTAAGAAGTGATCTATTTGAACATTATGTATTCTAAAGCTCTTCTAATCCATTTTGTGGTATGTTTATGTATATATGGCCATGTGAGACCTGTAGCCTTTTGGCAATGACATGTTTCTGTCTTTGACTGGTAATCATTATGAGTAAGTGCCCTTTTTGTTCTCTTTTTGTGTGCAATGAATTAGTCTACCTTTATTTCCTAGAGGGAAGTCTTTAATGTTAAAAGAACCACCATCATGGTAGGATTCTTTCTGAACTCTTAGGCAGAGATCCAGTGGAACATACATGCATGGTCTTAATTTTTGGTAAATTGAGTATTATGGTGTTTATTATATTGCTGCAATTCATAAACAGAATCATGTACCTAATTAGGGCCGAGCTTAACTGTAATTTGGCTTGTGGCATTAACCACATTCATTGAAATGTGGAATTAACATCTGTTTGTGTTATAAAAGTACTTAGAAATATCTATTGTTAAACAATACATATGAGATTTATTGTGAAATTCTTAATGCTTTTAAACCACTGGCTATAAAATTACTTGTGTTACCTTTACAGGGAGCCAGAGAAGACTCAACTCCTCAGTTTCTTCCAGACTGATCTTGGTGGCTATCTTCCCCAGACAGTGGTGGATTCCTTCTTTCCAGCTAGCATAGCTGGATTCTACAGTAACCTGACCAAAGCTGTTAAGGCATTAAAAGCATGACAAGACCAATTGCTGATATCACCAGCTAAGGGTATGAAAAAACCTCTGGGGGCTTGAGGGTAAGAATAGGAAGTTGGCCTACAGGACTTTTCTATCAGCAAAGATACTTAGGAAAGGTGAAAGGAGAGCAATGACTTGAGTAAAGCAGATTTTTAAGTGTTTTCTACCTGTCTATGCAAAACAATGCATTAATGTCTAATACATTATCCTTCATTTTCATGATTAGAAAAATGTCAGACCAGAGGCTGGAAAGAATCCTGGAGACAGCACTGGTGGCTGTCTGCAGGGAGAAAGTTCACATACTGGATCTTGAGGAGAGGAGGTGGTCTAGTGGTTAGGATTTACCACTCTCACCACCAGGACCCGGGTTCAGTTCGCAGTCAGGGAAGCTTTGTTTTGACCTAGTCTTAGGGAATCCTGCTCTGGCAGGGGGGTTGGACTAGATGATCTTTCAAGGTCCCTTCCAACTCCTAACATACTGTGATACTATGATCTGTTCTTTGGACATGCTTTATCAGTGAGGAGGAGCATTGCTGAAATCCACTTAGCACTACAGCATTACCCAGGTGCTGGTCAGCTCTGCTTTGTCTCTGAAGCTCGGTGTAAACTCCTGTGGAGCGATGTTCCTTCCCCAGTGGAAGAGGTCATTCTGCTGCTGCCAGTGCTCACAGAGCTGTTGAGGTGCTTCAGTGGGTCCAAGCCAGCAAGTAGTAAAAGCCAGAAAAAAATGGATTGTATTGTTTTTTCCAGCAGACTGCAGCATTAGTGGTAAATATGCCTTAAGTGTTTTTGTAGGTTTTGTTTTTGTTTTTTTGTTTGTTTTTTTTTTTAAATCAAGGTCCAGTGCATAAAAATTCATAGGTGTGTGGGCTGGCAGGCAGCCACTCTTCCTTTCTCCCCTCTGTACTGAAACCAGCAATTTCCACAATGTCATGAAACAAACTGTACTGACATAGGGCCAATAATAAAAGAGGATTAAGCACTTTACTTGCCATTTTTGAAGCTGCACTTGAAATGACCATTTTTAACTGGACTGAAATGTTCTTTGTCTTGTGGTAAGAGCTTTTAACAGGTAAATAATGTTTTCTGTTGCTTTGACTTGACAGGCCATAAAGACATTGCTTTTATTTTGAAGGCTGGGTTGCCTCACAGCACTGTCTTGGGAAATCAGCTCCTGATCTTGTGTACAGTAGTTTGTCCAGCTTTAGAAAATATTTATGGTGCTGGTTACTGCAGGAGTGTCAGACATTACTATGGATTACATAAAATTACAAAAGGAAAACTGATTGCTGAATTAGGAATTTAAATACAGGTTGTGATTTTAATGCTGTAACTGGGTTATTTAACAAAGTAAACATGCTCTTCTTTCTGTCCTTGTATTTGTTTTATGTTTAGTACAGGGCATGGACTTGCACACTGTTTCCCACTGTAGATCTTACCATGTGGAATAGTTTTGGGGTTTTTATTGAAGGAAACTTTTTAATCTGGTGTCATTTGTGTACAAAGATGTACAAACTTGTGTGAGTGTGATGAAATAAATATTTTTCTCCTACATCTTGCTATTTTTTTCTGGATCATCCTTTAAAATAGTTCCTCATACACCTGCTTTGCCGTCAAGGAAACAGAAGTGCCACTTAGACCTCTAGCATCTCTCTGAATTGCAGGCAACAAGAGAGGGAAAAGCCTTCACTCCCATTTACACTCCCCACTAACTGGGTATAAAGGTATTTTGGTTAAAACACTCACCTTCTCAGCTTTTGTGCCCTGGGTTGGTCCTTATTTCCAGTTGCTGCTTTTGGTACTTACAAAGAGTAATGAATTCACTGAGAAGAGATTTAGACCCTGATTGTTGCAGAGTCTCATACATACTTATCTAAATGTACTAAAGTTCTTAGGCATGAAGTGCAATGTACCAGCAGGTCTGTGAAGAATCATGACTAATTTAATTAGCAAAAAATTCAAGGAGCAGAACTCAGGTCATTGCTCATTATTCTTGCAATTAAACCTTTTGCAGACAATGAGGCTTCATATTAACTATTTGTTACATATTTATTTTTATTTGTTCTAAGCAATAATGGTGGTAGGTGAGTCTCTTCCTAGGAATAATTTAAGGATCCTTCTTCTGAATGCTCAACACCTTCTATCCAGAAGGAAATAAGAGCCCTTTATGTTCAGCCTTCTGCCCTGCTGAGATGGAAATGTCTTGGCACAGATCATTTTCTGTGATATTGGAGGACTCACCAGTGAGATAGGCTGCCTGTCACATGGCATGTTTTGAGTTCTTTTGGTCTTGGCAGATGCCAGGAAATGCAGAGGGACACAACATTTGGAGAACTCTGAAACTGAAGCAAGGCAACCACCTCGGGGGGGAAAAAAAGTCAAACCTGTCTTGGTGGATCTGTGTCAGTTCTTAAATTGATGAAATTAAATAACTGTTTCAGGTGAGGCCATGTTGATGTAATTAAGGCATTCTATGCCATGCCTGTAGCTGGTCCAGTATCTGCTGTTAGTTGTTCAGATGACCAAAAATTGTGATCTGTCTTTCAAAGGAAATAGCTTTAACAGTGCTAAAGAGTTCAGGCCTGCTTTTCTGCACAGAAATCCTTCATGTTTTTCCTATATAGGTGGTATGGGCAAGTGGTTTAAAAATCATAGAATCTTTTATAGGCAACAGGCCTTTACTAAGACTTTGTTAAGCCTAAGTCAATAATGCAGATTAAGTACAAGAAGTTCTACCAAAAGTTTGAAATATTCAGGGATTTTCATGGAGGTACCTGTTAAAAATTGGACAGAAAGATTGCCTCTCACATTTTCCTCCTATTTTGCTTGCTACCCAATTCACAGAAATCTTGTTTTAAGGATTGCTTGGTTGATTTGTGGAAAAGGCAACTCAATTGGGAAGGGGTTTGGAAGTGTGGGGTCAGGGGGCTTGTCCAGTATGTTCTTTCAAGGATTAACACACAGTAAACTTGTGAGGAAAGGCCAAAGCAAGTTATGTGCCAGGATTCAATGAATAATTTCTCCTGTCTGTCCTACATCCTTTCCCGTCAGTTGCTGTTTCTGTGACAGTGTGTTAAGTGTGTGGAAAATAGCTCCTGAACTCTTGAAGTTCATGGTTTGGTGAAGTTCGGTAACTGAAGAAGGGTGCAGCAAATTCCCAGCTGTGGGAAGGTGATCAGCCAAGGACAATAACCAGTGCAGCCATCTGGCTTTCAGCCAGTGAGTCACTGCTTCCATCTTGATGTTGCATCTCTCCCTTCAGCAAGGTAGGTCAGAAAAGACCAGCTGGGTACATGAGGTCATCTTGCCATAGATATGCATGCTACTGCTGCTAGAATTCCTGACAGTGCTTAGAGAGCACTCTGCCAAAATACTGATAGCAGTGTTTCAAGCACAGATTTGTCTCCAAATTACTCGGTATTTCCAGAATAAACATTTGGATTCAGAACTTCTAAATCCAAAATAGTCTCCTTGGTACTCTCCTCTGTATTGCTTTTGTAAAGACATTTTAAAAATGTGCAGTTAGGAGGTAAGACTTGGTTCTAAATAGCCTTGTTACTGTCTTGCTTTAGTCCTCTGAGACAGCTGACTAGAGGAAGGTTAGGAAAGCCTCAACTATATCGCTGTCAGCTTCCTGCCTCACCCTTGCAGTGCTGTGAGACACTCCTTCCCCTCACTCCATTGCCGGACTTGAAATGGCTCTGTTAACTTGTACTACAAAGTTACCTTGGCAGATTTGGCTGTCCTGGATGTTTTGAGGTTTGAATGCAAAAGCTGTAGTTTTGCAGAGCACGTTGTTGTTTCGATACACAGTTACATACCCCTTTCTCTGCTTTTTTTCTAAGGCTTTACACATTCTCTAAGGCAATGTTTAGCTGTAGGCTTGTAAACACATTTCCTTCTGGGATGGTGAGACGAGAAGCATGCCTTGTGAAGTAAGACTAAAACTTTGTACACAGTGTACTTCCAATGTTTAAGTTAATAGCTTAAAATAGGAGGGTGTGATGGTTGTCACATGTTTTATTACAACCAGTATTTTATAATACTACATTTTGTAGCATCTGTTTCTGAATGTTGAAATAAGAATCATGCACATATTTTGTGCACATCTTACTTTATCTGACAACTTGCTCTGTAACTAGCAGTAAGATCACGTGTACTTTTTATATGCACTGAGTATCTCACTGCTAGCCAAGTGGCTGTGAGCAATAAAATCCTTTTGTTTGT
Source organism: Galbula dea (assembly GCA_013399015.1). Taxonomy (NCBI): domain Eukaryota; kingdom Metazoa; phylum Chordata; class Aves; order Piciformes; family Galbulidae; genus Galbula; species Galbula dea. Next base: position 938,556 of record VWZX01005630.1, read on the forward strand.
AATGTTGGCAGTAGTCTAATTCCTCTTCTTACAAAGTTTTAGATGACTTGGTGTTAGAGCTCGGCGTTTTCCTCTTGATGACAGCTGTGATGGGCCCATCAGGTAATGCCTTGATTATATTCCATGCTTCAAAGCGAGTGAGTCCCTGGATGGTAGTTGTGTGCACATGTAATAGCTCGTCACCAGCCTGAACAGGGCTGCTTTGTTCTAATGCAGTCCCTGGAACAAACACAAAAAAACCCAAAATGAAACAAACACAAACAAACAAAACTCCTTTAATTCTTTTTGTGGAGGAGACTTTAACATACCTTTCACTTATCAAGGATCACCAGCATGGTTTGTATAAGCCACCTGGTCTCAGCAGGCAGCAAATTACTGGCACTGCTCAGGATAATGCTGTACTTACAAAAATAATACCATTTTCATGGATATAAATCAGCAGTCAGTTATGAACTGCACAAGTTTGCATCAGCTAGGAACCTGCCATGTACACATTTAAATGTGTTTACCTTTAAATATCCTGTTGATGGTGATGGGTTTATCTCCATTAATAGAACCCTTCCCTCCTTCCAGACTGAATCCTAACCCAGCAGGTGTTTTCTCTAGAGTTACAGTGTGGATTGTACCTTCGGTTGCTGGAAACAAATGGGAAGTTAGGGAAAAGTAGTCTGAAAAGCTAAGACATCTGCTTGCAAACAAAGAAGTTCATTTTTAAAAAGACATTTTTAAAAAGAGAGAACCTAATAATGTTAGTCCTCTTTTTGTCATTGTAAGGCTTTCTGGAAAGCTGAGGAGAGAAAGTTACTCTTGAATTCATGGCTGAATGAAAATATAAAGAGGAAAGCTGGTGACATTTACTAACATTAGAAAAATCTGTTCAGTGAACAAAATTTTAAGTAAATTTATTTGACTTAATGTTAGTTGAGGCATTATCAACCACAAATTTGGTCATTTTTATTTGCAGTGTGTAAATAAAGCTACATATCTCCAGATCATGCTCTAGAAAGAAACCACAAAAATGTCTTAAGAATGTGAAGGGTTCTGCAAAAATCTGACCTTACTCTATTTCAGTTGTAGCCACCTGCTATAACAAACAATAGCACATTGTTTGTTCAAATAGAAGTTCTCTTTCACCAAGAAAGTCTTGTAAACTAGACTGACTCTAATAATGTTAGAATAAAGAATCACTGTTCAGTGACTTGTCATTATACCTTCAATTAGATATGTTCCTATAATAATCTTTGTATGTCTACAGGAACTCATACAGACAATCGCATTTGGTTTATTTCAGAGTTCCTTTTAGAAATCCATTAATTCTTTCACTTTCCAAACAAATTATTTTAAATGTCTGTTTCAGGAATGTTTTATTAACCATGCTGTCTTTAATCATGGTTCTCAGATTTTGACATTGTGTAAGTGTTGCTCATTGCAAAGAGCTGCTTTATGAATACCCAGATTTCATGTGATGAGTAAACACTTAACAGGTGGGGGCTGCAAGGTAATGCCACTGAACTTACCAGATTCTGGTGAGGCTTCACTTGCTACTGAGGATGTACTGGAGTTGATTGAAACACTGAGATGTTTATCTCCATCTTTAGCTTTTCTAGTGACAACAACAGCTTGTCTGGGTTGTCGAGCCTGTCGCATGATTACTGAGGCATCGTTGTGAGTAGCACCTTTAAGAGACTTTCCATTAATGGATAGTACTTCATCTCCTTTCTGGATAGTTCCTTCCTGAGATGCTAGTCCATTGGGAAATACTTTGTGTACCTGTTGAAGAGCCCACCACACACACACAACAGAAGAGGAAAAAAACCAACTAGTCACTAAGTCACTCAGATAATATTTTTCACTATGTACATCTTCCATTCTTTGCCAGGAACAAGTTGCTTCTAGCACATTTCAAAACTGAGGGCTAGCTAAATTTGCACAGAGAAGTTCTCCTGTGCACAGCCTTCTTTGAACAGCTAGGCAGTGTGTTTAGCCACAGTATCAGATGGCCAAAGCATTGGGGCCCATGGTATGTACCTTACCTATGCTACTTCCTGATACTCTCTCTGCTAGTGGGAGGAAGAAGGTATGAAGCAAGCCTCTAGCTTCCAGAACCAGTACCTGTCTACACGCTCACCCCATTCCTCCTGACCACCCAGTGTGGTCTACTATAAGCATGTGAATAAGGTGTTGGTTACTGCCAGCTGAAGGCTGTGTGTTTTTCTGCCTTGTCTTTCAGAGCTGTTGGGGTGAGTATGGTGCTCAAGGAAACAGGACACCACTGCCAACCACCTGGAGAGGGCTGCTTTGTGCAGAAGGATCCTGTTTTCACCTAGTAAGACCATGATTCCTCTGACTATGAGTACAGCTCCCTACTTTGATTATGCCAAAAGTCATCCTCTGTAGCAGAAAGCCAGTAAGTTATACATTTTTAGATAGAGAGTTTTTGGATAGTTGGATTGTTTTTTAAGAAAGATACTACTTACTGTTATCACTTTACTTTCTAGATCAATGCCCCCTGCCAGGCTGAATCCAAGCCCAGTATCTTCTTCTTTATGCAAAATTGTAACATGAATGTCATCAAATTCCTAGGCAGAGAAAGAAATAAAGTCAAGATGTGTCAAGATGATTGGAAAATCAGCATATTTTTTTTTGTCTCTTGTGCATTTTATAATGAGACTTAGTAGCATAAACATAATACTGAGACAGTTTTAGTATTTGGGTTTTGATCAAATTTACCTATCAATTACTTATTTATAAAATGCTATTCTGTGACTAAAATTGGTCTGGTTTGGTAAACAGGTTATCTACTGGATCTGGACCATAAACTGAATTATTTTACAGTATAGACATTATGCACTGTAGAAACAGAATATGTTGCTGAACCATCTTAGAGGACCACTTCACTGAAAAAATGGAAAAAGAATTTGGCATACAACTCACATGTATACAATTGTCACAGCTTAAAAATTTTCTCATTTTTATTTTTTAACAATGTTCTTCTAACAGGTAGAGTAAGCTGTCTCTTACTGCATTATCCCAAAGATGAGTTGGTATAGGATAAAAATTCCTGTTTAACCTAGTTTCCTAAGGAAACATGGCTTTCTTGACCCAATTACACAATCATGCTCAGTATATGAGTTATTGTAGTTTTTGATATTTTCTCTTGTTTCCTTCCGCAACTGAATCCACTGGCCAGCTGTAACCAGGCACAAGGTATGTGCTGCTCAGAGATTGTCCTGATAATTCCTTGAAAACAGACAACTTGATAAGAGAGAGGTTAATGTCCCATTGAGGGCAATGCTGCAACATAGCTTTTACTGACAAACAGACCAAAAATATCAACATGGGATGTTGACAAGAAACAAAAATTGATATGAAACTTGGCTTTCATAAATTCTGCTTATCAAACTGCTTTTTGATTGCAACATACTAGCAAAGTTTGAGGTAGTCATGAGAATTTGTCTCTGGCATGTATGTATATCTACCTAGTATTCTGATAGTCAGACATGAATTCACTACACATGCTCCACGTGGTACAGACACAAATCAGGACTAACCTGAGAGATGCATGCTGCTGCAGTTAGCCAAAAGGCAAAAGCCGTGTTAGCTTAGGCTCATTGGTGCGTTAATGCAGTTATGCTGCTTTTGCATAACGTGGAGTATCTTAACACAGCAAGTATGTAGCTGCCAGCAGAAGCTGAACTATTTTCAGTGCAAAGCTTTTGATGTTATTTGTTGGGTTTTGGTATTAGTTTTTGGGTTTGTTTGTTTTGGGTTGTTTTTTTCCCCAGTGTGAGCAGTCTTTGGAAGTCTTCACAGTTCTGGAATGCACACATTCAAACTTGGTTTTGGTTATTCTGAGCTTTGTTGCAATTTTAGATGAATCCAGTAAAACTAAAGGTCGCTCAGTACCCCAAAAAGGCCTCCAGAATACAAGTGCCTACTTCTTTTTACACTGACCTTACCTTCTGAAACGTTATGCCATTAGTTAAAGGGCTATTACTCTTGCTTTGTTACCTTTGAAGACTTCTTCGAGATATTTGATCAAAAGAGCTAAACATTGCTCCTGGTGCATATTGAGATGACTGTTTATTTGTTATAACATCAAGTTGCAAAGATTAACCAGGCACATTCACTCGACAGCTTTCTGAAACACATGCACAAAAAAAAAAAAAAAAAAGAAAAGAAAAAGCAGATTTACCTTTAAGGTTGCTTCATCTAATGATTTGACTTCCTCTATAAGCTTTGCTAACTCTTCAGAGGAAAGCAGAGAGATGACAGACTGCCCTGACACACCGGATGCTTGAGGTGAGCTGTGTTCCTGTTTCTCTTCCTCTGTTTCATTGTCTGCTAGGCTCACAGTATATTCTCTCAACTCAGAGAGGCTGTCCCATTGTGACAAGAATAAGAAAGAAACCTTGAGTTATGAAAGAACATACCTGTAAAAGCATGGCACAGACAATTTGGGAGCAGTCATCTTTGGATCTTATTAACATTTAATTGGGGTGGTAGCTCCTGTAGTAAGTATTATAAGTACATACAAATGTAAATTAATCATGTTAGCCTAACGGAAGTAGGATTCATCACATTAAATAATAGGAATAATCTGTTGGCCCCACAAAATAGCAGACTGAAATTCCTTTATCATGGAGATGCTAGAAATATTTCTCCTTAAGTAGGAGGAAGTTTGAAATATATATGTGCTTGCATAGTACAAGTTATAAACAGGTGTAAAGTTATGTGAGTCATTCAACCTTCGTGCTCTAAAAAGTTCTTAACACAGTCTGTGCTTTACTATTGTGTGCCACTGCCTTAGAATGTTAAACTGCCAGCAAATCAGCACAATGCTCACCAATGCTTATCTGTAAATGTGATTTTTAAATATATCTTACTTCAGTGAAAACCCAGTGTCCAGGTGATGGTTCTGACTTGCGGGTGAGAGAGAAGTCCCATCCTCTTCCAAAGAGGACTGAGACAATGTGTCCAGAGTTTCCCATGCACTGTTTCCAGAAGAGGCTGTAGACTGAGGAAGGCAAAGCAAAGATTTCATTAAAGCAGATGACACCTGGCTACTGATGGAATAGATTTTGCTACACTTTTCATCATATGGCTTCATCATCTCACAAGACTGGGTAGCAGTAAGTGGGAAGCTTCGTGACCTTAGGCTGTGTGCTTTTGCTACAGATACAAGACGAGGACTTGCAATGGCTTCTGCAGTTAAGAGACTCAAGGAATTTTCAGTGTTGGCGTTGTTTTTCTCTGAGCTAGCTGCAGGGACTTCCCTGGGAGAGGAAGATCTATCTAGGCTCTTTGTACCCGTGATCACAGGTGACTGTTGTTGGCTAGTTTCACAATGTTGGAGAAAGGCTTGGTTTAAGTGGGCTGGAGTCGCTTCTGACCCTGTTGCAGTGGGGGAGTGTTCTTTCTGGACTGATGGTTTCAGGCTAAACCTTCGGTGAACTTTTTCAGGTGACTGTGGAGCACTCAAGGATTCAAATGAGCTTATTCTTTGTTTTATTGAGGATCCCCTAGGAGAGACATGGGATAAGCTGGACTGTAGTTCTTTGCTGGAAACATTCTCAGGATCAGGAGGACTTTGATCTGCCTGTGTTTTTAGACCTGAATTTGCTTTCCTCAGTCCTTTCAGACTTTGGCGAAACCAGGCTGGCTTAGGAGCAACAGGAGGGCCCTTTTTCACACTGTCATGTTCTTCTGATTTTAGCACTTTTGAACTGACTGTTTCTGATTCTGATTTCTTCAGAACTGTCTCTGAGCTGCTTCGATTTTGATTCTCTTTATTTTTGTCGATGCCAGGTTGCAAATCTAGTTGGATGTTGTCTTCACTCATGGTAGGACTAAATAAGCTTTTTATGCAGTCTGAAATTTTGACCCAAGGATCTTCTGTTGTATCAAGAGTATAATCTACCCGTGCTTGCCTTTTAAGTATAGGCCTTTGTATTGATGAAAGTGGAGTCCCTGTATCAGAGAAACATTGATTGTAAACAAGAATCCTACTTTGCCATCCCTTATCTATGCATTGTTACTGATTTATTAAATTTGAATTTCATTCAAGCCTCCAATAGGTATTTTTTTAAGTTCATAAAAAATTCAAAATTTTATAAAATTCACAACTCTTGATCTACAAGTTCCAATTCCTGGCACTGAAATTAACTGAAAAATAAGCTCTTCCATGCTTATCTGCAACATCCATTTTCTACAGCTTCTAAAGGTAAGTTGAAATTCCGAGGTGCTGCAGTCATGACATTGGCTTTAACAGTTAAAATTGAATGCTAAAATTGCAATGTTGTTTGTAGCCTAGTGAAAAAGTTTGTTATTGTAAATTAACCTTTTTGAAATAATTTTATTTTCTACATTTTTAAGTCTATCCCACTCTAACAAGACACCCAGGAAGACCTTTGCAGATCTTTGCTTCCTTAAATTTGTGCAAAAAATTTCCAGTTGTATTATTCTAGCAAGATAAAAGTTAATTCTAATGGAGGAGCATTAGACATGATGTAGCTGAATGGCAGCAAACCTTTGTGCAGTTGCACAGTTACTGTTACCTGCTTCAGTGAAAGAAGTATATTTTTTTAAGGCATTTTTAGTTTTTTGATAATCCAAGCCAGAAGTTACAAAATTACATAATGGTTTGTGTTTTAGAGACTTCTTGAGATCATCTAGTTCCCTTAACATGGTTTCCTTAATTCTAACTAGCACAATAAACCACCAAATTATTATTAGTGGTTTGGACTTGCAACACCTTGAGGCTAGAAACTGCTTAATGTCATTTAGAAATGCTAAATCTAAACTTTAATATGAAATTTTCAATATAAATAAGCAGCTTCATCCAAAGAAATACAGCACTAGTATACCTGGCCATTGACATTTTGTACAATACATCATCTTTCAAGCTTCTTTTGATACAGATTCCCTTTTTCCCCAAAGATTAATCAATAATTTAGATTTCGTCTGTTCACCCCAAAATTTACTGGTATGTGTTGAAGTCTACATTTAAAGAGAAAGGTGAAGTCAACTTGATACCCATTTTGGAATCCAAACTAAATATTAGGTTTAGCTGCAAAAAAAGTTCATGGAATTAAACATACCTGAGTTTGCTTTTCTTTCGTGATCTCTGCTTGCTGGAACAGCACTTGCTGCTTCGATATCATATGCTGTAGGAGAAGTGGTAAAGACACTGTGGGTTACATCAGTTTGATGTCCCTCTAGCATTGGTTCTCCAACTTCCTGCTGAACAAACAGGAAATAGAAGAGTGTCAATGTAATTATACTAGTCACACTACATATGAAACTGAAAAAAAACCCCAGATATTTTAATTTTATTTTAATCTTAAATGAAATAGTGACTAGAAATCAAGATTTCACTTCTTCTTGGGATATAATCCTTTTAGGATTTGATTTATTCTATATTTCAAACCTTCTGGCATGATATTTAATGGTTGCACTTGTAAACGGACTGAAAAAATGCAATTAACATCTCAAAAATGTATTAATAGACTTTATTTTAAACTGAAAGACTTTTCAGACTAAAAGAATTTTCAATTGCTGTAAAATCAGCCATTCAGTAAACTTTTGCAAACCAGTCAAGCAAATTTTCTCTAACTTCATATTAAAGCATCTGTTCTGCAGAAGCCCTTAAGCACAAGCCAGACAAGCGAAATCATCACTGCCATTTCTGTGCTCTCCCTTTCTTATTTTTGTCTGGAAACCTAGGGTGAAAGGATTAAAGGTTGCAGTAAATGTCACTCTCAACATCATTCACATGTGCTCTGCAATTACTGATTCCTTTGTAACAGATGATACCAAGTTACCATCTGCTCTGCTGTTGACAGTGGGAGTGCTTTCTGCTATGTAGTTAAGCTTTAAGATCACTAATAGGAACCAAAACGAAACAGGAGAGAGAGTGAAGGTCTAGAAACAAATGAGATTGTCCTGAAAAAAAAGCAGTAAATGAAAATTTCTTAGCTTTTCTGTCATGTGGTTGTGTTTGTTATGCAACTTTCTTATTCTAGGAAAACCTTTCTCCATCCCCTCCTTTCTCGTGTGCCTTTTGAAAGTTGCACTTGGGTTCTGTTGCTGTTAGACATGAACATCAGATGTTCAGTAAGTGAAGCAGCCAATTTAGAAGCACTGTGAATATACCATTTGATTTTGCTCTTTACTGATAGTAGCTATACCTACTTTTTTACTGATGCAGTTTAAAGCACAGTTGAAAATACCAGTTAAGCTTTCTTGATCATGAAAAAGCAACCTTACAGTCTACCGAACTCCCATGTGAAACTGTGGTGTGCAGGCCTTTAGCTGACTAATACAAAATGTTTGGGGAATAAAGGTTAAAAAATAATTTAAAAAAGGAGTAACAAAACCTCTTAATGATCTGAAATACATTCTGACAAGAAACTCTCTCTCCTGGGGTCTTAAAGGAGCTAATGCCCTGAGATATGCAAACTGTCTTACTGGAGGAAGTTATATTCATTAATAGAGCTTGATTTTTCATGGACTTTATTGTTTTTAAGATTATTTTTTTCATAGAATCATAGAATGGGTCAGGTTTTTTCCTCCTTATTTAGAATAACTGTACTGAAGAACAGTAAGTTGCATGCAGTGATAAGTTCAACAAGTCCTTACTTCCCTGAAAGGTGATTTTCTACTAGTTGTTGATGACTGTTTCTACTGCTTTCATCTTAGGCAGGATGGTAAAACAGTGACCTTGCATGACATGCTGAATTGAAACTTCCTTGGGTATTAACATTATACATGGACTAAAGTTTGAGCTGTATAATTTTATTTTGATCTCTGCAGCTTGGAAACTCATTTGGCAGGGTTGGTGTTTTTTGCATTGCCTTGAGATTTTTTTATTTCTGCTGGCTTGTTGCTAAACTCAGGGGAAAAAAGGTTTCATTTTTAACCAAACCACAGCTTTGTTTCAAAATGCAGATCTCACAATCCCTCACACTCATGCAAATGTGAAACATTGTCTTTCTGCACTAAGAGAAGGAACTGAAATTTAGTAATGCACGAATACAAATTAAGATTTCAAATACTGTAGTTCATCAACAAATATGTATGTGCCTCACAATTTAAATGAGTTTATTTAGTACCTCCTGATCTGAAGAAATGTATATGAGCCCAAGATTGCCTGCTCTACACAGTTACTGCTTTCTTCCAACAAAAATCCACTACTGGAACTAAGAAATTGTTTCACAATTTCCCTTCTTCATAAATTGTCTAGCTCTGTGAGTGTCAAGGGTAGGATCAACCATGCTAAGCTGACATCAGAGGCTGTGCAAACCCCTCCAGTACCAGCTCAGACTACACGGCAGCTCAGGTCGCACTGGAATCAGAGAGTGCTCAGCACCACCAGTGGTGTGTGTTCACAAGGAGTGACAGTGAGTTACTCAAATTGATTCTTGTTTCTGTTCTCACTGGGATTTTAATTCAGTTCCTTTGATACAGAAAAAAATTTCCTTCAGACACTTTTTGCCTTCTGACCTTTGTTTGAACATCACATTTTGTACTAAACTGAATTCACTGAGATAAATGTTATTTTGAAAACAGAAAAGCCTCACCTCCTTCCCCAAGTCCTCACATAAGTATAAACACTTTCTCTTTCTTCCCTGTCCTTTTTTCTGCCACAGTCACTTTACCTTCATCTTTCCCCTGCCTCACAAATATGCAAACACAAGAAAAAAGTTGAAAATTTTGCTTTACCTGAGCACTTGTGGAAGCTGATACAGCCACTTCTGGTACAAGGTTTTCTTTTCTGTCTGCATTGCACTGATCATTACATGTACAGTCCTGTTTAAAATATTTCCTTGGTGGAGGTTTGGGTTTTGATGATTTAGTTTTTCTGATGAAGATCTCTGATGATTTCTTAGTGTTTTGCAAGGGTTGACCTCCCTCACTACAAGTAGGAGGGGAATTTCTCTCTGAATTACTACCAGACAGTGAGTACAGCAGGCCAGGTTGTCTGGTAATTGGTACATCAATGCTATGTACTCTTGTTTGCAAGTCAGTCAGTTGGTATGCAGCACCATTACTACATGAGGATCTAGGGTTGCAGCTGCTGTCACTGGTGGAGCGGGTCATTAGCTTCTGTGTCCTGTGGTTGCCATGAGCAGCATTCCTTTCAAAATGTTTATCACATGGGTGTCTTCCATGCCAGCTCTTTTCCAGGAATTTAACACCTGTATCAGGAACATGTTCAAAATGCCTGTTCAGATATGTGCAAATTGTTCACTTCAAAGATTCAGCTGATTAAATTTGCAGCTAAATATCATCATTGGTTAATGCAAAGGTATGATTTATGGATTAAAGTTTTGTAGGTTGAAGAGTCAACATTTACATTCTTGGGCAGCAAAATGATTTTATTTTTCCTGAAGAGGGAATGGCCTCAAGTTGCAGCAGGGGAGGTTTAGATTAGATATTAGGAAAAAATTTCTTCCTCAGAAGGATTGTTAAGCATTGGAACAAGCTACCCTTGGAAGTGGTTGAGTCACCATCCCTGCAGATATTTAGAAGGTGTAAAAGGAGAAGAGGAGACTGAGGGGAGACCTCATCACAGTTTATAACTTCCTCACCAGAGAGGGAGGGGTGGGTGCTGACCTCTTCTCTCTGGTGACCAGCGACAGGACCCAGGGGAACGGCATGAAGCTGTGCTGGGGGAAATTCAGGTTGAACATTAGGAAGAAGTTCTTTACCCAGAGAGTGGTGGAGCATTGGAACAGGCTCCCCAGGGAGGCTGTCATGGCACCAACTCTCATGGAGTTTAAGAAGCACTTGGACAATGCTCTTAGAGACATGGTGTGACTTTAGGGTTGTCCTGTGCCTAAATAGGAGTTGGAATTGATGATCCTTGTGGGTCCCTTCCAACTCGGGATATTCTGTGATTCTCTATAATGTGGTGCTTGGTGACATGATATAGTTGTGGACTTGGCAGTGCTGGGTTAATAGTTGGACTTGATGATCTTAAAGGTCTCTTCCAACCTCAATGGTTCTATATATCAGCAATATACTTTTACTGGTAATATTTCTGGTCCTTTAGAAAAAAAATGAGGACACTAAAAAGAGTATCATTGCAACATGTTACCATGGGAGGATGTCACACCTGAGCTGAGCAAACAGCTCTCACCATAAAGCACATATGCCTTACAAATGGGTTAAAAAGCTGTTTGTCCCAGGACAAATCACCTGGATCATGCAGTTCCTTGCTCTTATAGTCCTGTTGCCTACTGACAGTTGTTTGAAAAGCTTTATACAGAGGTTATGAATTGGAAAGGATGAGCAACAGGGAGAGGAAGGTTGAACAAAAATTTTTACTAGTTATCAGATAAGGTATTTTCTCATCACTCTGGTAAGGTATCTTATGTGGCATGTTAGGAACATTGTCCTGTGAGGTTTTGTCCTCTTCCTTTCTGCTCTGGGTTACTTGACTGTTGCCAAAGATTCTAATATAGCATGTAATTATCCTATATATCTTTTAAGTCAAAATTACCATGTCTCAGTGAATGAACTTACTCCTTTACCTTCAGTATTCCATTGGTGTCTCTCTTTTCCAAATCTGTTGTTTTCCACAGCTTGTGCAACAGCTTCTTTTAGTTGTTGCTCAGATACCTAGGAAATACCATGCCATACTCTCATGAGATTGCTGTGGGATGGTGAGCTACATTTAAACATTTATCCCTTTCACAAAAATTTCCAAGACCTGCAAGTCCTCTAATGGAAATGAATAGACCTAATTATATCACACATCAGTTCCTTTAAAGCTAAGCAAGTGCACACCATTTTTATATATTCCAGTATAGGTGAAATACATCTATGAAGGATATCTCTGGGTGTGCTGTTTAAATTGGCTGTCTAGATAAAATGGGTTCTTTCAAAGCTAAATGTTCTTTTTCATATTTTGCTAGAAGTGGATTTCTGGATTTAACAGTGTAAGATAATTTAATGACACATTTTTATGATAATATATGCAACAATTTAAACTTTATAATCATTTATACAGTAGTTGGTGTTTCTGTGGAAAAATCTTGCAGGAATAAAATATTTTATTTCAATATTAACCATAAATATTTATTTGACAAGACCTAGATTTTAATTACTGAAAGATGAGTGTGTAAACATTTCTTTATTTGGGGCAGTATATTCCCTCTTTCAAATTATTTTCTTATTATGGGGAATTGCTTTTTGCATAAGAAATGTGGTTTAGCTTATTCCTTATATGTTATTTCTGTGATTTCCTTATTCATAGCACAAACTCATGCAAGCCTGTCTCCAGTGATCTCCAAATCTCACATGATTATATTTAAGGCAGTGCACATCTCAGGTTTGTTTGTGTGCAGCAGTGCTGATCAACATCTTCCTACCTGTTTTAGGTTAGCACCTGCTCCCTCAGTCTTAGTTCTCAATATGTGCTTTATTGAAAGGTGGAAAGAACAGAGTGTACTACCTGTGGTTCTGGGTGCCTGCTGATAATAATCTGCACCACACCAGGATTGCAATGGCTTAGCACAGCATAAACTTCATTAAGAGTCATATTTTGTACCGAGGCTCCATCAATTTCAATGATTTCATCTCCACACCTACAGAGATATTTTTAAAAGGATGTAAGACGATGTAAACAAAACAGATTTTCTCCCAACCTTATCTTACCCATGTGAAAATGTACAAAAAGCCAAGTCATATGGTTGAGCACTGATTTAATAGTAGATTAAATCATTTTGTCTCTCTGTTTCTGTTACAGAAAATGGAACAGGAACAAATTGGATGTCAAGGGGTTTTTGGTCTAATTGCTTTGTGGCATGCAACCTTTGAGCTTTCTTCATGTTCAAGCATGCATACTTTGTGTCTGTGATCTTTCTGCTGTATGCAGCTCAGCTGCTCTTTCCACCTACATCTTCCTTCCTTCCTTTCAAGTAACTACTTCACTTTTCATGTCTTTATGGTCTGCTAGTTTTATTTAAGGTCAGAAAAGATGTTGTACTTCTGCTACATGTTAATAACTTTAATAGAAAAATTCTAATGTCAAACTATTGCAATCCTGCTGACTGCTACGCTGAATGTTCCTAGCTGAAATCCAAATTTGGCCCACCTAAAGTTAAATCAAAAGGCCTTCACTGAGAATGCTGTGTTCTGTTCCATTCTAAATATGCTCAAAATTTACCATTTGGTCATAAATCTTACAAAATTAATTTCTGCACTCCCATTATAGCTCATTTCAGCAAATCTGTATTTCTACTGGGCATGAAGTAATAGAATTTGAGGAGCTTGTATCGGGAAAAATGAGTGCTCACACAGGCCAGATTCTGTCATATGCTTGGAGTTTTTCTGGATACTTTCTCATTTGGAAATCTTCTCCAGGAGGAATGCTATATCCTTGTCTAAGACCTTCCAGCTGGACAGAAGACCATAATTTCACTGGGTTGCTCTAAGTCTGGAAGTCCCACTTATCCCAAATATGCACACTCAAACCCTCAGAATAGTGTATAAAATAAACCCACAAAACACAGCAGTGAAAAACTTGTAGCATAAGAAAAACCCTCTTTCTCATCCTACCTGAGTCTTCCATCCATATGAGCCACTGAGCCTGGTGAGAGGGTATGAATAAAAATCCCTGAAATACACTGGAAGTAAGGGATGCTACATAGCCCAATGCCAAGGCCAACACCTGGCTCTGAAAGAATCAATGATAATAAAGAAAGAGATAAGAAACAGTCAAACCATTAGAGACACCTTTTTAAAAATTGTCTTCAACTTAATGATTTTCTTCTATACAAACCAAGACCAATGTCTTGTGTTCCTGAATGTTTCACATTCAATATTAGCTAATGCTTTTCTCTTTTTTTTCTTTCTGATTTTTTTTCCCCCCCTCAAGACTAAAGTGAGTGCACACCAGTATGGCTTGTGGGGTTCCAACATCTTGTTTGCAATTATCTGCTGATGTGTCACAGACACAGTAGAATGTAGGTTTATTTTGCAAAATATCTGTCATTACAGAAGAATTCAAATGACTTTACAAGGAAACAGAATAAGGTAAAACAGATTGAGGAACAAAAGTTAAGGAAAAAAAAAAGTGTGGCTGTTGTTTGCTCTGTCTTTTTTATGAATTTACCCTTTTTGCTCTGGACAATCAGTCTGATGTCAGATGTCATATAGTGTTTTTGGGAACTTATACTGTTACCTCAGAGACTATGCTTTGTTCATTGCTTTGATGTTCCCATATTTAAAAGTTTGTTTCATTCTGCCAGGGATTATTTATAAATAGAAGATGATGACAGGTGGAGAGGAGGTGAAAACCACGAGAAGACATGTATTTTATTAGGTTTTAAGTATTTTTAAGAATGTAATTAACTGTTTGCATACTTGTGGGTAAGAGTTGCATAATCTGCTTAATAATTGGTAGTTGTTGCCAATAGGTTTACTTTTTCACATGGAGGATCTGAACGTGATTCTGATGCTTGAGTGAAAAAACAGAATTATTGGCTCTTGAGGACAGATGGTGTTCAAAATCCTGCTGTTGACAGGTGGTTGTTAACACTGACAAGCACCAAGATCTAATTTAGTGTATTAAAAACCCTAGTTCAGGAAAAGAGTCAGTGTTGTGAGGAAAGACATTCAAAGAGCAAATGAACAGTATTTTGTCAATCAGTGCCTTGTTTGTCAGCACTCTGTTAATTTTAGCACTTACCTTTGTTTAGGCTAACTTCTATTATGACCCTGTCATTGGGCTTTGCAGCATTTAATGACAATCCTGCACTTTCTGAACTGAAGGAGCTGTTTTCTTTGGTTATGCATGTACTAGAGCTCAGTGACTGACACAAGTGGGGTGACAGACAGCTGGATGCAGAATGAGGCGTGCCAAAGCTCGTCCTGACTGTAAGTGTCAGAAGACCTTTTTTGGCCTGCTAGAAAGAAAAGAGAATGAATAAATGGGTTGAGTGCATGTGCAGTTGTGTGTAGGAAAGAAATTGTTCTGGAAGGAGAGTACTTAACCTTGAATTTTTGTAAAGCATCATAATGTGTTAATCCATGCATTGATTCTCCATTCAGTTCCAGGATTTCATCACCTGTTTTTAAAGGGAAAAATTGTACTGTGTTACTCTTACTGTATGGTGCAATAAGTTATATGTAGTCAAAAGGGGTCTTGCAAATGCAATAATGGATGCAGTCACTTATAGCTCACTTCAGCTTTGCTTTAATCTGCCTTTAGGTACCATTCTTTGGGAATCTGGAGTGGGAAAAGGAAGAGAAGAGGGATTTCTGACCTTCTTGTAGCCTTCCATCAGCAGCAGCAGCTCCACCAGGAAAGATGGTTTTGACATAGATGCCTATTGGTCCATAAATGCTATCTTTCCCTCCAACAATACTGAAACCCAAACCCTAAATTATGGAAGAAAAAAACAGTGTGTGAGAGCCCATGTTCAGTTCTTATAATAGTCAATTTGCAGGTGTTTCAGTTGTCATAATCAATTAATTCACTGTTATAAACACAATGAAAAGTGTCCAGATTCTTATTTTTGGTCCATGAGCCAACAAGCAGCCTTGAGAAACAGATTTATCTGTTCTCCTTCGTTTCCTCTCCCCTAAATGAGACTGATAAAAGCCACCATATAGTGCCTTGATATTACTACTAATTTCAGATACACAGATGGAGATCTCATGGGGATATCTCTCTTACCCTCTACTAAACAGAGTTAATGTGTGTTGTAAATTTAAATTTTAATTTTTAAATGTAAATTTTAAATTTATGGAATGATTTCCAAGAGTCATCTCACAACTCAAATAGTTGTGAATAAAATATCACATATTTTAACTGAAAAGATTATTAATGAACAAATTCAGAACCTTATTCAGCAAGCTCAAAAGCTATGTTTAAGTCCATAGCTTCTGTATTCCCTTTCTAGGCATCTTCAGTGACATTACTTTTGTAGATACAACTATATTCTTTCTCCAGACTTTATTGTGAGTTTTTGCAAAAGTTTACTGGTTTTTATTGAAGTAATCTGTGTTCCTGGTAGCTTGTTTTGCTTTTCAATGGAACTATCTTTAGGCCTCAACTCTGACTTGACCCTACCAAAAAAGGGTAGCAATAAATGTCAGTGTAGGTGTTGCTAGCCTGATGTGGATGTATTATTAGAAACTGAAGACTCTGCTTCAGCAAAGAGATGCTTAAGAAGGTTAAGAAGCAAGTGAATGATAACTGACCATTCCTGGCAATGCCTGGATATGAACTAGCAACCTAGAAGTAGCAACCTTACTAACAGAAGTCACTTCCCTGCACTTCACAGGTTACATTTGTGGAAAGAATTCAAACTACAGTAAATCAACACCACCAGTCTTACCTTCCCTTGTCCTTTCATCAGTACAATGTTGGAGATTACTGAAGCCTGTGAGCCACAGGATGTGTGCACTAGCTGTGCTGTACTTAGTGATCTAGGTGGCCTTGAAATTGCCTGTGAACATAAGAAAATAATCATTTTAATGTAGAAACAGAAATTCATGGACATATGTTAGGACAACTTATGTATTTCAAATTTTTATCCTTATAACTGATGGTACTAAGATTTTTTTTTTTAAATGAATTCCCTGTATTTTCAGAAGCCACTTATTCAATCACTGCTCACTGAAGCTGTCCTGCAATGACTAAACTAGAGTGAAACTAGAATGTTGGTCCTTGAAATGATCCAATGATGTAGAAAGATATATTTGTGCTCTTGTTTGAGTCTCCCTGCCAAAATCCATTTGTGGCTATTAGGGGTCCTAAACAAATCTTATCATATTTACCTCTAAGAACTGAACTAAAACCCAAGCAATTCTAACTCCTTCTCTCATCTTGTGAGTAAATAGCTTTATCTTGGGACAAATAGAACCTGTTTTCAGCATTTCCTTCAAAATGTGAATTTTAGGGCTCACAAAGGCTCTTCAGACTGCAAACTACCCAGTGCTGCGTCTAAAACACCACAGACTCATTTCTACTGCTGAAGGAAGTGAAGCACATCCTTTTGGCTTGATAACCAAGGTAAGCAATTTCACAGTGCTTTTCCTCTCTCCATTCCACAGATAGTGGATATCTTAGCTCCAGCCCCTGAGATTTGACCCACTATAAAGATTCTGCAATCAAATATTTAATTAAAACCTTCCATTTGGACATGGAATTGGTTATTATGAACTAATTTAAGCACTGACAAAAGTCATTACCTAAAACTAACTATGCATGAAGTTCAACAGGGCCAGAGTTAATTGCACTCATTACAAGTCCAAGAGAGTTCAACCCTTTTTTTCTAATGCAGCAAAGTGAAACTAAGAGGTATTGAAGCGTGTGGAACATCTGCCAAAATTTTAGCATCTGCACATGTGAGAAAATAAGTCTTAATATTGACATGAAAACAAGATTATTTATTTAACATGGGATTGGGAGCATGATCAAGAGGAAAATGCCTGTGCAATACCAGAAACATACTGTCCAAAAAGTATACCTCTGATGATCAGGGTGATTGCCTTTACTGCTGTGGGCATTCTGAATGTGAAACTGGAAGTTTTCCAATGTCTTTTACTTCTGTGTGACAGGGTGTATTTTATATTTCTCTCTGTGGTGGGTAGCGACACCCAAAACAGAGGTGCCACTAAAAAGCCTCTGCCAATGGGCAGTATCTGTCCATGCAGGATTTTCAAGAAGAAGGGAGGCCCAGCAAACCATGAAGGTCTGTCTGTGTTGTTTGGTTGGGGTTTGTGCTCCAGTTTGTTGTCATCTCACCCCTGTTAAAGCCCTAGGTTAGACTGTGGTGCCACCAGAGTGAGGGACCAACCAGAAAAAGACAGGCAAGCAGCAGTGAGTCCTCTAGGCAGCCTGGGACAGGGTGCCAGATGGTAGCTGAATGTGAGGTATCTCCATCTTCCCACTTCAGACTTCAGTATGAGGACCTTCAGCCATAAATACCCACACTCTCTCTGCCTTACCCAGCCTCCACTCTTCCAGCCTGTGGCAAATCACTCGGCATCCATCTGGAGAGCAAGAGACTGTCAGCCTCTAGCCTACACTGATGGGGCTGTTTAAATGTCTGGTTCGCTGTGGGGCAGAAAGGAGGATACCTCACACGGCCAGTGCAGCCGATGGTGGCGATTACCAGCCATGAGGCAAGTCCATACCTGCTTGTGGCCATGGCTGGGCCAACGGAGGTAACTCGGGAGGCTCGCGTCGGCGGGGCCCAAAGCTCAGGCCAGGCTTTTATCGGCCGTGCACAGAGCATCTCCACGGCCAGCGGTGGGGGGACGCCCGGGAAGGGCCTCTTCAGCGGTGAGCTCTGAGGTGGCTCCGGGTGGCTACCAAGGTGGTGCGAACCACAAAGGGGGATTTACACACACTGTAAAACCTGCTGGGGCAATGGGAGGGAGAAGCTGCTGAAGAAATGGGATTTTGCTGGCACAGAGCCTTTCCCGCTCTCCTACTCCTCACAGAGGAGCAATGGGGTTAAAAAGTGAAGGAAGTAGGCGTGTGCCATCTTCCCTGGCAGGGCCTGCAAGAAAGGCGAATTTTGGCAGGAAACATGACTGCCAAGGTCTTAGAGAGATTCTTTGTGGAGGCAGTTTTGTCTGTTTTCAGGTGATTTCCTTTAGCACTTACTGTGGTCCTCCCTCCAGAGCTGTCCAGCTGTTGGGAAAGAGATTTACGACTGGTGTGGAGAGCGTGGGGCTGCCGGTCTCTGAAGGGCACGGCTTTGGTCATGCAGTCCATCTCCCCTATCCAGTATGGGTTTATACCTGCCACATTGGGAGAAGAAGGCTGGGTTACTTCTCAAGCGTTGGACATTTCTGCGTGTTCGTTTGGTCAGGTAATTGTTACTTAGAAATATTTTTCCTTTTGTAAATCTCTCTGTGAAGGGAGTGATCTTTTCAAACCTCATTGTGGGGATAACATTAATGGTAAACATAGCAAAAAGCAAACTTTCCCTACCAAAAGAGCATTAGTGTATTTAGAATACACCTTAAAACGCATAAAATGGAATGCTTCTGCACAAAACTCCTCATGGTAGGATATTGTGAATATAAAAGCTGATACTTTTGTGCATCAGAAGCTCTTAGCTGAGGACCCAAGACTAAGTTTGGACAACAGCTGCAGTTTCTTTCAATGCTGCTGTAACACAGCATGTTGAAGTGCTGTGCTGTGGACTCCATGAATATTAGAAGAGAAAAGATTGCTTCTTTGCAACTTACTAGTTGAGTTACTGCGAGTCCGTTGGCATGCAGCTTTACTCTGCAAAAATCCATTTTGTATTTCCAAAGGCCTTTCTTTACAGGTTGGTGTTTCCTAAAAAACAAACAAACAAACAAAAACAAACAAGAAACCACCAAAATACCCCAAACAAAACAACTACTGCTATGCAAAAAATTCTCAAGTGATCTAAACTTAAAAATAAAATTTCTCCTAATTTGGTTTTCACAAATTTCAGCCTGAATCAAATCCCATGGAACAAAATTAATTATTTAAAATAAATAGATTGATAAAGGAGAATAGAGCTCAAAACTTTGCTATAAACATGATTATAACTTGCCAAAGTAATAAGATAGAAATAGATTCTGGACATAAACTTAATTGGACATCTACAGGTGGTTCAGACAGAAAAATACTTTGAAGTATGGGTAAACTATACCCAGGCTTGTCTAATTTCTGGTGCTTTTGGGTGCTCAGTTATTTTCAAAAGGAAAATTATTAGGACCAGCTTTGCAGGGGTGGATACATGTCTAATTTCTGCTGGTTTTAGAGGGTTGGTTTTTACTTAAAATACAATCCAGGTGATTAAAAAACCTTTGAGGACTAAGCTTTACTGTTTTCCAAAATTTAAGCCCCTTCTACTTGGAAACTTATAGTTGTTTTTGAAAATACGGCCTCTAATTCTATTCTAGCATTAAAAACTTGTAGTTGAAACATTTGCATTTCTAAATGCAGGTGTTTAGAACAGTTTGAAAATAAATAAATGATCACATCTGTTTAACAGGTGGGTGTTAGGAAAAAACTCTGGATGTGTATGGTTCCTGAAAGTCCGGCTTCAGCTGGGACATGGGGAATGCCTTTCATCCTGAGAGAATCATAACTTAAGGAAAAACTTTACTAAATAGATGAGCATATGGAAACTGGATGAAATATAGTAAAACTCCAAATATATAAGCGGTTTGCTCAGCAGTATTCTGCAGGGACTAAGAAAGCCACAAAAGCAGCATCAGAGCAGGATCTCTATGTTCTTATCTGTCTGGAGCCAACTAAGACAAACACTTTCTTCCAGAAGCCTAGCTTTAGTACTGCTGTTTGGAAATACCTCAAGAACTAGTGAATGATAATTTTCCTCTTTGACAGCAGGTGGAGGCATTGCCAAGTAGCAAAATCCTACTAGGGCTTTCCAGTTCCGTTCTCCTAGGGAACTCTTTCAGAATAAGAAAGTCAGGTAAGATCCTTAAAGAGGCATTTTGGAAATGATTTTGTATAGTTTCTTTTACCAAGCTAGCTAGCTAGCTTGAAAAGCCTTTGCTATTAAGGGTTAATTAACTTGGTGCAGCCTTGTCATTAAATGCACAGTTCACCTGGCTGCCTCTTGGGAGTTACTAAGTTACAGAAGTTTAATATGGTTCATCTCTGGCCACTTAGGCATTTAAAGGAGAGAAAATAAAAGTCTTGGCAGAATCCAGCAGACTTGTGGCTGAGGCTGTTCACTGCTCTCCTAGAAAGAGTCACACCCTGCTCAGACCAGGTAACAGCACCTGTCAGGGTGTTTTCTCAGTCTAAGATTGTATCAGAGCTTTATGCATGACTCTTTCAAATAACAAGCAGAAAGTGCCTTTCTTCCTTGAATATGAAGATTTGAAGTCTGCAACAAATCTCTGGCTGAGCTCTATTGTCTTCTAAGTGGTAAATGTGTGGTAGGAGACCTACTCTGCCTATTCATCCTATGTGGGTTTCCTCCAGAACTTGCAAGTCAAAAGTCTTGTCTCCATCAATATTGTGGATGAGAGGACAAGAAGCCTGAAATCAAATGTGTCTAATCCAAAGAAATGGACTCTGTGAAAGAAAGTTCAGAAGGGTTTGCCACTGGAAGTTTTGATGATAATCTGGGGTTCCTGGCCTGTTAATGCTTCCTCCTGGTCCCCTCTCTCTGGAGGAGACTCCAGTAACATTCACCATGGGAATTTCTTTGTGGATGCTAGATGCAAAAAGTTGCTTCAGCACAGGACCTGCTCCCTGGCTCCTTGATTCATGGGTCTTTCCTTAAATCCACCTCTGCCTTTGCTCAGCTTCCAAATGGAAAAGTAACATTGGCAAGCTATGTGTTTCTAAAAGGAGGGGCTGTACAGCCCTTGCTAGAATTTCCCAGGGCCTTGGCCTCCCCACAGCTTCTGTTTATCTGGGAAAAATCTATGCTGGAAGTCACCAGAGTCTGACCACAAGAGGTCTGGGGTTTTGTCAGGAAGAGCAAAACCACGCTCTTCAAATGTCTGATGCATAAATGCCACTTCTGTCTCAAGTAAATGTTGTCAAATCACCCCACCATTGTGGGAGGCAACCACAACTTTCATGCTTACTTTGCTAGCCATCAAGATGTTCATCAGTCGTGTTGTTGGGTGATTGAGAGAGTCAGTCTCCTTGCTGGACAGATCTTTGTGTGATTGACCATTTGGTGTTAACAGTCCATCCCTTGGGCTCAGGCGACCATCCCTTAAGAAAAGAAAATAGGGAATGTGCTTGCATATCATTTTACCAAAAGCAGCATGACAATGTTGTGCTATCTGTATCATTAACTGAGGAATTGCCTGCAATCCTCCCTTTCCCTTGAACAGAGCTGCCATGAGATGTCTTGATGCACCCTGGCCTCTCTTAGGATTTTTTTCCTGTTGCTGCTCTCTTCTGCTCAGTCCTGGTGATCAAAGGCTGCCTTTCCACGTGTAACTGACATTCAGGCAAAACATTCTTCCATTTCACCATCTTGCATTTGCAAGCTGATCAGAGACACTACACTTTACTCTCTTCCAGGAACTTTGGCTCACATTGCTTTCCAGTGGCCTTGCTAGGCTGGTGACATCCTATGTTACCCTTTATCAGGGCAGCTAGGAAAACACTGTTTGAAAACTTGATGTTATGTGAAATCTTTCATTCTTCCAAGTTTTATTTCTTAGTGTAGTTGAGAAGCATTTGATCCCTGAATGGTCACCGTTTTGTTTTTCTCAAGCCTTGCCCCATCTCTCCAACTGGAAATGTTGTGAGATATTCCTAAACATTGCTGCCTTATTCTGAAAACTGAGCTTCAAGGCATAGGTGGTTACAGAAAGATGGTCATGCAAAATCCACACAGACAAATTGCTCCCTTATAAGCTCCCTGACTCCACACACACTGTACCTGTTTGCTGCACCTCCAGCAGGCGTATGGCTGCCTGTGAACCCTTTCCAGAGAGATGCACATTTTGGACTCCTAGAGAGCTTGATTCCAGAGCTGCTGTTCCCTGTGGTTGTACACAGCCTGCAGATGCAGCTGTCCTGAATCAGAAGATGAAAGGTTGCATGAAAAAAAATGCACCAAGGACATTAAAAGTTACTTAGAGTTATCCTGATCTTTTTAAAGAAATACAGAAAATATTCTTGTTCTTAGAACCAGATTGCCTCCAAGTAGGACAGGAACAGTCCTTTAACACTGTGCAGTTGTGAAAGAATAATTGTATTATAGAGTCAGTGTTTAAAAAAAAGTTGTTTTCCTTAGGACTTCAGTGACTTCTGGCTACAAGAGGGATGTATTAGAATAGAGTGCACCTTTCCAGAGAGGAGATGAGAACAGATAATAGACTTTTCATAGTAACTGGATAAATAGTTGCCTATGCTAACTGTTATAAGAAAAGACAGGAAGGAAAATAAACATATGCCAGAAAACAGAAGAGGTCTGAATGGAAGGCAACTGTATACAAAACACTAGAAGCTCCACCCCTGCTGCTGACTTGTTAAGTGGGGGTAAGGGAGCAGTCCTCCTGGTAGGGTAGCAAAGAGGACTGCAACAGTGGAAGATTCTTTGTCCGCTCCAGACTGGTTGAGGTTGCTGTAGTCTGTGTGTTGCATCTGGGAGACTAACTGTAAGCACATTTTTAACATAGTTATGAATCATTAACATATGGCCATACAGAAAAATAAACAGTGTCTTAAGTTGTTTGAGTAAGTAAAGCAAAGAATGGATTGAGTAAGCACATGAAGCACAATGCCTTTGTCTAGGAAATATGCTCCTGCAGCACAAATGTGTGAACACTGAAAAATTCTAGAGAGACAAGGAAAGAAAACACACAATGTATTTTCCACTTGCTTAATAAATCTCCTAATTCAAGTATTCACTCATTCTGCCCCCAGCTGAACCCACCTCCTCTGCCCTCATCAGCCTCTCCATACTTCACAAAGTGAAGAGGATTCTTAGTGCATCCTGGATCCAGGCTTGTTCCCAAGAGATTTGTATGACTGAGGAATAGGTTTCTGAAGGAGATGCAAATTTCGTATGTTAGGACAGGCCACAAAATACAGCAGTGGTCAACTGTCTCTCTTACTTCTGGGTCTCCTGTTCAGAGTGGCATGAACTATTTCCAGTAATCCTGCTCTGACAGCACAAGGAAAGCTGTGCAACCACCTTCTTCACTGTCAGTAGGGCTTAATTTCTGCCCTAAGGTTCATCCAGCCTTCAGGGTTAGAATCATTATGGCCTTTCACCACAGATCTATAGGGTTCACATCACACCTGAGTGACAGCAAACACAAACTTCAAATTTACAGTAATGTCAATAAAAGTCATTATCTTCCAGGCCAACTGTTGAAGCCTGGCTTCCATTCTGAAACCTGCCAGAGTAAATCTAAGGCTGTGAATGAATGAAGTATTTAACTTGGTGCCCTAGGCTTACTGCAGGCTGAGTTCAGTAGGGCTATGCTTGTACTGACTGACTTGTTAACTCTGTGGGTTTGCTTGCATTCCAGATTGTCTGCCATTAAAGATGAGTGTCTGAGTTTTACGAAGCCTTTTTTGTTCACGAAGAGTGCTTCTACTGAGTAACAGATAAGTGTATAAGCATGGACAGAATTCTATTTTAAACCAGTTTGTTTGAACTCTAATATTAGTTTTGGAGCCTCTATATTTACTTTTCACCCAAAGTAAATATCTTGGGAAATACATACTTGAAGCCAGGACTACATTACGTTCCTTTTTATCTTATGGCAGTGCTTTGAAGTCTTCAGCATGGTAATAAAATAAAGAGTTCTGATATTTTAGAACTTCACATCTTGAGTAGCAAAAAGGTGAGCTACCTTTTCTCTTTGTTTGCATTGGTCCTTTGTTTCAGGTTCAGTAAGAAATTACAAGCCAGATTCTATATACATCATGAAACATCTATTAAATTCACAGGGGTTTCAATATGGTAGTGTGCTGCTTCTAAAACATGAGAAATGTGATATAGATATTAAAAGTAGGAAATTACTCCAGTGGTTGGCTAAGTGTTTTGAGATGTCAGCTGATAGTGGATTTGGGCTGTTGTGAAAGAATAATTGTATTATAGAGTCAGTGTTTAAAAAAAAAGATTTCCCTTTTTTTTCCTGTAGTCAAGTTTGGATTTATTGACTTCTCTTCTTAGGAGACTATTGTCTCCAGCTCCCTTGAAAAACTTATGTATCTTCTCAGAGATACTGGTCAGGCACACACAGAAAACTTTGGATAGCTGTGCTCCATGCTTCATTTTGTCCTTGATTTTAACTTAATAGTGGGCTTTCTCTGACTATCTCTATGTCATTTCTATTAAGAGCTCTATCATGTTTCTGCCCTTCCTATAACGTGTTCACAGTGTACAGCCTTTGTGTTCATGGTGTTCATAAAAATCCTCGTAATAATTGTCCAAAAGTAATTTGGTTTTCATCAGTTTCACAGGGCACCACAAAGTACAGTTGGTTTGGCTCTAAGGTTTTTCACTGCAGCACCATGAATTCCTTTGGGGAAAACATTGTTTTTTGTAAAATGGGACATATGCCAGGCTGGAAATTCTGGGTTGTATTGTGACATACCTATGAAATGACACCTAATAAAAACTGATATAAATATTCTTTCCAAGAGCAATAAGTTGCATACACTTAATCAGAAGGAAAGTAGAGGTTATATCCATTGTGAACTGTAGAAAAACCTTGGGAATAATTTTTGTTTAAATCTGTAGTCATCTTACCAAGTTGGGCTACATTTCAAATAACCTCTGTGTGTCAATCGCTTCTGCAATTCATCTATGTGAATTACTAAAGTTTTATTGGGCTGTAGGGACATGTGGCAAATATCTGTATGTCGTCAGCATCTGCACTTCTTGAGGTCCTGGACATAGATCATTCTACTCACATCCAAGTTATTGCAACATGACAGAAAATTAATAAAAGCTGTTCTTTAGAAAAATAAACATTTGACCAACTCATGGCCCAGCAGTCAATTTGCTTCAGGTTAAAATCTTTTATTTCCCATCTCCCTTATTATTTTATGCACAGAAATACTGCTGATGGTTCCAAGAGTAAAGACAGTATTTGTTTTGCATTCTCCTCCTTTTTAAAATGTTCTGCTTGTTTTGAAAGATGATTTACTGCTCTGAATGTAGTTAATGCTGAAAATTTGCTAAAATAAGCTTGGCAGGTTTGGTACGGGCAAGTGGATTCTAGGTCAACCTTGGCTACTCATTATTAGAACATATGTTTAAACACTTATTTGCTGCCAGTGAATAAACTCTCTCTGCCTATAAGGGGCTTTGCCACCAAGCACTTCAGGACTCTGAGAAAACTCGTATCTGCATTATAGTATCCACTCATCACTCTGAAAGCAAAACAAAGTCAGTCTGTGGGAGTGCACTGTAAGTATAATTTATCTTTAAACTGACTCTGCTTGGCTGAAAGATAAAAATCGAAGCTGGAGTTCAAGAGCCTTCTTGAATGCATTTTTGTCACAGGTGAGAGTAGATTAATTTTTCATGTGCTTAGTTCTGGAAAAGTAATTTGCACATCCAGGCCAACTCTCTCCTCCTGCTCCCCTTTTCTTGTTATGTGGATTCTGAGGATGTCTTTCTCTCTGCCGTTTAAAAGATTCCTTTTTCCTTTATGCTTTCATTAGTTATTTCTAGCCTAGAATCCCATCTCAAAACATCTAATTCCAAATGTTGTTTAGAAATAAGGGTAACCATGGCATCTAAGGAAAACTGAAAGACTTCTGTGCACTCAACATAAGACACAGTAGTTAGATTGTCTGAAATGAAGTGTTATACAAGGCTAGTTCAAGTAAGGTTTGTTAACCAAGCATATGACAATGAGCTCACTGACTGCTGGCTTTCTTTAAAAAAAAAAAGAGGAAAAAAAAAAATAATTCAGAAACCCCCTAACTTAACAACACTACAATAATAAATTTAAATATATAGCTTTTCTAGACTCCTGACTGCAAAATGGCTAGGATTTCCAAGTGGAAGATTGAGAAAATACTAGGTTTAGGGATTTTCTTTAAGAAGCATTTTTTTTTCCTGCATCAGTTCTAACAGAGAAAGGGCCATAGTTTCTCTGGCAGAAACTGACGTGACTGCACCAATTCTGACATATCCTAGCCAATGCCTTGGTCTTTTCAAAATATTTATAGTACAGTCATTCATTTTCTCAGCAGCATATTCCCTTTACAATTAATAAAAGTGTAGAAGCAAAAAAGCTTTCAGATGATGTGAGAAGCAGGACATGGGATTAAGGTTCTGCCCTCAATAGACAGTTCAGCTGATATTACAGATGGACCTTTCCAGTCATCATCTGGCCTTTGGTGTGTTTTTCTGGGAGCCTTTGCCTTGGCCCACAATTTGCAGCACACTCTGTCTTAACGTAACTGCCTCTTTCCCAACCTGCTGCAGAGATAGCATGGTCCTGATGTCACAAAAGCAAGAAAGCTGGAAAGACAGAAAGAGAGAACAAGTAGGAAAAGGGAGGAGAACACATAAATGTCTAAATAAAAACAGACTTCTCTCCTGGATTTGTTTTTCCATCCTGCCCATAGGCTTATGTTTGAGACATCACAGTCTGTTGCCATAACACTTGTCCTGGTCCCAAAAGGGCAGCTGACTGGTGTTTGCATGAAGGTGAACTAATAAAAATACATTCCAGTGACGACCAAGGGAGAAAAATGACCTCTTTATTTTTTCCTTCTTGAAGCAGAGGATCAGAGACCAAAGGAAGCAAGGGTAGAGAAGTTCCTAGAACTGAGGGGAGCCATGTAGTCAGATCAGCTTGGATCCAATGTTTGCATAAGAAGTCAGCCCTTCCCAGTTAAAGTTTATTCTAGATGTTATATCAACCCTGCTACCAGCCCCTCTGGCTGGTAACTGTTGGTGCAGGGAAGAGGTAATGGAATGCTTCTTGAAGCAGCTCTCAGAGAGCTGTTCTCTGAAGAACAGGAGTTGATATTATCTAGTCCTGTCTGTTCTCCCTACAACTGGCGTAGTTTCAGACTTTGTAATGTCATAAGCTGGCAAGGTCTTCTTTCAGTGTATGCTGCATAAGTGCACAAAGTATCAGACACTGATTACATTTTTTTTTGTTTTCTTTTCTTTTCCTTTCAGGACACCTGGAAATTGTTGATTTTGTGAGAAGAAAACTATAAAGGAGATCTGCTTGTCTGTACACTGACAAACTAGCTTTCCAGCTCTGCCCACAGTAGACTAAGCACACCTCATCTTGGAAGCTAAGTTGTCTGGGAGCTGGCTGAACAGATGACACCCAGGTAATCCTGAGTGCTTTAGATCCAATGAACAATAGTCAATATGAGTGAATACTGGAACACAGAAATCAAATGTCATTGCTACTGACAGTACATCTGAGAAAGAGTTTTAAAAAGAAACCCAAAAAAGGTCTTTGTTATTTAGAATTAAGTGAATGGAGATACTTTGAAGATGACGTAGAGATTAATGGATCAGACTAAGACATTATTTCCTAGGTGCTTAAATTGCTATGTGGTCTAAGATTTTGATACAACTTTTCTTTGCCTGAATATGCATGGTGATGTACTATTGGTTTCTACTGCTTTCCTGTATAATCAGCTAGGCAGGAAGAGAGAAACATCTGGGAATTTTATGAAATTATAGTCCTTAGCAGGAACATCTCTAGCTGCCTTTCTGCTAAGCAACATCTAGATGAATGAAGCTGTTGTTGCAATGCACAAAATGTGCTGAGGACAAAGAGAAGAGAAGGAAGAATGTGATATTTGATAGGAAGTGCTGAGTAACTTTGCAGATATGATTCCTTCACTACTCTTAAGTGTTGCTTTCTCCTTGTCTCACTTCACTTACTTTAAAGTATTCTGTGGTCAAATGGGCCTTTTCTTCCCCTGTCTTTGTAATTCCACACTCTCTCTTCCCTCTCCATTCCCCTTCTCCCTTATCTACTGTTTTATTCTGGTTTTTGTATGTTATGGCAGAAGATCTTCTGTGACAAAAAATGACTGGAAGTAGGACTCCAGCAGCAAATGAGATAGATATCTGTGGCAGCAAGGTAGGCTGTGGTCAATGAAGGTCATAACTCCTAAGGACTGTTGAACAGGGCCCTATGTGACATATAGTGGTCACGTCTTGGCAGGATGTGAATGACCATCTGGTCATCCAAATGTCTGAGGTAACAGCGTAGTTCATGTGGATGTAGCACTGATAGATTTTGGCCCTGAATGTAATGAAAAGACTGAACAGTTGTTGATGGGCTTCTATTTAAGTTGTCTCAACCTTACTCCCTTCCACCTGTTATAACTTCTATACAGATGATAAGGAACTTTACATGTTGAGTGTGCCACCATGCCGCATACTGTTGGAAAGAAGTTGCCTAGAAGATGCAGTTATGAACTGAAACCCCTGTCATCTGGTGCTGCCCACATTATCACAGTAGAAGTAGCAGGCAGCATCACAATTAAATAAGGTCCATCCTCTGCCTTTTTGGTACGTTAGTGATATAAATGCAGCCTATAGATGCTTTGGTTAAAAGCAAAAATACCTGCAGAGGTACAAATCAGTTTTTATATCTGGGATCAAGCTTTACGATAGTTCTAACAAGAGTCACATTTACCAAAGATAGAAGGTTGTGGTCCCTTCATACACTTGTTGCATCAACTTGCAGTTCCACTGCAGTCAGAGTATTACTGTAGGCACAAAAGCAGTGCATGTTTGGTTGAAAAGAAGAATGAACAAAACCTAGCATTATCAGAATTTCAGCTGTCTGAAATTCTCTAATGTGCAATAAAATCTGAGTTCCAGGTCAAAATCTTTTCTACAGGTAGTGCAATAAGAACAAAGTGTTTCTGTGGGGATTCTCTGTAGCCTCTGTACCTTGTGCTCATGTTGCAGTGCTTCCCTCAACAACTACAGCAGCATTTTCTATTGAAGCTGAAGTGAAAGGAATTGACGTCACGATGCATAGATGCCCTCTCTTCAATAATCCTCCTCTTACCTCTGATTACCTTATTGTAAGTAACACCTAGTTTCTCAGATTGTTTATAATGGGACATAGGACTATTCTTTGGGATACTAAAGATTTTGTATCAGGAAAACATGCCTCTAATAAATACGTAGATGTCCTGAAACATTGTTTGATTTGGTCAGGATTATGGTGAATCCCATGCAATCAGCAGAGTATGGCTCAGAGAGATACTTAAATTTTTTAACAGAGGCAAAACTAGTATTTGGAATACTGATGTTCCAGGTTTCACAGAATGTTAGGAGTTGGAAGGGACCTCGAAAGATCATCCAGTCCAAACCCCCTGCCAGAGAAAGATTCCCTAGATCAGGTCACACAGAAGCACGTCCAGAAGGGTTTTGAATATCTCCAGAGAAGGAGACTCCACAACCTCTCTGGGCAGTCTGTTCCAGTGCTCCATCACTCTGGAGAAGAAATGCACAAGGAGCATTAAATCATGCGGCACTTTTAAACACCGTTCTCTCCTTCCTATGTGACAGTAAAAATTAAGTTGTTCAGTTCTGTGGGAGTTATTAGCACCTTCAAAGTCATGCTTAGGGCTGCAGGCACTGGAAAGCAGAAGAATAGTGGAATATCCTCAGCAACACCACGGCAAGAATAGAATAAATTTTCTTGAACAAAGACAAGAATCCTTCAGCTCTGAGTCACACATCATGAATTTCTGAAGTGTCACATGGAGATGGAGAGAGTGAGTGTTAATGCTGGGACGTGAAAAATTCTTGTCATCTTTCTTAAAAAGAAAGGTTTTAAGCTTAAACTCTTAAGACACAAGGTACAGGAAGACTGTTCTGACAAGCTTGTGCCACGTGGAAGATACAGATCACTGCTTTCATAATACAGGGCAAAGCCTCAGCTTCAGAAATACAGGATAAGGTCAACATAGTTGTTACCAAAGTTCATCCTATTTGACATGCTGAGAGAAGACTTTTTAGCATCACTCACTGATTCATGACTCTGAAACGTATGGAATATTAGCATCTGAAGAGGTTTACATTGCTATGAGACCTCTGGGGAGGGAATTTAATGTACCTATTGTCTACAGGGGCACTGAGCAACCTAAATGCTGCTCTAAGGGGCTGGGTACTGACTGATTCATGTCACCATTCATCCAAGCTCCTGACCCACCCTGCTCAGTGACTAACGCTACAGCCCTTGAGTGGATTTATAACCTTAGGAATTATATTTTATCTGTGCAATGGCATTAGTTATGAGACTTACTCTGTTCCCAAGATCCCTATTTGAGCTGCTAGCCAGCTATAAAAGCAAATGATCTAAACATGGTCTGCAATAAGATACTGAGTAGTTTCTTGTGGGTATGGATCACATCAGTTGTTGGAGCCCTGCATATTTTGGAGGTATGCAAGCAAACAGACTATGACAGCTGACACACACCTAAGAAAGTGTTTCAGCTTTGTTAAAAAAGAAGGGAGAGTCCACAGAGGCTGCCTCCTTCAGAAGGAAATCACCAGTGTGTATATGGACTTTTTCCAAAGGGGAGTAGGTGGTATGGTTTTGCAGTTGACTGAGTGTATTTTGGGACTAGGGTCAGTGTCACCTATTTATGTTTTCTGTCAGAATGTAATAGAAAATTGGCTTGTTTTGTCCTTATTCTGAGACTTTGTCAGAGGCTGAAACACCTCACAAACAGAACTCTGTCCTGCTGTAGATCTTGCAATATTGGTTTGAATGCTGTGGTCATTAGCAAGACACTCATGGGGTGAGGGGACATTCTGATTTTCAGTGCCACTGTGTGTTTAGACACAGAAGTCTAATTTTTGCCAATTTCTATTCAAGGTATGTAAAGTAAAATAGTTTATATATCAAAGAAATATCTTAAGTAAAAGTACCACTTCTTTTACATAAACCACTATTTGCACAGGTAAAAGGCAAATAGTAAGAGGTGTGCCAGGAAGACACAAACTGTATAAAGAGATAAATCATACCTTGTTGCAAGTATGAGGTATGAGTATGAATATTTTACACATCATGCCAAGAGATATAGAGAAAGTGGAAAAAAATTTCTAAAGGCATCTAAAATATATTGCTCAGACTGAAAAATCATTATTGATTATGTCTTGATTAAAGAATAATGTAATATAAGGCTGTTAAGACTTCTGACATCTCTAGTGGGTCTAAAACCATCACTGCCTCCCTCCTGAGTCAGAAAGAACCTCTATCTGCCAAATCTCCTGTCTTTCATAGTATTAATATAATTCATACTTGCATAGCTTGTGAGCTCTCGTGGTATCACACTTTACACATACACTTTACAATAATGACAGTTTTATATTTTGACCTGGATACTATGTTGCAGGTAGAAATCACCAGCTGTACTACTCTGAGAGTGGCCTAGCAGTCACCAATTTCAGCAGAATATCTATCGCCAGAGTGCAACAGAACAGCAGGGAAGCTAATACTTTTGCATGCTGTTTAAACAGAGTAGGAACACTGCAGGCTCATAGGCTCTGAAATAGCCAAGTAGAATCCTGTGTTCCTGAGAAATTTGAATCAATCCATTAAGGAACTACTGCAACAGGAAACTTTACAATGCACTGCACTGGGTTGCCTACCTTGGTGAGTAACTTTCTTCTCATGTTGTTGCAGTTCTTATTTGCTGCAGCTTTGGACTGGACCATGCTGGTGATCACACACGGAGGATCAGGTGGGCTGTCTTCTGTCTCTGAAGTGCCTGGTAGTTGTGTTCTAGGACAGCAGTCAAAATCCTCTTGACCCCAACTGGTAGAGATCTCAAAGGGATCAGGACATTTCTCATCAGGACTTGACCCATCGTCACTGTTCTTGGCATTGCAAAGTATAAGTGATCTTGAAATGGAGCGAAGATTTCTGGACTTCCTGTTCCCAGCATTGCTCTTTCGATCCATCTTCAGAGAGCTGGTGGTGCTGCTCCTTTTCCTATCATTCTCCCATTTATGTGGCATGATACTTTCAGTAACTTTCTCTGCTTCTCTGGTACTAAATATCCTCCAGGAAAGGAAATATAAAAAGTTGTAATATACCCCACTTTCTCCCACTTAATAACCTACACTACTGAAAAGCCCTAATGAATAAATCAAATCAACAGAGCCTTTCAGTCTGCTAACAGCCACGTGATATCTCATGACTTGCTAATTCTGTTTCTGTGCACTGCTCTACTAAATTCTCCTTCACCTTTTCATTCTCTTTCCATGCTCCCCAAGCACAATGGAGTGCTTTTCATAAATGATTTTGATACTTCCATTGTGCTTCTTCCTTTAGGCTTCTGCTGAATTTACATGTTGAAATCCCACAATGAAAACAAAGATACTTTAAAAGCATTATTCTATTCTCCTAACATTATCTGGAAAGAGGAAGCTCCTTCTGAAGTTTGATTCATTAAACCACTATACTTCAGAAAAGATTAATCAAATTGTTGAGGTTAGGTTCTCCTTCTAGCACATCTGATTTCTAAGTGGTTCAGCAAAAGCAGTTCTTAGCTGTGAGAGAGTAAGGAATGCCAGGCTGCGATCAAACTCCCACCTTTGCAGACCAGAACTCACTTAAGACCATGCATTTAACAGTAACAGAGAGATCCAGGGAAGCACTTAAGATGTGAATATCTGATTAGGCAGTGAACTCTATAAAGGAATACAGCTCAAATACATCAATCAAAAAGTGTCCCATTACAGAAATGGTTTGTTTCAGCTTATGATTCAGCATAAACAATTAAGAGAAAGTGGAAGAAATGCTATACAATCAAAATGTGGCAAAAGTGGCTTCTGTAAAATGAGTAAAGCAGTAAGTATGTTAAGATAACAAAGGGGAGCTTTATTAAATTGTTTCCTTTTTGTCTTAAAAAATTTTCTAGAAATATTTTGGCAGGTATGTGTCAGTGCTGAAAACACAAGAGTAAATCTAAATTAATTATTTTTACTTTCTCAGTTTTTATCATATTTGTTGCACAAACTTTCCTATTCTCTTCGCAGTACCTAACTGTTAATGAGTTCTGCCATTTTAGAGAAAATACTTATTGAAAGTAAAGGATTTGCAGAAATCAACGATGCTCTAGGTGTTATACACAAAAACGAAAATCAATGTAATTTGAAAGGCAATTTGCAAGTATAGCATTGAGAAAAAAGGTTTTTACAGTGTAGTCTCAACTAGGTTGTTGTGTTTAGTTAGTTAGTTTTTTTAACTCTGCTTCTATGTAAACTTATGTAGTATATGTGCACTTTGTACCTGAAATGTCACTATGATATAGAAATAGAAGAATGAAGATTTGCTAAAGGTCCTTACAGTCACAACAACAAACACAGGCCTGCAAGTTCTGACCAAGCCAGATTCATAAAATAAATCCAAGCCAGCCTTATAATAAATTTGCAGGATTATTTTTCTCTTTTCCTCTCACACAAATAACTAGGAATACCAAAACCTGATTATAAACACCAATACCATTGAGTACCAGTCTAAAGGAGCTCTAAGGCATTGCTGGAGAAATACACAATTCATCAGGGAGCTGAATTTGTTTGGATTTGTAAAAGAAAAAAAAAATTGCATATAGCTTTCTAAGGATGAGCAAGGAGGTCTCTTCATCTCCCAGGGAGAAGGATGTTTATTTGTGCAGCCCCTTCTGGCATTTTTAGGTAGGTAATGCTCCTACAGCCTTCCATCAGAACTTATTTTCCATCATACCAGTCCTGATATTGTTCTGCACCCTGATGGCTCTCTTCCAAAACAAAATCCCTAATGCATCAGAAATGCATGTCTTAAGTGTTGGAGCTTGATTAATTTCTTAGTAAGACATTATTCCAGGGAAAATATTTGCATGTTCTCTGGATATTTTCAAATTCAAAGTTTCACAAAGCTGGTGTGTTTTCTGCCTCTTCTGGGAGTCTTTGGGATCCTAGCTGCTTCTGTGGGAGAGTCTGACCCCACTGGATAGGGACACTGGAATCAAAAGTCACTGGGCTCCCAGCCTTCCCCACACTGGCATGAGGGTAAATTTTCAGGGTCAGACTGAACTAGCACATATTCTGCATTCTCTTCAGGATTATCTACTCTTTTCTTCTTTTAGAGTAGCCTTCCTTCTTATGAATAACAAGATTTGCAGCCATGGCTGAATGCTGAATGGTGTGGATGGAGGATGACAGCGCAGCCATCCCCCTTCCTGTGAGTCAGAGTACAGGCTGAAGATAAGGATGTCTGCTGAAGGTAAGGACACAGAGGCTAGAGGAGGTGCAGAAAGGTGTGACCTAGATGGAGCTCAGCTTTAACAAATGAACTTTGTGGTTGAGATGGAGTCTTTTTTTCTCAGGATTAATCTCTCCTCTCCTGCACTATTGAGAGTACCTACTATTCGCAACTTTTATGCAGTAATTTATTTTGAAGTACAGAGATGAAAAGTGCTGTGGCTTATAGTAGAACAATAATTTTGAGAACTGAAATAAGTAGTCATTAGTGGTGTAATTCAGCATCATAAGTTTTCTAATTTTTTGTATGTTTTCTTCTTGGTTCCTTTAGTTAAAGCTGACTGACACTTATCCCTACTAATATGTAAAGACTTTCAAGGTTTGGAGATTTTGTTTGTTTGTTTCTGTTAAAAAAAGACACTTTTTACTGTTTTGGCAAGCCTAAAGCTTTAGTTTAGTATAATATGTATGTATCTAATTACAAATTTTGTGTTGGGAAATCCTTGCTAGTATTTCCAGCATATTAAGAAATTAATCTTATGAAGCTTGATGTTGCTTTTACTGAAGGCAGGTAAAAATGCAGTCTGGCCCATAAGACCAGAATGTGCTGTTTAAAAAGAAATAGGATGGCTGGGATAAGAGGAACTTCTGCACGTACCTTCCCTCAGCACCTGGATAGGAAGCAACAGAACTACTTGCTGAAGGTATGTGGAAAGTGTGCAACAGGGGTTGGAGCTCCTTCTGTGATTCTGGCAATTGTTATTAGACACTAGTAATAAGAATGTCAGAAATGATCCTAAGTTGCGTATTCAGACCTGAACAATCTAACCTGTGGAGGAAAATTAGAAGAAATAGCATTTTCATTCAAGGATTTCAATGCTGTACAAACACTACCTGTACTATTACTTCCCAAAAGAGAGAGAATTTTTTTAAAGAGCTATTAAAACCACATGGGTAAGCAGAGCACTTGATAGCTTAATGGTCAAAATATGGCTCTCTGGAGACTGGCATGCTAGAATGAAGGCTGGAGAGATGCAGGAGCCCTTTCTTGCTGCTAAGCTTAAGAAGAGAGCACTGCCATCAGTACTAAATGCTCCAAGAAGTGCCTCTCTGACTATGCTAAGCAGCTGGGATGTAGGGAACATATAAAAGCACCTGTTGAAACAGTGAAGGAAACATTGCTTTAAGTCCATTCTGCTATTCAACCACCCTGCAATGCTCTTGAGACATTTTACCTTAGGCAGAGACAACATCTCTCTTGCCCTGCTGCATCAGCCATTTCCAATTCCTCCACCCCCATCAGAGCTCCATCAGTTTGAACACCAAGTTTAACCCTGAATGACTTACCTAATATCTCAAAGCAAGCCAGTGGCTGAAATGAAAATCAACCCAGCAGACCTGAAGACTTCCAGTTAAATATTTGCTCTTGCGTTACGTATTAGATGGCAGCCCAGGTCTTAACTAAAGGCAACATCCTTTCCAGAGCTGCCGATTCAGGCTTGCATAAGTGACAAGAAATATAGGAGGCACCAGGAACATAGTCTATAAGTTTTCCAATAAAAATATCCAGAAATGTTATTTTAGACAAAAAAAAATATCACAAATGCCAGAGCAGTTCTCTGATTCATCAACATCTTCCAGCAAATTTAACTGGAGGTATTAGGAGTATGGACAGTTACTTCAAAGTCAATTCTCCAAACTATTCATCGTCTCGTCCAGTGCATTCACTGCTTGTCATTTTCTCTTGTCATTCTTATACCTTCAGCGTGCCTGGTGGAAATTGTCTGTGGTTTTTAATGCAAACCAAATGTTCCTTCTGTTTCTTTTTTTTTTTTTTTTTAAAAAAAGCTTTATTTTTCCAGCTTTAAGACTAAAAACTCTAACCCAGTCTGTCTTCTGCAAACAAAATACATTTTTTGAACTGTGCCCATTTGGTTTAAATTTTTGGGTGGATATTAAACTAAGCATTTACAAGATGCAAATAATATGGTGTGGCTCCCAGACTGAATGTGAATGCTCTGCTGTTAACCAGACAGTAGGAAAGATAGAACTTTTCTTTGCAAGCAAGAACAAGATGAGTTTTAAATTACCAAGTGCTAACAGCATGATATCTTGCATCCTATTTTAATCTAGATCTTGTGATCTTTGTCAGATTCATTACTGAGCAGTACTATTAGCAATGAACTAATGCAGATGTCTAGGATTTCCAGACAGTAGGAAGAGCTAGAGATTTGGAAGTTTTCTACTAAAGAGTAAGAAACTCTTGGAGAGTTGAATTTACTATTAAAATTAAAAAAAAAAAAAAAAACAACAAAAAAACCAAAAACCAAACCTAATTTTAAAATAAAAATTCAAAAGGAGGAACTTACAACAGCGAGGCAGACAAACCTGACTCCTGCAGAAGGCTGTTCCTCTTCATAGGCCTGGCAAAAAAAGACAGAGTGAATAATTGAAAACACACTCTCGTGGTGTCACGTGACGTGGTTTCAGTAATTCTGCTCAGTACATTGGAACGGAGCTATTGTTTCCTAATTGAAGAAAATGTCAGCAAGGATAGATAAACAAAAGCAATGGGATGCAGTATTGGGGAAACTGTTTCCAGCAGGCTCCCAGCTAGGGAGGTGAGGCCATTTAAGGAGTTTGTGTCGTTTGTTTCTACCCAAATGTTCTTACTCTCTAGTCCTAGGATTGATGGGGTTCAGGCATGTTAAAACTACTGGGGGGGAAAGGCAGGGAGCAGACAGAATCTGTGCTAATCAAGTACAGGATTTCCTGCTGGAGGCTGAGATGACAACCATGTTTCTTGTAATTTTTAGCAGATATTTTAAACAGTAAGTTAGAAAGAATTTCATAGATCACTTGTGCTGCAGGAGCAAAACATAATAGAAGCCACCTTTGAATGCCAAGCTCTTGTGGTGTTCACCGTGAAATGACATGGTTCCTTTAACCTGCCAGTTCTTAAATACTCTCCTCTTTATGGGCTAGACTGCAACTTTGTGATTCAGCCTGATTAAGGACTCAGAATATTGTTGCTTTTTCCATAAAGTATCTGGGAAATGAGAACTATGCCATGGATTCCCAACTGGCTCCATTACACCCTTCATTTGCTGCAATGTAAATGTTTCACACTGTGTTCTACTGTTGTGGCAACTCCTCCCACAAAACACTGCCCGACTTCCATCTACCATCATCTGTGGGAGCAAGCAGCCACCTTTCTGCCATATCCTTGGGCACACTTAGCTGTTTTTCATTGATCACACAGACCAATATGTCAGTCCCTACCTGTCAATCTCAGTTCTGCTCATACTGACAAAAAATATCTTGCTGCAGAAACCTACTTTCTCCTGCTTAGTTTCTGTGGTAAGATAAATAAGGATCAGTAAATTTAAAAAAAAAAATCCATATAAGAAAGAATTGTCCCTGAGACAGTTAATGTTAGCTGACTTGAAACAGTGAGGCCTTTTTGAAATGTTCTTACAAACTATAAATCCTATACTTTTCAAGAAAATGTAAGCAAAAATTTGAATTTCACACCTGGCCCTGTCTGGTCATGTAATGGTCAACAAGTGAGTGCTTAGGCACCACTCAAACTGAGGCACAGCTTGGGATAAAAACCCAAGATGAGAACAAAATAAGTCTCTACAGGAGTCTCGAAACACTCTGTGATAATACACTTGTGGTTAATTTATAGTTCAAATGTTTACAAAAAGAACAGAATTTGACATCATTTTCCCAACAATTCAGTTTTCAGGATGTTAGTTCCCTAAACAAAATCTGTTGTAAAGGACACGGTTTTAACTTGAATCACTGGTTGACAATAAACATGGAAGATTACTCAACTCTTTTGAATTCTCATCTTGAAGAAGAACAAATACTGAGTAGTGAACTCAAATAGCTTTACCAAGTAGCTTCCTTGGAAAGGAGGAGAAACAGGGAGCTGATTTTGTCTTTTGGGAAAGAGTTCTTCACTGTATTTGAATAGAGGGGGCAGTGGCCTCGTACATAAAATGGGGTTTTATGCTAGTTTTATGCTAGTATTGTAAAGATGAAATATTAATGAGGAAGCAAAGCCACACACTGTTTACCACTTAACTGTCTTACACTGTAACACACACATGGTTTTGTTTAGTAATAGAGAACTCATTCACACAAATCTCAACAGCCTCTGAGTTTTGATCCAAGCTGATTGAGCTGGAAGCTCAAAAGCATCGGAAAGCTGCTTTTTTAAAATTTTTTTATTTCTTCCCATTGTCACATGCTATTACATTTCCTGACTATTGGCTGAATATTGTAGTCCCTGAGCCACAGGGAGTTTTGTTCATTCAGAATCTGGATTTCTGCCAGGGCCAGCAGCAATAACACAAATATCACAAGGAGGGGCTGTTTTTTCATGTTGTTTCACTCTAACCTTTTGCAGTTTTTTTAACATCTTCTCTGTACAGCAATTGTTCAGCACCCAGTGGTGAACAGAAAAGCAGGCTTCTAGAAGCTATAAGAAAAAGAGAGGGAGAAAAACTTTGCTGCCTGTACTATGTTGCACCAATGGTATGCTTTGATATTGGATACTGTGGTCAATCTTCTTAACTTAGCTGTAAGGTATTGTACCAGGAAAATGGCAATGAACACTGAGCAGCAGCTGGAATTTTGTATTAAAAGATTAAAATTATGTGGACTCTCCTTTGCAGAAAGGAGCTACATTGATAAAAGTTTATGAGATAACAGGTACTAAAAGGAAAACAGCTGGGTTTTTTTACTGCTTTCTCATGCTATGGACAGAAAAAGAAGAATGCAGTAAAATGAAGGGAGGTCAAACAAATAAAAGGAAATGGTTGAAACATAAACCAACATGTGGACCAAGAAGATATCAGAAATCATTAGCACTTTGAAGCTAGCTATTTTGCCTTTGATTTCAGTGGGACAGCAGTTTCACCCCAAAAAGCAAGTTGATGAAAATAATATCTGTAGTTAAAAGGAATAGCATGCAGAAGGGGCAGCAGCTCTTGCTTCAGAACAAAAGTCGAACAGTACCATTCACAGGTAGAGTGATACTTCTGCCATGGGATAGGGTCCTAGTTACCATAAAATGGAGTAAACTTTCTGGCCTCTGGAGTCAGTATGCATTGAAGATGGCAAAA
Source organism: Galbula dea (assembly GCA_013399015.1). Taxonomy (NCBI): domain Eukaryota; kingdom Metazoa; phylum Chordata; class Aves; order Piciformes; family Galbulidae; genus Galbula; species Galbula dea. Next base: position 978,370 of record VWZX01005630.1, read on the forward strand.
GGAAATAAAGAAGCCATTAATTTTATTTTGTAGGACAGTTCTTCTCTTTTGCCCTACTAAAATCAGGAAGTTTCTGGAATCATAGCAGATACAGGAGCTGATCCCTCTTTTCCTAAAATTATTTTCCATATCTAAAGTTTTGAATTCTAGAGGACAAATATGCAGACTATTCAGTACTAAATATTTTGCCTGTTGCTACTGGTGATAACCTTTTCCAAAAAGGAGAATATAAATTTAAATAGGACATCAGTACTGGGCAAAGCAAATCTAAGTAATGATGGAACTTAGCCCCAGTCCTGATCTCCACCCAACTCCAAATACTGCTTGTGTTAATAGGAAAGTAAGCCAATAATTTGGAGTGTTCTAGATTATGTCCTGTCCTTACATTGCTCAGCAAACTTACTTTTGCCTTAAATACAGTGACAACTTTCACATTTTGCTATATTCCAGACAACAATTATGTTGCACAGGACAACCCATGCCCTCACTGCTGCTAAATCAGGACTGGATTAGTCATCTCTGTCTTGGCTTTTACAACTTTCAGTCTGCCCTTCCATCAAAACATAGCAACATGGCATGTTGAGTCACCCTGTAAGCACAGTTTAGCCCAGCATCCTTCTCCATCAATAGCTAATAGCAATCACTTCAGAGAGATTGCCTTTAAAAAAAGAAAAAAAAGGAGTAAGAAAGTGCTTGCTTTAGAGGAACACTTTCCTCTAAGTGCCTTCTTGGTAAGAGTAGGCTGGCATTCTGAAGTTTTGTAAGTATTCCAAAACTGTTGGAGCTTTTTTGCATTATGATTGGGTAGTCTTGTTTTAGCAGAAGTTACAGTTGCCCAAAATGGGTTAACTATTGTGTTCTGTCAAATTAGGTAAATCTTGTTCTAATTCCTTTCATCACTTAGTGCCTAACGTTTGCCAGGAAGCTTTTTTTTTTCTTCTCCATATTAAATGAATCCTGTGTAAAGTAACTATAATTTATCCATTTTTGGCTCCCATAAAGCTTTTGATTTCAAGAGTATCCAGAGGCAATGAGTTTCATGTGTTTCATAAAAATGTACTTCCTTGTAATTATTTTAAATTCACTGCCTCTAAGGTTGTTTCAGTTCTTGTACTAAGAAAAAGATCCTGATTTCCAAGTCTCCACAGAATCTTTTTCTCGTTGATCTCTTTACTGGTCATCCTCTGGCTTCTACATACTTTTATCTTTTCTTCTTCTGCCCCTCCCTTCTCTCAGCTTCATACTGCTTTCATATGTTTGGATCTCCTCCCTTTTTCTTCTGATCTTTAAAAAAAAAAAATCCACTTCCTTTTGTGAACTTTACTACCTGACTATAATGGTATCCAGCTCTGCAGCCTTCTAGTCTGTTCAACATTTGGGAAGACAAGGTCTAGGAACTTTTATTAACTCACAGGAAGGCAATTCACTAGAAAACAATGTGCATTCACACAGTGCATGAGTACTAACCTCGTTCTGGGTTCCCTACTTGTTGCAGTGCCTTAGAGATAAACTGTAAAAGATTGCTTAGAGTTCCATGGAAGAGGGTCTGACACTAAGTGTAAACACATCAAAAAGTATGTTTACCTCATCTTGAGAACATATCCTGGAACTTTATTAAGAATATGTTACTGCATACATTCAATGCTTTGTTTACAGAGAAGTAGCCTAAATGACCTCCATAATTATTGTGTTAAGAATGTGTGATTGGAAAATTATAGCACTAAGAGTGCAAAAAGCATTGAATGTAGCCATGGTGTGATACATAAGGCATAGCAAGAATGGTGCCCATTAACAAAGTGTTGTTTTTTATTTAAATATTTTTATACAGGCCATGTATACTCTGTATGTAAGAGATTATGTTTGGCTTAGAGAAACACTGCAGACTATTTGTGTCAGCTATGAAGCTGCTAAATACCTGGTACTGAAGTGAAGGCCCATCAATTTTTTTTAAAGTCATAGCAATATACTGTTTATAACTTACTGCAGCACCATAGTACAAACACTGTGAGCTCCCTGTATGGGCTCATTCGAATTTAAAACAAATATTTTAAGACGTTATGACTTTACTTCATCTTTCCACATTTGCAGTCACATAATGTTCCTTTTTTCATCTGACTGCATTCCTTTTGATTTATATTCCCCTGAACTGTAGGCTGACATAAGGAGCCCTTTAGGTTGAATGAAAGGAGAATTATCAATTGCCAAAACTATGAATTATCAGGAAAAAAGTAAAGAGTTAAAGAAAAAATTTCTTCTACACAAAAAAAAATCACTGAAAATTTTCCCTGTATTTTACATGGGTTCAGTATAAAAGCTGTATGGAGACCTGTCTGCTTTTACATTTTATTACGGATCCATGTTGCATTCTGTCATATTTGTTGTTGCTGCTTTCTCCTTTACTCTTTGAACAGCTAGATATGAATGAATGGAAGTACCAAAAAGGTGAATATATTCAGTTCATCTGAGTACCAGTGGCAGAATTTGCTCCATATTTTACACTCTGGTACAGGCACCACTTTGTACAGCAGCCTGGTCTCAGCCTCACTGAAGTCAGGGTCTTGGTACCCTTTAGCATTTCACAGGTAGCCTACATGGTCTTGTCTTGGTTGCTTCATTTGTTGGGTTGGTTTGGGTTCGGGTTTTGGGCGGGTTGGGTTTTTTTTTGTTTTGGGTTTGCATTTTTGGGGGGAGCAAGGGTTGCTGGTAGTTGGGGTATTTTTTAGTTAGCATTGTTAGTGATTGATGAGGAGTTATGAAATCTCTACTTTTGGATATCTATGCCTGAGTAAGATGACTTTACCACATTTATGACTACCGCTGTCATTTCAACAGCAAGGCTTTAGCAGTAGCTACTTCTGAGCCTTTGTCATGCCTGGTGCCTGGCAGAGGCAAAGCTGCTTAATACAGGCTGCTGCTTAATTCTGCACTAAATGAGTCTTGAGGACCCTTCACATTCCTGCTGCTTTACCTTATCTCTAGGGATGTGAAAATCAAAATGCTGCTGAGCAGATGGTTATTTGTAGTGTTGAAGAGAACAGTACAAAGCTCCAATGGCAGCTCTCTTGCTCTTAACTTCAGCAGTACTGTAGCTTTTGACACTGGCTTTAGTTGTAATGCACATCATGTATGTTGCTCCCTAGCATTATTGCTGACAGCAAGATGAGACTATATTATTTTACAGGTTTCTCATGAGAGAAAAAGCATAATCTGTCACATAAATAGCTCCCTGGGAAGACCCAAAGCACAATGCATCTGTTGCTTCATGAGATGGGATGACACCTTGCTCATAGGTGTGATAGATGGTGCTGGAGTCAGCTGCAGTATCAGTCTAGGACCTAGTGTCTTTGGGAGGTGACTTTTCACCCATGTTTTGAAATTAGCCTACAGCTTCAGAGTAACTTGGAGCTAGTGAATGAGAGATCTCAGCTGAGGATTCCTGATCTTGGGTTTTGTTTTTCCTACAGAATCACAGGTTTGAAGCCCAGAAGAAGTTGCTCTAATTAGCTAGCCTAATTAATCTGTCAAAAAGAATAATTCAACCTGTAACTCCAGTGCTGATGGCAATAACTTCTGCTCCAGGTAAAGTGTATCATTGGAAGGAAGCACCAAATCTGTCTGTAAAGACAACATTCCAACAATCTTGAAAACTTGCTGTACCCTCAGGTAGTTTGTTACACTGGTTAGTTCCTATTTCTTTTAAACGTTCCTGTGTCCTGATATTAATTTGCTTTTATATCTGTATTTGTTCAAAATAACTTGACTGTGTTACTGCTATGACAGAGTAAATGCTCACTTCCCCACCATGGGATGGGAGGTGTTATGGTACTTTATTGCATGACCTAATATTTGTTTGCTTTTGGTTTTTTGTCATGACTTCAGCTTAAACATTAGAAAAATAACTGTTAGGTCCAGAGTGTCTGTAGTCCAGGGCTACCAGATAGTAAGTAATTAACCTTCATGTCATTAGGGAGTGAAAAGGATACCTTAATCCATAAGAAATTGGTATAACTCGGATCACAAGTACTACATTTATCTTGCAGCTGATGGAGGTGACAAGAGCAACTATACCATTGGATTGTGTGACATATTGTCTGCCTCCAGACACATGGCTGTCTTGTGAATAGACTATCTGGAAAAGCCATCTGGATATGCATAAACTGCTGGTATGCCTGTGAAAGTGTAAAAGAGCATGTTGAGGATCACAAGATGTTTGCTTCTAAGGGCAGCCACTGAAAGTCCCTGGTACTGGAGCAGAGATATGCTCAGGGAGGTCAAATTTTCCAGTGTTTTTTCCTTATGTATGCTCACTTTTGATCTAGAGAATATCTAATAATCTCTCCAGAAGAATTAATACCATAGCCTTGTTTCAGTTGGGATTTCCTGAAAAATCCAACCTTTTCTGGAATTTAAGTCCCAAGTTCTTGTCCAAAACCTTTTTCCGAGACAACCATACAATCACAACATAACACCAGATTTTCACTCTATTTCTTTCCTTTTTCTTCAACATCTTTTAAACTGATTATAAATTTTGGTTTTTAATTAGTGGAATAAATCTTAAAAGGCTTGACTCAAACATTCAAAAGGTTAAGAATACTCAGACCTCAGGGGGTTGAGTGCAAGAACAGGAGTGTTAAAGCTGGTTTTTTCCTATTTCTGGCTAAAACAAAGGACCTTAAAAACATAAAATGAGTAGAGAAAAAAATGTTAAGTTTTTGACAATATCAGTTTAGGTTCAGTATTAATCTTGGGCAAAGGCATAGACTAAACTATAAACTAAACCTTATCAACTACATCTAACACACACCACTCACTATAAAGCAGTAACAATCTGCCTCAGCTCATTTTTTGACAGAAAGCTCTACAGAGTTTTCTTCTCTACAGAGCATATCTACAAAACAACTCTACAGAGTATAACTGCTGACAGCTATGATAGCAATCTGCTCTTTTGACCTCAGATGAGTTTACTTTCCCTCACTACTGAGTCCTTGTTCTCATCAATGAAAATGTTCTGGCTGTCACCTTCTTCCTTTGATGTGTCAGGTGGGAATTTCTCTGCTGTAAAGTACCATACAATAGTTAAACGTGGAGGGTTTTTTTAATAGGACAATGAACAAAAAGATTAACTACTCTTAGAAAACAATAAGAATTTGCTGGTGCCAAGTTATGATATCCTACACTAACCCATCTTGTATTATGCAGAATCTATGACATACAATGTTTATTCCTTACGATAAAGCATGCAGGTTAGATGTCATATTGCAATATTGACAGCATAAATATTATAACAGCACCAGGCAAATAAAAGCAGCAGATCACATCACTGGTGTTCTCTAATAGTAAAGAGCTGCAAAAAGTGATGAAAATGCTCTTGTCTGTTAGGTTAGTCTTTCAGCATAAGATGAAGCAATTTGACAGCCTCACAGCTCTACACCATCCTTTCACAGCTACAGGCTGGTATGGGAGGGAAGAAAGGAGTCCTTGGTCTCCACCTTCACCCCGACAGCAATCCCCACCAAGAGGAGCAGCAAAGAGTGACTATCTGTCCAAAGGGGCTGCCTACAGGAGGCGTGTGCTCAACTCAGAGCACACCAGCTCCTTGTAAAATAAGGTTATACTGGCAGCACAGATACTACATCATCAATGTGTGCTATACTAGCCTGCATGTTTTTTCTGTGGGCTCATACTGTATGAATCATTTACTAATGAGGCCTGTAATAAAGAACACTATTAAATGAACGCTGCATTAATAATGCTGGCAAGGTTTCAAGTCCACAGATGTTATTTATAGCATATGACTAAACAAATACATTTGAGGCTGAGACTGGAGCAATTTACTGATTTCCTGTATAGGCTAGTTCATATAGAAATTCAAGTAAATAGTACATTTGGAAGTCTTGCTGGGAAGTGTGTTCTGAAACTGTATTAGATGATCATATTAATGTTTAACTTTAAAATAGTTTGGAAATATGTGTTATTTCAGAGGATTAGATACTACCCTTATCCAGTTCTCATGAAGAAATGTATTTTTATGCATTGCTTCTTTAAAGAAATACATAATATTAGAAGAATGTAGCCTGCAGTTACATATAAGAGTAGAAATTAGTAGAAAGGTTAGAAACAATTCTAGAAAAAAGTTAAGAAAAGTTAAAAAAAAGAAATCCCATATCCTTTCATTTTCATCTGAAACTAATTAATTTCTCATATTTATTAAGATTAATTGCCTGTGAGGGAGATTTTGGAGATTTAAAATGTTTTTGAGTAATGAATAATTTTGTTTCAGTTCTGCCTCTAATAATATTGCAGGTTTACAGAGGCCTTTAAATCTGAAGGAAGTTACAAACTCACAAAAGTATCTGGTCCATTCCACTGGGTTTTATATGTATCAGAAGAAAAAGGAGAAATATACAGCAAACTGAAAGTGTCCTAAATTAAGGTATTTCTATGTAGAGCATCTCTTTTTAAGGCATAATCCTGATTATTGAACAACAATAAGTTACTTCAAATCTCTTTCTAATTTAAAAAGAAAGAGCTATGACAGTGAATGGACAGACAAAAACATAGTTTGTGAAAAACCTCTAGTTTATTTAACTTTTTACTCTTTTAAACTCTCAAATTAAAGCAGTTGAAAATCATACATACTGACATGTAAAAAGAGCTGACTGTATGATGCCTAAATCATTTGCTATAAAAATATCACTTACCATTGCCAAGTGTCTTCTTTTTTAAGCTTGCTATTATCATTCCTTCTTGGATATGAAATATGCAGCAAAGTCAATTCCCAGTGTGTTAACCACTTGACAAAATAATAAATGCAGTGTAATTCCACAGTGTTAGGATATTTGACTGTAACTCCTAAGCATTCAAAGTGACTACTCAGTGTAACAACTTTTCCTCTGCAGAAAATGCCTTGCTATTTGCCAGCAAATCTTTAATGCTTTAGATTGGGTATTTCCAACTACCGCCCTACTTGCTAGGCAGATGTGTATAAAAGAGATGTTATTTCACTGAATCAACCACTGAGATCGTAACCCTTTTCCTGTACCACAAACAGAAATGTAAAACCTCAGACTTTCCTTTTGGACTTTTACTGACTTGTGTGTCCTGTAAGAAAGCAAAACACAACTAGTCCAAGGGCTAATATATGGAAAATGTGTTAAAATGCTTTAGATCATCTCATTGCTTCTCATTCCTGCAATTCATTGGTTAACTGGCTCGTTCTGTGTTTATGTAGTTGCATGGTACAAATACAACACCTAAACTTCTCGCCCAAAGTTAAAATGATTCATTTATTACTTTTTACCCACACCACCCCCACAAAAATATAAAAAAAAAAAAAAGAAGAAGAAGAAAGAAAACACAAAGTGCTCATTTAACCCAAGTGAGTGAAAACGCTTTTCATAAGGTCTGCAAGGACTTGGGGAGGTTTTTCTTTGGTGAATAAAGTCTGTGTAGTGGAGGGAAGAGTTTTGTCTGAGAAAGGAGAAATCAAGCTAAAGCAAACAGACACAAAGTAGGATCTTTTTGCTATGTGAAAATAAGATAATAAATGAGTTGTAAATGTTGTTCATATCAAATCACTTAAAAGAGGGATTAATTGTTTTGGGGAGTGAGTGGAAGCAGAAGGATTAAGGAGATTTTTGTGAGAGTTTGTAAGAATCTGCTAGTGCTTTGCTCTCTAAAATTACATCACTGGTCACTTATGACTTTTTGTGAGGTAATTACTGTAAATAAATAATATGTGGGTGCATATAAATATTTGTTAATTAAATATTAAAGTGAGGAAAGCACAAGCAAAATCATGACTGATGGCCATTCCAAGAAGTGGAAAACAGGCTTGAGACATTTCCTCTGCCTTTTTTTCTTTACAGGAGACAATGGGGCTATGTGATAAGCCACTATTCCATAGGATGTACCACCCTGATTTCTCATACTGGCTGGGGATCCAGTCACAGCTAGAAAGAGGGGATTACAATGGGTAAAAGTACCTGTAGCACAACTCTGATGGAATTGTTTTGTTCTGCCTTTGCTCATCAGCCTCTTCAGAAGAATATTAGACTTAATCAAATTCTAGCCCTAACAGCTTGTTTCAGGACCACAGCTGGAATCAGCATGTCTAGACTAGCACTGATTTATTCCTGGCTCTCAGACCTGTGTGCACGCTACTACTATTCCATATGCTTCCTGTTAGAGAGGTAATAATGCCATTTCACAGCATAACTTCATTTTTTTACCTCTCCTTTTATTGTAATTAGAATTTATTTTACTTATGTGGGAAAATGTCCTGCTCCTGCTCTGAACAAAACTACTACCAGTTCTGCTGGAACAGAGCAAAATTCCAGACAAACAAAATAATATTCACAAAGGAAACAGTTAAATTTTCTGACTTCACTGTCACAGAAAATGCTAAACACATTTGTAAGTTATATAAAACTGCACCAGTTCATATTTTCCCCTCCTGGTTTCACAGCCCAGAACAGCAAAAAGACCTTGTGACATCTCTAGGCTCTCAAGAGTTTAGTAACAAAAATAAAAAACAACACTCCACACCCTCCCAGTGCTGGGCAAATGAGTTTCCTGATTTACTTAACTTATCCACAGACTAAACAATGTTAAATTTATAAATCTGACATCTATTTATAGGAAGCACTCTACCCTAAGAACCCACAGATGTTGGGTGGATATCATTGTCCATAATCCACAGAACAGCTTTCAACTTGTCGTGTCAGGTCTAGGAGAGAAACCTGTGCCTTAGTATCTAAGCAATATACGCACCGAGGCGTGCTATTGCCCTAAGCTGGGCTGTGCATGTGTGTGTTCCTTGGCTGCAGACTAACCTCTGATTTAGTTTTTCTCTTTGGCCATGAATAGTAATTGATAATGTCAACAGCATCATGTGCTTCTAGCAGCAGTCTGCAGAACGTGGGGAAGTTAGCCTACTATGTAGGTACTTCAGGGGAGGCAAATTACTGGATGTCCAAAAGTGTTGATAATCCTGACAGTGCATGCTGAAGGAACTGAGCTGGCGAGCCGTGCCTGCTGTGAGGGGAAAGTGGGCTAAAAAGCCACATGTCAGGTAACTGGCTGTGAGACTATGGAAGCAGCAGAAGGTAGTTCAGAGACATGAGTGCAGGGCATGAGGGGAAGAGAGAGATTAAAGGAGGGAAGGTCTCAGAGTGCTAGGCTGGATTTGAGGAAGTTAGTAAATATTGAGTAGAAGGTGCTGAGTATAGGCATCAGCTGAGCATAAGATGGATAAGACATGATGCTGGATTGGGTCCTGCAGACCAGCCTCAGGGGACAGCAGAGCAGGGTTTCAGTAAAACTAACTTCTTCCCTTTTTCTCCAGAGCAGCAGGAAAGTGACACTCAGGCCTTGTTTTCTAAAGATCATCTGCAGTCTCTGTGCCATTTTTTATCCATTCATCTCAGTAGATATGACAAAAGACAGTGTCTCCCACTATCCTTGTTTACAAACTGATGAACTGAGAAGTTAGTGAAAAAAACAACCCAGCCTTAATTTGAAGGATGTCACAATTCTGATACCCTTTCACTTTATAGTTTACCTATGCCCCTAAACCCCTTTTAATTCCCTTTTCCAGGTGTTTCCTTTTTCTTTTCAGATAATGAAAGTAAAATAAGCTAATCTTACAATGAAAAATACTTTATTGATGTATTTTATGTTTTTTTTATTATTTCCAGTATTATTTTCCTATCCACTTTTAATATAGCTTGACATCTTATTTGCTTTTTTGACCACTACTGTGCACTGAGTAGAAGTTTCCATTAAGCTGTCCACAGTAACACCTAGATCTTTTTCTTGAGTGATTTTGCAAGCCATCAGTGTGTATGAATAGTTCAAGTTATTCCTTTCAATACATGTTACTTCACACTTACCTACACTAAATTTCAGCTGCCATCTTGTCCAGATCCTTCCTTTAGGGTTTTTTGGTTTTATTTTTTTTTGTTGAAGTTGTGGCTTTTCTAAACAATCATATATAATTTCCTAATAATGCTGTCTCTGTTATTGCATGCTTGCTTTCCAGATGAGTAATAAATATATTAAATTAAACACAGTTCTGATGTAGATCTTAGGATCTCCACTTGCTAATATCCTTCCTAGCTGAAAGTAACTATTAACTTGTACTTTTTTTATTCAGTCTTCACTATTTTCTGAGTCATAATATTTTTCTTCCTTACTCTTAAATGTCTTATGCCATTTAAAATATACAACTAGGTCATACCTTATTATACATTATTATACATTTGTCTTTTTGTCTAATATTAAATAATTTAATCACATTAAATTGGAGGGGTTTGAGGATAAAACTCTTTTCTCCAGCTAGCCCCAGGCCCCTACTCTGGGCTTGGATGCATCATTGAAAATGGATGCATGTGCCAAAAAGCACCAAAGAGGAACAGCATCCTTACTGCTGAATAAAACTTTAAATGAGCCACTCTGTATCCAATTCTGGCATCTGCTTTTTTTAGCACAGATGTTAATAAGGTGGGAAGAGTTCAGAAAGCAATTATAAGAAGTCTGAGGAGTGTGTTTTGCAGTAAAAGACTAAAGAATTTTTTTATATATTCTTCCAGAAGATTTTAGCAATGTGATTTCTTTGCTGTCTGGGTATACACCTTCATGAGACAGAATACAGAGGACTGGAATGTGAAGGCAGAAATATGGTCAAATGAAACCTCATCATTAAGGTAATTGGAACTTCCTGGAATGTTTATTCTCCTTTATGCAATTTACCACAGCAGCCATGTGCTTTTTTGGGGCATAGTGGCTAATCTCATTCCATCAGTTAATACTCTCATAACCAATTCTTGGAGCTACATTTCTGTTTAGTACTTTTTTTCAAAAGCCTGCCTAGCCATTCATATTTTGCATTAAAGTTCTTCTTGATTGTAATTGGGAAAATCAGGTAAAATAGATTTATTTCACTAATGGTTTTTCTTTACCTGAGTGAAGCAAATAATTACAACTTACTAGGTGTCGCCCTGATTATACTCAATATGCAAATGTTACATAGACTAATGAATTTTAACCTGTAAACCCAATACCCTTTTTATTCCATGACCAGTGGCTTTATCATGCCAGGATCTTTTTTGCAGTAACAGGAACTATATGAGGCAAACCAGTTTTAACTGTGGCAAAGGTTTATATTTTTTGATCTCTAAGATGCTCTTTCAAGTGAACTTTTTTATCTTTGATCAACAAGAGAGAAAAGTATCAACACAAAACTTCATAGACTCTTACTGAAGAATATGACTGTGTCTGTATTTGACTACTAAATTCTAAAGATGATCACTGTTTATTTCTGTGGGGAAAATAACCTAAGTTCACCTGCAGAAGCTTAATATCATGTTGGATTCTCCCCAAGGACAGATGGCTCTGCAAGTTTAAATATATTTTGAATTGCTTTATTTTGTGCTCTTCTTTATAATTTTGTTTTCATGTCTTTTCAAAAGTCTTTAAGAACTCCTTTCATTGCCCATCAGCTCAGTTTCAGCTTCATTGTCCCACCCTCAGGATGCCTGTCTTAGCGAAGGTTGCTGTTATGTTGTGGGCACAAGAGCTCTAGGTAACTGTCTCCTCATAACAGTTACACAGGAGGATTGTGCTCACTTAATTACACTGTTCATTTGGGGAAATTGCTGCCCCACTCCAGCATGTTAATAAGTTCTATTTTGTAGAATAGCTTCAAATATGTTTGAAAAATCATTATTGTGCATTTATACCAATTCTGACAACATCTTTCTTTACAATATGAACTTTGTGTTATTGCAGAAAATCTAAAATTGCTATAGGTTATGTGGACAGACCAAAAAACGTTCATAACTTGCTGGCTTATGTGTAATGCTTAACTGCTAAAACCAAACAGCTAACGGTTGTGTTGTGTAAGAGGCAAAATATGTGGTATAAATCACCTTTGCCTCAATTCTTCCCGTGATGAATGAACATTCTGTTCTCAGAAATAATTGCTTAGATGAAAAGGTTGCACACATCAACCATATAGTGCAAATGGTTACTCCCTAAATCCTTGTTAAGCTAATTCATAGGAAGCAGGAATTTGTGTTGGTGTTTCTGAATGTTGTATAGAGCCTAGTGTTCAGTAGAAACCATTCACTTGTCCCAAAGTGTGACACTGTTTAAAATCAGTTAGCACTTAAGGACAAAATTCCATAACTGCCTAACATGATACAAGCAGTTGATATATAGTTAGGTATTAATTAGCATGGGACAGAGGAAAATGTTGAATTACAGGTCCTTCTGGAAGCATCAAAATATCCAGTGAGCAGTGAGCACAATAGGCTATATTGTTTCAAAGGTCATATACACTGTAATTATTGAGATAGCTACACAGATCCCTTTCAAACCACTTGTCTTTTGTGTCTTTTAAAAAGAAATGTGGGGAAAAGAGAATAGATCCAGAGAATCTTTGCTAGATAAATTGATATCTTAATCAAAATTGGTAACTTTATTTATTCAACCTGTGAAACTTAGTGCCATTTGAGGGCAAATGCATTCAGACAAATTTTATGGCAAATTTTAGAATGTCAAGACCCCTAATTACAATGTTAACATTTTCTTTGTAATATTTCTCTGTTGTTCTTATGAGAACCTAATACTTTTTACTGTCTTCCTTTAAGAAAGAGTTATGCCCATTTAACAGGAAGGGATGCTGATGCACAGATATGCTAAATGAGGGATGAAAAGGCATGTGATACGTGTATGAGAAAGAGCAGAATAGAGTACCATTGCCTGTATTAGCCAGGGAAATGGAAGGATTTTTATCTTTCTTTGAAACAGTGACTGGAGATACAAACATAGGGGATTTTTGGCCTGGGTAGTCTCTTTGTTCTTTATTTACTATGATGACCAATCAACAATGGTGCTATAAAAACAAGGTATAGTTACTGCCCTTACCTAAGCTGCATCAATTTGCTGTGTAGATGAGAAATTAGTCCACCCTCATTTTTGTAATTATGCTCTATTACACATTTTACTTCACAACAGGGATAAGCATGAATTTGTAATGCCATGCAGCTGTGTGACCACACAATCCCTGGGTCACTGCCTCATCCTCTGAGGCTTCTTTCGGCTCTTATCATAGCTGACCACTTTCTTCAAGAACTTGCTAGGCCAGAGTTAACTGTGCTAAGTCTACAAGGTTTGCAGTTTCATATTCAGACCTTCCCTTTATTCTGTAGACCTCTCTAGGTAACAAGATGAGAGGCACTCCTTAGTTACCTTACAAGCTGCCCATTCTGTTAGAGTTTGAGTACTGATGGATTCAACTGTGCCTGCTTGAGACTTCCAAAAAACGTTTTACCAATAGCACAACAGCCTGCTCAGATTACAAATATTTGTTTGATTTAAGGTCTAAAAATATTTTATCCATCATAAATATTTCTGTACAATATGGTGACCTCTGCCAGAGTTCCTTGTTTGATACATAGCTAGTGTTTCAATAAGACAGTTTTGAAGAGCAAATTTCAACTGCCCTTTTGGCAGCAAATTCACAAAACAAAGTAAAAATATTAGGATCTTACCACAGAACTTACTTATGCCACCACGGTTAAAAGTTGCTTTCATAGTAATTATGAATTATTGACCACACAGCAAAGTGATCTAGGTCCTCTACTCAACATGTTCTGGAGGGAATTATCACACTGACTGGCTTAGGAGGAACAAAGAGCACAGCTCATAAGTTGGCCCATTTCTTGGCAATATTTTAGCTTCTCTGTAAGACTACGAGTAGAACATGAGGTCAGCTGGATTTGAGGGCACAGCTGTGCAGCAAGCAGAAAGAGGAGTGATGATGGATAAGAAAAAAGGGGGCATGTTGAAGCAGTAAGTGTAGCTAGAGTGTTATTCTGGATTACCATGTAATGCCTTGGAGCCATTTATAATCAGTTCTGATAGTTCAGGCAGCTTCAAAAGAAACCAATTAATATTTTTATATGAGGAAAGATTGTTCTCCTGCATATGCTGAACTACATGTTATTTCTGTGTCAGCATTAAAGTACCCAGTGTATACATATGTAAACAGTGCCAATTCATTTTTCTTTCTATATGGATGTATATTTATATGGCAAAATATGCCTCTTTTCATGGTCAGCTAAATTCACTGGTTCTTTACAAGACTTCAATACATCTTGGGTGTCCTGGCTAAGCTGATGCTGCCAAAATTGTCAGCAAAAAGCCTGGAAAAACTGATGAACCTTAAACGTTTCCCCAAACAACTGCTCAGTTGTTTCTTCAGGATATAGAAGAGGCAGAAAGCCCAAGCAAGATGAGTGGTAGGAAACCAGGGAGGAAGGATAGAAATTGCTGTCTGATGTGGATTTCACGGACTACTACGCTTAATCTTTTAGAGACCCTATAGCAACAACCCATGCTAATTAGCATTTTAGGCATTTGAAGAGGTACAGCCTATAAAGGAAAGATAACTCAAACTTTCATGCAGTGCTTTGCTCTATCACCCATTTCTTCTTTTCATTTTACTTAGGGATTTTTAATGTTCCTATAAATTCTACAGGAAATATCTTCAAAAATAGTTAAATGCCATTTTTGAAAATAGTTTCCTTGGTCAGATCAAGATCTCCAAAGGTATGCACAACCTAATTCCTAATTAGGAATTGGAGGGCCACAAAAATAATCAAAGGACTGGAGCACCTCCCCTGCAAGGGCAGGCTGAAGGAATTGGGGTTGTTCAGCCTGGAAAAGAGAAGGCTTAGAGGGGACCTTATAGCAGCCTTTCAGTACCTGAAAGGGGATTATAAGGTAGAAAGGGAGAGACTTTTCACCTGGTTGGATTGCAACAGGACACAGGGGAATGGATATAAGATGAAGGAGGGGAAATTTAGGCTAGAGATTAGAAGGAGGCTCTTTACCCATAGGGTGGTGAGGCACTGGGACAGGTTGCCTAGAGAGGTTGTGGAGGCCCCATCCCTGGCAGTTTTTAAGGCCAGGCTGGATGTGGCCCTGGATAACCTGGTCTAGTGCACATGGCATCCCTGCCCATGGCAGGGAGGTTGGAACTAGATGATCTTTAAGGTCCCTTCCAACCTGGGCCATTCTATGATTGATTCTAACAGTTTCAGTGTGAACAAGCTGAAGGAACAGCTCTTTGATTTCTCAGGACCAGTGTCACTTTTGCAAATGGGACTTGTGTTTGCAGTTGGCTAGGTACATAGTAGGCCATATAATTAAATAGCTATATATATATAAAAATGATAAAAATACTACCATGTATAATTCTTATCCCGCTCTGTGGGTTTGTCAGATCCACAGTGACAGCACTGTGGTTTTTGAGCTCTTCTCCTAGCAACTCCTATTAACATCAGAATTACTTGGGCAGCTGCATCTTTATACCCCACAGCAAGAGTTTACTATTTGGTGGTGGTTTATGTGTAGATTTCATATGCTTGTATCTCTGGTTATTTGCACCAGATCTACTTCAATTTCTTGTCCTCTTACAACCACTTTTAATAACAGCTTTATGCTATTACTTACTAAACTTCTCTGCTGTAGTTGTTCACATTTGAAAAAAAAAAGATTAAAAGATGGTCCCTGCCCCAAGGAGTCTATAATTAAAACAAGACCAGCATTATAGAAACATATATACTCTCTGGCCTGTAACTGGATGGTCTGTTTAGTTTTGTTTTGACATACTGTACGAAGCAGCATCTAACAGATGTTGGGAAATTAGCTGTCTGAGCTTCTCATATAAACATAGAGCAGAGATGTATGCGTATGAAATAATTTCATCATTGAAAGGGGGTATTAATGTCAGCAGGCATTTTTTAAATCTTTGTTCTATTCTACTGCGCTTTTGAGTCCTCCTTGCCAAAAAAAATTAGAAACTGCTTGAGTGAACAAGCAAAAAAACCACACAAAATATGGGAGCTATCCTTTATGGCAAGTTGTCCCTCTCGTTATAAGCAATGCTAGCCCATCATACAAAATCAACAACATGTTGTTGACATTATTATGGATGCTTATATCTCTGCTGAAATAGCACACATCCAGCAAGGTGACAGATCTTTCCACTCCTTCTCTTGCCCAGGGGAATGCACTATTGAGGATTAGATTCCCTTTTACAACTTTCAGGATGGAATCAAAACAGCATGAAGGGATGACCTAGCAAATGGTGGCTTGCTTGTCTCTATACTGTATACAGGCAAGGCAATAAGGCAGGTGAGGCAGAGAATGGAGGCAACATCTAGGACAAACCTAAGACAGAATTAGAGAGGAAGTGCTGCTGACAAAATGACATAGAGATTTCCTAATTTCCACTTGTATTTCATGTATTTTGCATTTCATATCTATATTTTTATTTTGTGGCTCCCTTAGTTTAGCTTCCATGCTTTAGAAAGTCTTAAGTGTTTCTAAAGTAACAGCTCTGGTTTTAAAAGAACATTCCATGTCCCCTCAAATCACAACAGATGTGCAATATTCATTTAGTCTGAGTGGGCACAGATGTTATCAAAATCACCCTCTCACCTGCCAACTCCACCAAATGTTCCAGTGCTTGGATATTTTTTCCACTGCTTTGTGGAATTTCTTATTGTAAGGTTCTCCATGCCTTTTTTTTTTCCCCTCAAATGTTTTATCCAGTTACCAAACCTGCATATGGCCTTCTTCTCTGATCAGGTGTCTGAGCTAAAACAATAGTTCATTAATCACTGAAAGAAAAGCAGCCTCTGAAGATACTGATGTGGTTAGGGTGAGAGGCCAGGGACTTAGCGCTGAGTGCTGGAAGAGCACTTTATAACCACAGCAAATCAGTATGTTTGGGCTAGGACATGGCAGAGGAGAAGTGATGCAATGTGAAATATGAATTAGGAAAGCATTCAAAAGAGAGGAAAGCAAAAAGGCACATTTAAAACTGGATTGTTACCAATTGTTACCAATGTGTGAGTTAACTGGTTAAGGAGTCAGCTTTTCCTTTTTGACCCTTTGAATTCTCTGTACCTCCTTAATATTGTGCTGCTAACACATATGCACAGCAAAACATGTGCAGATGCGAGACCTCTCTGTGTGCCTCGGGCCTATGAAAAGCTGTATTAGCACAGCACTAAATCTGAACTAATGCACCCTGTCCCTCAGCAAGGACTAATAGCTCAGGATCAGCTTCATGCTAACAGCTTTTGAACTGCCTGGGATGGAGGCAAAGTGAGTTTTATCTTCCCACAGTGTACTTTGTAGAGCTATCCAAATTTGGAAAAAGCATTAAAAGCTTTCTTAATACATGATTTTACTTTTCACTGGTATAGGGCAAAGTGCTTTGCAAACAAGGCAGGCACCACTGTGCATATTTCATGATACACATTACTAGGACAAGCAAAATACAGTGCCTGCCCTTAACTACAAAATGGGTCAGGTTTGGAGTATGGTTCAGATCCCCATTAATCAACTGTACTGTGTCTCTAACTGGCAGTAGCAGCATTGTTCAGATTCTGTGCTAATATTCAATCCCATAATTCTTTATATTAAATCCTCTGTTTATCAATAAATGTCCACAGCAGTCAAATTAGAAACACTGCAGTGCATTCTACACAGCCTGGGTTTTTTTCTAGTTTAATATCTACAAAATCAAAGCAGAATTATGTCAATCTGCTATGAAAATGTGCAAAATTTTACTCTCTGTATCTTGAAGTAATAACGGTGCCACTATAAGATATGCATTGGTTGTCACACATCAGGTTTCCTATCTTTACATTGTGAAAGAAAAAGCTCCTAAAGCTAATTTACCCTAAGTGTGTTTTGGTTACAAATTACTTAATGTTAACTAGCTTTAGGAAGCTGGTTGTATGCTGTACACAATGTTCTACATTCTTCTGTGTATCTCAATTGCTTAACTAAATTTTCCCAAAATCTGATAAAACAGTAATGATATGTCCTAGCTCAGAATTCAAGGCTGATTTACACTGGTTAGCTTCTGTGGCATTGTATCAGGGATTCATTTGGATTTAAAAATTCCAAGTTGTTTTACATAGGCAGCAAAAATTGTGCTGTTCAGAAAAATGTGGTGCCATCATGTGGACAATATTAAGAAGTGCAAAAACCAGTTTTTAAAAGAAAAACTAAGTAACAGATTAATATCTATATTTGACATCACAAAACAGATTAATTATAAATATGTACTTTTAATATAATACATATTTATCTTAAATATGTGGGTTTAAAACCACAGGTTTTAATAGGTAAGAAGAAAAACTGACAATGGAATCAGGAATTGTTAATTCAATCCTGTTTATTTTCCAGCAGCTTGGGAAGTCCTTTCCCATGAGCAAATACTGATCAAAAGACACACAAGAGTCTCCTAATTCCAACCTTACCTACTGCTGTTCTCATTTCTGTATCTGTTTATCTCTTTGGTCTTCCTCTAAGATGTTACAAAACTCGGTTTTAGTACATCCTCTGTTGCTTCTCTTCCACACAAAAGCACGCACACTCACACAAACACTCCTACCCATAACAGCAGCCAGCCAAGGCACTCTGCCCACACAGTTCTCATTCCTGCATGAGTTCACACAAAGCTTTGTTTCAGTAATCATTCTGGTTTAAGGCCTCTTCTTGTTTCTTACATTTAACCCAGAGGAAAGAGACTTTGCCAGATTAGAAATAGCTATCCCTAATATCAATAAATGTCCACAATGGTCAAATTAGAAACACTGCAGTGCACTCATGCAGCCTAACTTTTTTCTAGTTTAATACCTACAAAATCAAAGCAGAATTATGTCAATCTATTGTGAAAAACGTGCAGAATTTTAATCTCTGTAAGTTGGAGCACTAACAGTGCCTCTGTATAAACATGCATCATCTGCCATACATCAGGTTTCATATCTTTATGTAGAAGTGAAAGAAAAAGTTCCCAAAGATAACTTTAACAAGATAACAGCAAAGATAACTTTATAACAACATAACTCCACAACACCCTCTCTTTAACAGACCTGTGAAGGTTTGCATGAGTGTGATTCAAAAACTGACCTCTGTCATAAACTTCCCCAAAATAAACCCACATGTCATAGTCCCATAATCTGTCTCCTGCTCTGAGACCCTGTATGCCAAGTGCCAGTTAGCCAGTTCTGCAGTATGCTGATTTAATTGACATTGAATAAAGACACAAACTTTTGAAGCCTTGCCAGTGGCTTTTTTTATCTTTGAAACATATAGTTTATCTGGGATAGACCTTGAAGACATGTTTGGATCAGTCCCTTCTTTTGTGAAAGTTTAGTGGGTTTGTTTGGTAAAACTTAAAAAGCTTTATTTGACCTTTATGAACATTGAAGATCTTTGGGATCCTTTTTGAGAATGGAATTCATGTAGTATTTTACTCAGAAATTCACTTTGTGCAGAAGGAGCTTGCTTTTTGGTACAGTAAGAAATGGAATATTATATCTGTGACTTTACAAAATGGATATAGTGCAATGTCATATATTAAGAAGATTGTGGTGCTGTTTCAGCTTCCATATAAAGACAGGTAACTCTAAAGTAATTCCATGCCTTTGCATCTCATGTTTGTTTGATTTTGTTGTTTAAGCAAATGTGAGTTGCTGCATAAATTTTTACCATTCTTGGGCCGTTTTTTTCTCATTTGGATTCTCTGGTGTCTAATTAGGTATAAACATAGACTACAACCTTTTTCTTACTGGATAAACATAGAGTGTCTCTTATTTCTCTACTTTGGCATTTATTTTCATGAAACTTGTGGGGGCTTAGTTTTCTTAAACTACTTTGCTGTCACACGTGGTAGAAATGATTGTAGATCGAAAAATTCTGTGGGAGGGAAGCAAATGGAACACAGTGATGCATGGAAAAGGTTGTCAGAAGTCTCTAGTCTGTATCACTGTGCTCAAGTTTTTGATTACTTGGCTTTTAAATTCTTAGAATACATGGACAAACTTTAAAAACTCAATTTATACTTTTTTTAATTAATTCTCTTAAATCAGAAGCCAATTTTGAGATCTAGACCTCACTTGTGATTTTAAATAATTGACAACATCACACTGTACAGAGCATGGAATAAGCTCAACAACCAACTCTCTCTCACATGAACTTTAAATGTCAAAGTATCTCATGACAGCTTGCATGAGTTTGGTTTTCTGTGTTTTGGAAACTATGATCACCCTTTTAAAAAGTGTGACACCAGGTTGGTATTGGAAGAGTTATTTAAATAAACTCTTAAAAGCCAGTAGTTTAGTGAAAATACATTAGAATTAATTAGAATTAGAATTTTATTAGGTTTTGCCTATATATATATGTATTTGTATAACCTTGTTGAGTTAATGAGATGATGCAATATTGCTAATGGTAGAATTTACATTTCCATTTTCAAAACAAACATCCCTTAAATTAAAATCTGAACAGAAACACCAAGAATCAGAACCTCATCAACCTTTGTCAGCTGCAGTCTGGGATTTTTATATTCTATGTCTCTTCATGAAAGTCATTCATTCCGATCCCCCCTGGGAGGGGTTTGGGTCTATCAGACACTGTACCATCTTTATCGCTGGGATTTCCTGTAACTATTTCCCAGTAATTCTTATCTTCTTCAGCTTTATGGGTGTCCAGGTAAGTGTGACAAACTACTTCAAATTCTTTTCCAAAATAAGACCTGCAAAGTCAAGGAAAAGGGGATGGGCAGAAGGAATTAATATATACACAAATTCAGCAAATCTGCGTTATCTGTGAATTGTCCAAGGTCGTCTTGTGTTTCACTTGGCTTACTCAAAATAATCACCATGCACTTTCAAATATCAGACACTTACAAGAAACACAATAGCCCACTTCATTTGCTACGAATAATTTAGGAATTTGATGTCAGACTGAAATTATTCTTACGTGACCCAAAAGTTCCTTGGAATGGCTAGGCTGCGATTCGTACGGCAATGAGTAAGAATGACTGGACAGTTTGCCTGGAAAAAGACAAGGAAAGGAAGGAAAGGCACTTAACATTTTTACACTAATTTTAACTGTTCTTATTAAAATTAAATGCTTTTATTTACTGCACAGTATAAGCTTCAATCACTCTGTATTGCTCAGAGACTGCTGAACATTTACAGTGAGATATTTTACATCCCATCAGTTCTCGATACAACTGTCTTAACAGCTCAGACCAGTCAAATGCTTAGCCCTCAGGTCAGACACATTCTCCTGTCTGGTACATTCCATTCCACTCCCTTGTGCTGGGCACTTTAAAAGTCAAGCGAGTAGTAGAGACTAATTCCAGTGGCCTATGCCATCAGGGTAATTCCTCTTATAATGGGTATCTGTCATATGAGCAATCCAGATGGTCTGGGGACACAGCCTAGAAATGGACCTTTATATTTTGCTAACCTGCAATTTTTTATGTATAATGGAACTCTTTTTTAGACATGCCCATTTACCAATACTGTGAATAAAGAATGCTTTCTGAGACAATTACATCATTTTGACTGTGTTTATTAGTTAGATGATTCATGTAAATGAGTCACAGTTCAAGACTGTGGAGGAACAGTTGTATTTGTGATATTTTGCTATCCATCCAGCACTTCAGGAAGACTAGCAGTTATGTGGAACAGGAAAATACTGCTTAATGTATTTACAAAAGGTTAAAACCCACATTTGGAAAAGCATGTACTTATTCAGATCCCCTGTGGGGTGGGAATTTTTTTAATACTTTTAAAATTTAATGTACAGGAGTGTTTAATTAATTACAGCTCCTAATATTGGAAATGGAATTTAGTGCTTGGAAATCCTGAGAAGCAGATTCCAAGTACTGCATCCTCACATCATAATAATGTCAACATTTAAAGCATTCTGTTGACAAAAACTGGGCAAGTGAACCAAAAACACCACAACCTAACAGTTGTATATGCAGCTTCCCTGGTTAAAGAGGCTGTTCCTTCCCTCTCCCCCTTCCTAAAATTACAGGTCAGAACTTACATAAGGAAAATATACAAATAAAAATGACACAACTTATTTCCAAGTACCACATCTACTGTTTAATTAAATCTTCATAACATTTTCTACAGTCTTACAGGAACTGGAAATCCTTCATATTCAAAACGCAACTGTGGATCCAAGAAGTTTGCTTGCCAGTGAGTCAAATAGGAAAGCTCATCTGTCAAAAATACTTGCTGAAGGCCAGATTTATTAGCAGATGTTAAAAATGATTTATGGTCACTTGCTAGATACAACTGTAAAGAAAAATATATATTAAAACCAGTATAAATGTAAAAGAAAAAAAAGATATGTAATTTTAAGAAATATTTTTCAACACAAAAAGATTTCTCTGGGCTTCCGAAAAATCAGTCTGCCAAGCTAAACCTACAGACACAAAACACAGGTTCTATACTGTTGACAAACTCATTAAGTAGTTACTCTATATGCAGACTGGTGAATACTAATTTTGAATTGAATTTACATGCCAAAGATTCTCTTTCATCAACGTGGTTGTTGCAAGGGAAAATTTTTTCAAAGTTGTGATATATTTTGAGAGCATATGTAACATGTAATGTCTTTTTTGGTTCTAACTTGCAGAGGGAGACAACATTAACATTTAATAGCAATCTACATCCTCAGAATGCTAGAATAGTTTGTTACTTCAGATACCTGCTATAGATTTATCACCACAAGAAATGACATCATCTCATTTTGGATTTATTTAAAGTAAACAAAAACAGAAGAATTCTTTCTTTATTTAAATTTCCCTTTTTTTCCCCCTTCTTTTTAAAGATATGGTTTTTCCAGTCATTCTGGCTGACAGACCCCTGGGCCTGCACACCTGATCTCAGATAAGTTGCATGAACTTTCCAAATAGGTATAGCTTATCTCAATCTATGTATGATTCGGAATCTGTTCTGTAAAGCTAAAATGTTGCAGCACTGTACAGCTTTGTATATACATATATATGCATACACACACACAGAGTAATTAAATGGACACTATCCATATAGTCTACCACTGCCATTTGCAACCTTATTGCCTTACCATTTGATCAGAAAACCCTCCAGTTGTCCCAAGACCAAAGTTTTGCCCAAATCTAACAGGTTCACCCACTGCACCTCCATCAACACTGTTAAAATTGTAAAAAGGAAGAGACATTCAAATAATCAGCTTTGCTATTTGTTGTTGCTTTGGTCTATACTTAGGTCTTGTGGTAATGCTTGATTAAGTCTACCTTTAAAAACAGACAAAATATCTTAACTAGAAAAGAGACTTCATACTTGACTTACTGGTTAAAATCATTAACAGAATAGAAAAAGACTGTATTGATCACTTTTTATGATGTATTCTTTAACATGCAGAGTGGAAAGAACTAAAGCCTCTTTAAAATATACTTAATACAAGAATCTAAAAAAAAAAATCAGTCTAAAAGCAGTACAGTGTGAGTTTGCAACCTACGTATGTTGCTAATAATATATGTAACAGATATTCAATAATTTGGTCCATAACATCAACATAATGCTGGTATATCCCTATTTCTAGAACAATTTCTGTATTTTACATTAAAGAATTGCTAAAATAAGTGCTAGGCTTTCTAAGTATATTTGTTGTAATAAATGTATATGGCTGATGAACTTAATGAGGGACTCAATAGCATTCAGTGTCAATGCCTCTAAGATCAGGCAGCAGCTAAGCAAAAATATTTTGGTTGCAATTCTAGAAGGCCTGAATTATGCTCTTGACATCAAAATACTTTCTTAGATCTGACCCGAAGTGGTTTGCTCACATAGGATTATACGGGTTAGTTTGTACTCTTATGCACTATTACTATTGTTAAATACATGGGCTCAGGCAGGCAGAGCCTTCAGCTATTGAGCAGGACCATGTTCTTCTGTTTCTTCTCCCATAAACTGCTGGAATTAAATATGGCTTAAAGAGAGAGAATATACTGTTTGGTTAAGGCTTTTACAACAACAGAAACACTGTCCACTTCATGTCCAGCAAAAACACTGACACAAATTTCTGCTTCAGAGACCTTATCTACAGAAGAGTGAATATTAATACTAAGTGATATTGGGACACGTTTTGTATTCTACAGCTGAAATATGACTGCTTTATAAACAGCTGCAGAGTTGACTAGATACAGTGAACCCAATTCTGTTTTCACAGCAGTTCTAGGCCAGTTTAAACTTCCTTGGAATTTTTCACACTAATAGGCAAGCAGAATCAAGCATAATGTGTGGCCCAAGTTAAAGACTTTCTTAAATAAGTTAATCTTACTCAAATTCATTTGTATTTTAGCAAATTTCATTGCATATTTCTCAAACAAGATACTGAAAGCTAAAATAATAATTGAAAGCAACTAAGAATAATGGGCCAAACCTCAAAATACAAAATGTATTTCGACCCATAGGGTCCAAGCTCTTGACTGCACTAACTCCACGAGGGGCTTGCAGTGATGCAGCTGAATAAATGGATATTTCATCCAGATTAATTGCCAAAGCCAGACTGCCACATCCTTCAGGGCAGTTCTCCACTGAAGATTTGCCATCTGGGTTCAAAAGCATCACAGTGTCTCCAAAATGAACAGATCCATCTGTAGATATCGACAGCTGTACCTACATAAAAACACATGTAAATTTTTAGAGAATTATCTGAACCTCACATCAGAAGTATCTTAGCATATAAAATGCTAATCCATAGTATTGTCTCCAGGTATGGGAACATTCCTGGTGTGCAATAAACCAATCTCACACACCGAGATGAGATATTGCTTTATTATAATGTTGTGCAAGTTTGGGGGCTGGGGGGTTTTCCACAAACCTGGCACATCCCAGGTATTTTCTAGATCTGTATTTATACATAAGTTTATCAGTTAATAAGTTTCCACAAATCCATCCCCTTAATACTACTGGTTAGTAATTTACATATTGTTCACTTCTTATTCAAACCCTAACATAGACAAGATAATTATAATTAAGGGTAACTATGGTTTACATACTCTCCAGGATGTTCTTCCTTTAGCTAACTCTTGATAAGACATTACTCCAGATAACACATTCCTCAACTAATTACTCTTGACAACTTCAATTTGCATACACATGAAAACGTCTGGCAGCTCTAAACTACACAGAGCCAACAAGAGCATTCCTAATGCATAAAGAACTGTAATAACAGCTCTGCAATCCTATGTGGAGTCATAGGGGATTGACCTAATCTTCCTCAAAAATTACCTTCTTTAAAAGATTATCTCGAAGTCTGTTTATTTTCTGTATTAAAAGCTCTCCTCGTTCTCTCTTACGCAGAAAATCCTTCAGGCGTTCCTATTGCAAAGGAGAGAGCGGGCAGAAAGTCATCCGGCACTCACACCTCAGGTTTAAACTGAACGTAAAGCACAGGAGGGAACACCAGGAGTGGAAGGGGCGGGCGAAGCCCCCGCAGACAGAAGGGAGAAGGGCCTGCCCGCCCCCCCTCCCAGTACCTCCTCCTGGCGCGACTCCTCCTCCCAGTTGCCGATGAGCGTCCCGGGCCTGAAAACGTCCATGGCTCCCGCCCGGCACAGCCGCGTCTTGTCGCCATGGCGATCACGCTAGCTAGCGAATGGGCGCCAGAGAGGCGGAGCTAACCAATGAAGTGGAGCGAGGGAAGGAGGAGGCGGGGCCGAAGGGTGGGAATTGAGGGGTGGGTGTCTGGGGGGTGGTCCCGGGTAGAGAGAGGGCGATACATCGCTCTGGCAGGCAGGAGCAAGCCTCTGGGGTTTGTGCTCTCCCGTCATGGAGACAGGCCACTGCAAGCAAGAAAAGTAAAATAATAATAATAAAAAAATATATATATGTATATCTCCATCCATTTGGGTTCCCTTGTGGTTTTGTCTCCCCCGGGGCGTGTCGGCTAGGGTAGGGGTCGGTCTCTTCTCTCAAGTAACAAGTGATAGGACAAGAGGAAATGGCTTCAAGTTGTGCCAGAGGAGGTTCAGATTAGGTATTAGGAAGATTTTCTTCATGGAGAGGGTTATCAGACAGTGGAACAGGCTGCCCAGGGAGGTGGTGGAATCACCACCCCTGGAAGTGTTCAAAAAAACCTGTACACGTGGTGTTTGGGGACACGGTTTAGTGGTGAGCGTGGTAGTGTGTCACGTTAATGGCTGGACTTGATGATCTCAGAAGTCTCCTCCGACTATAAAGCCTGTAGAACTGTCATGGTTTTCTTGAAAGTTTACTATTGTAAGATATTGTAAGATTTCAATGCTGGACAACTTAGAAAGCTTAAAAGAAAATGGGTTTTGTATGTGCAGCTGGGCTAGATGTCATCATCAGCCAGTGTGGACAACAATTCACATGAAACCTGTCTCTTTTCTATTGGTTTGCTGTTAGTTTTTTGTTTGTTGGTTGGTTGGTTTGGTTTGGGGTTTTTTAAGCAAAAGTTGTTACATAAAAGGTTGCTCAGCGCACCCCAACCCTTTTACAGATGAAATCCAATCCATTTTTGTTCAAATAGCTCCGCTTTGTGGTCAGTTCTGGTAAGCGATGCTTTCCTATGCCTAGCCGAGTTAGAAGCAAACCTGAAATTGTGTAATTGAAATAGGGAAGAAACTTTGCGTATCTTAGCCGAATATAAAAGCCCAACAAATTTTGTAAGTATCAGATGTGATTTGAAATCTGAAGTGTTTTCAGAAAAAAATAGATGTAATTAATTTCCTGTGTTAGTAGTACTCTCTGCTTAGCACTTAAAATTGCATTCATGCTTTTCACAGAGCTAAGGTTTTGATTAGGGTGACTGGTGAGTCACACTGGTATGCAAATGAAAAATAATACTTTTGTTCAAAACTGCAAAAAATATTTGAACCTGAACAGTTTACTTTTGTTTATCTCAATGTGTAATGTCTAAGTTTCAAATATTTTGAGGTTTTGTTTGTTTCAGAACAAAAGAGCCCCTTTTAAGTCAATATGCAATAAGAAATCATTATAAAACTGTGTATTATATTCAGCTCTATTATTAAGATGAACACGTGCACTCAATCTCACTCTGCATGTAGATACTATATAGAATCCACAGAAAACTTCCACAGTTTTGTAGTCTTATGCACCATCTATACCTATTACTTAAGAGATTCTGATTCTAATATTACATAGAAAGAGGGATTTGTACTCAAAATGTAATTGTCTGCAGAAGGATCTCCATGCATCTCTTGGCAGGACTATGCTGTGACTGTCCTTGTTGCCTGTAGGCTTTCATTTCTGGTTGCATAGCATTCCATGAGAACAAACAAAAAAAGGTCTCTATAAACGTGTTTGCAAATTGAACATCTTTCATGCGGGAAAGGTTACAGGCCTATTCAATTCAGCTTGGTTTCCTTTTGAGTAGATAAAATCTGTGTTTATGCCTAACATTTGTTTGCATTATTAAATGGTGTGAAGAAAATCTGTGCTTGTGTTTTGTCTGTTAACTTATACCAGTATATAAATTGTCCAGACTTAAAAGCATATGTGGTGTCTTGCAGACATTAGTCTTTTCCTGTTTTTCTTTAAGACTTGGTTAAATAAAATTATAGTCAATGTACTTTCAGAGACTTCTCCCCTACTGTTCTAGAGTTCAGCTCTTTTCCCCTTTCTCTTTTTTTCTTCTCCTTTTTTTCAGATAGGTGGTTGAGAAGACCCAAAATACCATATAGAGTTGTCTAAGCCACTGGTTTACATAACAGACTGGACTGATTAGGCTTTTAATTGCCTTATGATTGTAGAGTAATATGTGAGAACATGTTTTAAGTACTTTAATATATAAATGCATTAGTATGTATCAGGAGTACAAATTGTCATAGCTCAGTCAAATATCACAGAAAGATCAAGGTCTGAACAGACGTGAACGTAAATTAAGTCCTAGAAAGAGCTATGGCATCTTTATTTAGAGGAAGGGGCAGGGCATTATGTTTTCCTCTGGGCTCTTCCAGTCATGTATCCTATTTCATGATGAAAGCCCTGTTTTTTATATTTGTGTGACTCCTGTTTGGCAATTTATTACCTTGCATTCATACTGAAAAAAATAAAATAATGTTTAATCACATGCACGTTGGATGAGAATATTTTAATACTTGCCTTGACTGCCTTGGGAGAGTATCTCTGGGGGTTTTTCCTATTTTCTTTTTCCTATTGAAAATTATGAATGGGCCAAATCTGATTAACCTTTCAGACTAAATAATACTGCTCAGGAGAAAAACATGTTCTTCAGGATGATTTGTCTCCTTCCATTTTATTATTTCACACTAGCATTATTCTGACACATGCTATGAATCAGAGCATAGCTATCATTTTTCTCTGCTGTTGTTAGGTTTCTGGCTATTAAAGTGATTAATCTGTTTGTTAATACTATAAGTACAGTTTCTTATTCTAACCTATTCCCCAAACACTCATCTGTTCACAGCATAAAATGAAATAAGAAGTTTATATGATAAGATTTGATTGTTGTTTTTCCAGATAGTTGTACTGATGTCTCCCATTTTGGCTGTGAATTTCAGAGTGGAGATTTCCTGTAGCGCTTGTTGCTGAGGAGCAATCCACCTAATCATGGTATAGTTATTTCTAAAATTGAAATGTAGTAAATCATTAAGCAGGTCTCTCAGTTTCCCTATTAGAAGAAAGAGGAGCAGGATGCTTGTGTATTGTATTGGTAGTAAGTTTGCTAATGTAAGTACACCAGTGCAAATTTTCACTATATTAGACCTGGTTGAAGATATCCAAAATTGCTGTGATTGCCCATTTGGTGTTTTATAACAAAAAGATTTTTCTAGAGAAAGAGGGAAAGGGGAGAGAATAATTTGCAATGTGTCTAAGACTGCCAAACACTTGCCAGTTATAGTTTGGATTGAATTATCCACATCTCCATGGTATTTTCATTCTACTAGTCTCTAATTTAGACTTGAAGAAAGCATACTCTTATGAGAAATTGTTGTATAATGGAATATTTTCTCTTCAAATTGAGCTGTTTCATCATGACAGATCATGCTGACTATTTGAAGATTTTCTCCTCTGCCTGGAAGAATCTTATTCAAGAGGTGGGCTTGAAAAACTGCTAGAGCTCTAAACCTCTCAGAAAAATACTGTCATTTCAGTAGCAGTAACTTATGGAAAAAACCATATAAATATTAAAGTGTGTCTCTAAGGAAAAACATTGTATTTTGCAAAGAGACCTATATTAACTCTGAAAAAGCTAGAATACTTTCATCAGTAAGGAATAGCTCAGCTGAGAACTGCTGTGTTTATTAGTGCAAGCAGAAATACCATTAACAAAGCTATATTTCTTATGTTTGTCTCTTCACAGGACTGCATGCTATGTGTGCCTACCCTCAGGCAATTTAAAAATCCTTATTTTTCAACTTATGGAGTATTTGTCCAAGATATCATGACCAAAACAATGAGATTGGCCATGTCATTGGCTAGGTGCAAGATTTATATTTAATTTGCAGTCTTTGATGTACATGTTTGATCTGAGCTGACTTAAGTACTACTTGCCAGGAACCTACTTGAAGAGAGTTTTGTTAAGTGATGTTCCAACCTACTTCCAATATATTGAGTGCATTGCATTTGCTGAACTACAAAGTTCTGTCATCACCCAGAGGCACTGACACAAAATCACTGTGTGTGAGGCGTGGTCCTATTTATAACGGGTGGAAATCAGGTCACTGTCTCTCTTGTTTACTTATCTGTTTAAATTCTTGTTTCCATGAATACTTATGCTTCAGGTTTTGAAATTTTCCTTTTGTAAGCAATTTTTTCCATATAAAAAGCAATAGCATGATTGTCTGTAGGGAAAAAAAGCCTTAAACTCTGTAGCTTTAGCTGACCTTGACTACAGGGGTTGTTCAAGCATGCAGTGCTGCCAGCGGGAACCTACTGCTCCTGAAACGGAAAAGCAACATTTTTGCATGACCTCTTGTGAACCCAGGCCAGTCTGTTTCTTCCCACTTCAGGGCTAACTATAGATAGTGCTTAAGGTTGCCATTGCTTCCCTGTTTAGCCTTGCCTGACACACGATCCTTATCTTCTATTGTGAATTGCCTATGTGCATCAGTCATGGCCTGGTTATGACATTTTTCTCCTTTTGGATTTTACTGCACTTTGATGATAGTGTTAAGAGAGCAAACAGTCTGTTCCCTTTGTTTTCCATAGGGAAAATACATGCTGCAGTCTCTTGTAGCAAAGTAAAGACAACCAACATTAGAGATGCACGTCAGTCCATCTTTCAACCCTTGCTAAATTTGCTTGTTAGAAAATGCATCCCACTAGGCCCACATCAGAAGTTTATTTGTAGCAGTTAAGGTTTAGAGATAAAGAAATCTTAGAGATCAGAATACTTTACTTCTATTAAAATGAATCTGTACATTACATAAAATGAACTGTTATGAAACCAGAAGTGAAACTGGCTTATTTATACCACAAAACATGAATCAGTTAAATATCTCTGGCATAACTAAAAGGAACATGATGAGAATCTTTTGTCCTAAGGGGAAAAGAACACGTGTATTGTAATGGTTTTTAACATTTTTTGCCACCATTATACTATTTATAGGTTTGATTTGGATGACCTTACTCTGGCACTGTATTTATGTCAGACATTACAGAATCACAGAATCACAGAATCATTACGGTTGGAAAGGACCCTCAAGATCATCTAGTCCAACCGATAGCCCTACACTACTCTTACCCCTAAATCATCCCCTGGAGAAACACATCTATCCTCTTCTTAAAAACCTCCAGGGATGGTGACTCCACCACCTCCCTGGGCAGCCCATTCCAATATCTAACCACTCTTTCAGTAAAGAAATTCTTCCTAATATCTAATCTAAACCTACCCTGGCTTTACGACCTACAGAAATATTTTATAGGTCTGAAGACCCTAGCAACTGTTCTAATTTGAGACTCTGAACATTTTGGTTTTTCTTTGTTGCTCTCAGTTAGTAAATTAGCACTTTTTAGTTGGTAGCTTTTTCTCTGAGCTGTGGGAGAGAAATGGTACTTCTGTATAATGCTGAGGACTCAAGGAACAGACAGAGCACAAATAATGTAATAAACTGGTAAATTACCAAAATGGTCATTGTACAGTGTATTTGCTAGTCCAAAATGAAAAGCTAGAACATTCATTCTCTGAACACCTGTTCTGCAGAGACATAACTTTCTAGCTGAAATAACTTCTAAGTATAGGTTATGTTCTCCTGTTTGCTCTTTTCAGTGGAACTGAATTGGCCATTTTTCTCCAAGTTTTAACTAAATACACCTAAAAAAAAAGGAGTTAGTGTAAATGCAAAGGTTGGAGCTCTTTAGAAAGTAGACAGATTATCTGTTCCAAGGAATAGTATTTTGTCCTGTGAGATGAGGGAGCTGCTCTGTTGGTGTGTGTACTGCTCACACAGGACTCAGCACAGCTTCCACAAGAGGGATGTGTGCTCCCTGCTCAGCGAGAGAACCCTGAAAGCACCACTGGATTGCATGTCTGTCTCAGATATAGATAGGGAACTCTTGACTAAGGTTCATTTCAGAATAAAATGTGCTTAAAATATGTTATTTATGTTTATTGAGAAAATGAAAGCAGAGCTTTCTCTCCTACTTCAGCAATGTCTCTGATAGCAGAAAACTCTTTTCAGTAACATATGCAGAACTGATTAGAAGGTAAGGATACATTGTGAAGATCACCAGGCCATATGCATTGCCCTTATTTAAACTTTTGAGAATCTTTCTAGAAGGCAGGAAGCAGATATACAAAAGAATATACAGAGTTGTCTTAATCCATACAATCTGTTAGTATCTTACATGTTCCCTATTTATTTAAAATTTATTTAATCTTGGTAGGAGTTATTGAGGACTATGCAATACCAAATAAATGCAGAAGTTTCACAGCTTTTGATAGTGCTTTCACATGGAAAGTGAAACCCCAGTTATCTTTGAGCTACCTTAAACAGCAGTATCTATAGGAAATGGAAAATGGAAGAACAAAACTAGAGTTATAAAAACTAATGGACTATATTGAACAAGAGAAAAGCTGACAGATTCTTCTTGTTGCAAGGTACAGCACTGATGTAAATGACTTATATTTGCATTAACTAAGAATCAAAGAGAGAATACATTTGCATTTAGCTCCATTTTACATAGTCTTTTGAAATTAAAAACTGTTCTCTCTCTCTCACAGAAGTCATGTGGGGATGGAGTTCTCTGAGGAGAACAATCACTAAAACTGCAGAGAACTTTTTAATCTCTGTTGATGCTGCCAGCAGTCTTTGGTAACAAAAGCAGCAGTGGTGCCTTGCAGAAGATTGGCATGATTTCCCATGATGGTGACAGGGTATGTAAATGGTTCAGTAGAGGCAATTCTGATTAAAAATTTCTGAATAGAGATGGTCATGCAGGAGTGCAAATTCCAAGGCTTGAGAGTGAGCATGCAGTTATGGTGAGGATGCAGGCTTTTATGTCAAAATATTAGTGAATGCGCAAAATAAGAAACATCAAAGAACTGGGTGAGTTAAAAAACAAGTTTAATGTGGTAATCTAGACCTAGGGAAACTGAGAATAAATTCAGAGAGGAGAAAGGTAAATTAACCTTGGGAGACAAGCTGAATTTGAACGCTGACAGTAAAGAGAGAAAAGTTTGCCTCTTAGTGGCTGGATGGAGGAATAAGTGGCATTCTTCTGATTCTTTCAGACTCGGGGCATGAAGGAAAAATTGAATCTGACCATGTGGTTCTGGTTGATAAGGAATGCAATAGTGTTATCATGACAGAGAAGGAAGCTTTAGAATAAATGTTTTTTCCCTGCCTCTTGTTCTCTTTTCTTCCATTGTTTGGCTCCTTTCAAATTCCATTTTAGTTACCTTTCCTATGTACCAAGTTGTTTTCTTCATTTCACAGAATCACAGAATCATTACGGTTGGAAAGGACCCTCAAGACAGGACTAGAGGGAATGGGCTTAAGCTGAGCCAGGGTAGGTTTAGATTAGATATTAGGAAGAATTTCTTTACTGAAAGAGTGGTTAGATATTGGAATAGGCTGCCCAGGGAGGTGGTGGAGTCACCATTCCTGGAGGTTTTTAAGAAGAGGATAGATGTGTTTCTCCAGGGGACGATTTAGGGGTAAGAGTAGTGTAGGGCTATCGGTTGGACTAGATGATCTTTTTCCCTATTCTCATCTCGGAGAATATATGAAGACTGCTTAGTCCCTTGAGAATTCATACACACCTCAGAGGAGACTACTCTTATGAGTATTTTTGGTGATATAAATTCCTGCATGTACTTGCTGAATATCACAGCTACTCTCATTATTTCACCCATTATGTTTTGTAACCACTGCTCTCTTTTCCTCTCCTCCTGTGCTTGTTATACCCTGTCTAAACTGTAGACCAAACTAAAATTGAAAGTAAATGCCTTAATCTATTTGGAAATGTATATTGGTGAAAATCCCGTGATTTCTCACATATTTTCTATAAATACATACCATTTGGGAGGATATTTGTAAAATTATTTCTGTAGCAAGTGTCTTCGGCTGCATATTCATACTCTAGATTATGAAGTATGAAAGAGACTAAAAGCAACAGTGTGTTGTGAAAATGAGGTATGGCCTTTCACAAGTTGCACCCTGGTTGGGTGAGAATTTGTTAGGTTTTTTTCATAACAAGATTGCTTTCCTATTTTCAGTACAAGTCTTTCTGTTATAGAGTCTGATTGACTTATAATAATGATTTGTAAATCTGTTTTTCCTTGCCAAAATGTTTGTAAAGTCTTGCCAAGGGGTGGGGGAAAGGGAGATGGAGAAGAAAGCAAATAAACTGAATAATCATGTATCTGAAGGAACAAATGGTTGCAGCATAGAATGCCTCTGACTCTTCTTTCTGTGTATACCTAGGAAATGCAAAACCAAGACCTGAGAAAGAAGTTGTTAAGATTAGGCCTGGCCATTGTAAACTGATCAAAGTAACAAGTTTCAGTCTGTGAAATCATGGGGATCATTCTGTTCCCATCAGCAGGAAAATATTCTGGAAGCCTGGCAGCATCTGTTATTTTAATTTTTTTTACATGTTGTATTCTGTATTGTTAGGAATCCTACAGGATTCTAGCTAAACTTGGAAAGCTGAGGACAGCTTTGTTGCTTTAATAACTTCTGCTGCTCCTGTAAAAGGTTTGCATCTGCATGCCAACTTAGCATGCTTAAATGACTACTAAGGTTCACTGTTCTCATTGTTTCACACATCCTAGCATGGACAAGTCACTAGTTTAATTTATTCCTTTGTTAGCTTACATCCAGCTGGTACACTGGGAATCCTAGCAAAGGTTATCAAACGTACCAAAAATTAAACCAGACTTTTCTTCAAGAAGTAGTAAGGGAGAATTTAACTACTCTTTGATATACTTCTAACTTTAATGACAGATAAATCTAATAATAATCGGTTTATAATGCATAGCTGTGTTTACTTCAAAGCATGCTCATGATTAACTAGAGGAACTTCAACAGTTCAGGAAGGCAACTATTTGTCTCTGTTCACAGAAACTACTATATGGTAGAGAGAAATTGAAATAGGCTGTACATGCTTTACAGGTAGAGAAATTGAGGTAGGGTGAGCAGCTATCTGATATAAATTGATCAGGAACTTTGAATGCCTGTGCTAAAGAACACAAAGTCCCTACAGGTTTTGAAGGCTCTCTAGCTAATAGAAATTCTCTACATTTGCAGTGTATTAAGTGATAAAAGCAGTCAGTAATCACTCTCTAGCAATGCCTCACATCACTCTATTACACCCAGCTACAGTTGTTAATAATTTTTCAGTTGTCTATGGAAGTATAAACATGTAAATAATATTTTAATCATTCCCTCATTTTTTCCTTTCTCCCTCATAAATACTTCACTGCAGTGCTCTGCTTAGTGTTCTTTTCCCTTTTCACAGCTACCCAAATTTTCCCCTATGTGTTCCATAACACGTCCTCCTTTCTTGTGTCTTTCTCTAACAAGAACATACCAGTGAGATGCATAATCTTTCCAGAGTGGGGAAATATTTCTGTAGCCCAAAAATTACAACTTGGAAAACAGGGAGGAAATGTTATGCATATTAAAAACTCCAGGAGCTTGGGGATCACAGATCAAGGTACCAAACTCCAGGGACTGTTCTCTTAGCATTCATCCATTTTGATGTTTACAAGCTGAGGTCAGGCAGCATACAGGACTGGATTGGCATCTTTACATTATTAGGCCAGCTCTTATAGCTGTGAAAACTTCCAACTGGAGCTTCAGCCTTCCTCATATCTGAGACAAAAACAGGGTTCATGATATGCTGGAGAATACATATTATACCTGGGAGGCATAAGAAAACATGGACTTTGCTGATTTTATTGGAAATTATTACAATGATTGTTGAGATAAGCTGATAAATTTTGCGGGTTTTGGTCAAATACAACAACTTAACTTGTTCTATGTCACCATTTTACTTGCTAGGGTTACTTGCAGACTTGGAAAGAGAAGTGATCTTCTGAGAAAAAAGATTTTAAGGGCAGTATTCTTCCAGTATATTTTGTAATCACTTAGCCATTTAAGATAGACATTTTGGTACAGGATGTCTAAGTCATACCTGGAGCTGTCCAGATGTTATGTTATAGCTGCAATAATATTGCTTATATGCTTAGAGCAGTCACTAGTGCAAAAGGGGGGAAAAAAAGGCAATTTAAAGCACTGAAATTAAGACCATCATCCTTATAGTAATTTTTGTTGTCCAGATTGTTATCCCTAGTGTTTGCATGCTTGTCACTAGAAGAAACTTGCTGGTAGCAGATGGAATCTTTTAGCTGTCTTACCATTTTTTTCATGTCAATCTCATTTATTCCTGTCCTGTCCTAAGCCCCAGATTTTGCCATAGCAGTGTCCTGAATAATATATTTGTTAATTTTCTGGAAAAAAAACACTGAGGTGCATTTTTTACCTCAGCTGTCTGGACAGCACAAAGGCCTAGAGACGAAGCAGGCACCGGAGGCAATGGCAGAGATGTTGTATGGACGTGAAGGATAAAGACAGGAAGTTTGGAGAGGGAGTTTGAAACTTGCAAATGAGATTCAAAGAGGACATGAAATATGATGAGTGTTAGGCAAAGCAAATGATAATTCCAGCAACCTTGTGGATACCCTGGAGAGCAAGGCAAAGATTTCAGAAAGGAAGAGGAGGCAGTGAGGCAGAATGACTTTCCTCAGTGTGGTGAAGAGCAAATAATGCCTTGGTGCTTTTTGTAACAGTAGATAACCCAAAGCACTCTGATCCTTGGAAATTGATTTGTGCTGCAGGTTACACTGATTATTTCTAGGGATTTGCTGAATGCAGGAGGAGGAAAACATTTTTTAGTGGCAGTCAGTCCTGCAAATAAGTGTTATAGCACTATTATGTAATTAATTCCAAATATGTCATCATGCCTTAGTCAGTAAAAGGAATTTAGGATAGGTGCCTGTTTTCTCAGTGAATAAAATACCATTTCACCCTAATTAGACTTATTTTTTACTTGAGAGCACTGGTTAAATTATACTAATAATACCTCCCCTTTCAATATTGTGACAAAGAACAGAGCATATAATAAATTGGTGGCTTTCTTCAGCAATTGTTATGGGGAAATGTTTCCCATTATTGTTAATACTAGGACAGTTCCTGGTAGGAGATTCACTGTGGATGAAATTTCTCTGCCTGTGAATATTTTTACTCTCTCTTACAGACCTTCTGTAAGCTGGTGAAGCATGGGCAGTTGCACAGTCTGTTTGTACCAGCTTTGGATTCACTGAGGTTGCCAAGGTGGGTGATGGAAAAGGTGTTTGGAAGTTTTTGTTTCATCTCTCATATCAGTCTGATGTGATAACCCCATCTCTAGAATAAAAAAAAAAAAAAATAAAAAAAAAGTAAATATATTAATTAATCCTACATCCCTCCAACTTCTTCTCCTTCAAAAGTGCTAATTCATTCATTGCATTTAATGATTCTTAGAAGTTTGGGCTATGCATAATCAACAGGTTGTTTTCTCTATTGTGTGCATTGCTTTCCATAAAACATTTTGGTTTGTGCCCAAATTACTTGTTAGTGTAGACAAAGTAAGTTAACAAACTAGCAATTATTCGATTCTGGTTTTATCTTTTTTTCTAAGAATTAATCCAAACCTCTTCTTTAGTTTTTTCTGGTAGAAAAGCATCAGCTGCTCTTCTTTCTGCAAACCAGATTGGTCATGCATTGCTCTGTAGCAGAAAGTCTCCAGTAGAAAAATTTCTGAGTCTCCCACCCAACCACAGATTCAGGAAAGAACATACTGAACCTGTCTTAAAACACTGGCCTCAAGTGTTTTGTAATGTTACAGCTGGAAAGATGAACACCACAAAGACACAGTGGAACTGTGTCATCCTCGAGATTCCCATACATATCACTCATTCCTCTACTCATCATCCCATTTTCCCTCTCATTTTATGATGTAAAGGTGATTTATTTAGACAGAAGAGAACAAAATACCACCAGGCAGAAATCAATCTGTCTGCACAGCAGCTATTTTTAAAGCTGTTTAGAATAGCACACACTTTTTCCTGAAATGTGTTCAAAGATCATCATTCATACAACAGAATGGTGTCTCTGCTCATGTAATTCCTGTTAGATATTTTGGACTTCACTGGAAACAGGAGCTGCTTGAGAGCTAAGAATTGCTGAAATAATCAACATGCTATTACTTGGATTCTTGAAAATGCCTATAAAAATGACATGTTAGTAGTAGATTAACATAAGAAACTGTGGAATATAAAAGGAAATGATGCTGAAATGTGGGAAAAATAGTGGGCAACAAGAGCTTTTGTGTCTGGGAAGGATTTCCTAATTTTATATTTGCTTGTAAACATGGCATGAAGTCTTCTGAAATATATGGGGCAGTATTAGAGATTTAAATGTCTGAGAACTTTCCCAGAAATAGTACAAATTTTATTTTTAAAACTTAAATAAAATGCTATTTCTACCCAGTGCATTCAGATCTATTGAATTGCAATGTTCCTTAACCTGATGTGTAACAATGCTTTGGATTTTCAAAGCCAAATGAAACAGAGAAGGCACACCAGGGCTGGCATTCTTTCTTATTTCTAAAGAAAATTAATTATATTTTATTATTGTTGTTGTAGTTATTATCATTAATAATAATAATAATTCCCAAAGTTAATCTGAGTGTGTAATCTGTGTCAGAGCAACAGCAGTGGCATGAACAGAAGTTCTAATTGTCAAGTCTTCATTACTTCTGTCTCTGGGTACTAAGTGAAATACTTAGTATATGTCATCTATTGTCAATGAAACTATTCATCTGAAATCTACTTGCAGTTCTTTTCTATTATAGCCTTGAATTCACCATTCACAACTATTTCCTGGCAGTGTTATACTGTTATTAACATTCTGCTTTCTCTATTTAGTGCAGCAGAAACAACTGAACTGGCCAAACCCCTTTGGGTGACAGATGACAACAACATGAAAAAAAAAACCAAACCTGAAATAAATTTCCTGGAATGGGGAAATCAGCAAGCTGCCCAGAATCACACCTGAGCCATGCATGGGTCAGCCAAAGGTCTGAAAACTCCAGTGTGATTGAGTTCTACTTAACAGAACTCTTTTAAAAATTCCATCTTCACATTCATAATGTTATAAACTTATCTTAATAAGAATTACCATGGAGAAACTAAGGCCTCCAGGACTATCTGTGGTTCTTGGTTTGCCTGCTTTGTAATAGAGAAAATTGAAGTTATCTTTTTAATTTTTCAGAATTTGTGTTTTGTTCCCCAGTTGCACAAGTACTTCTAGTCTTTTAAACATGCTTTGTGATTTTAATTTAGCTTCAGTAAGAAACTGGTTTTTATATTAATGGTTGAAGACATTTAACAATGCAGCATTTCTTTGCATTTTTCCAGCTTGGTTCATACTACCTTATGTAGCAAATCTTATAACATATGAAAAATAATGCTTGCAACAAGTATTGGAGGTGAACTAGTACTCTGAATTTCAAGGTCAATGGTGCATTTTGTGCCTAGACAAAAATTGGGGCTTCACTTTGCTTGTCTTTGCAGACCAGAATATGGGTTTAAAGAAAACAGTAAACTCTGAAGCCTAACCATTACTTAATGACATACACATGGTAACAGAAGACATCATGCTACTGGGAAATTAATCAGTTCTTTTAGTTTTCTCATAATTAGGTTTGCAGCCCTCAGGGAAGGCCTATGGTTAGGAACAGAGAGAACAAGTGCTTCTAGAAGGAGGGGGGGAAAAAATAAAACTTGAAACTCTTTAAAAAATATGCAG
Source organism: Galbula dea (assembly GCA_013399015.1). Taxonomy (NCBI): domain Eukaryota; kingdom Metazoa; phylum Chordata; class Aves; order Piciformes; family Galbulidae; genus Galbula; species Galbula dea. The sequence goes on from VWZX01005630.1 coordinate 1,017,623, forward strand.
AAAGGGAAAATAGCCATTAATTTATCAGCTTAATTAAGATCTAAATATAAATTCCAACCTGGCCTCCCTTATCAGTCTAAAGGCACACTTAGACATCAGAATGTCCAATTTATATGCCGAAAGGTGAACATAGAGTGATGAGGACTTGGTGGTTCCTCTTCACACAGACCAGTTTCAAAGGATTTGTGCAAGCTAAGGAAAGGCTGATTAGCTTAGGATGCAGTGCAGAGCAGTGTGATTTGTGCTGTTCCTGAAGTCCAGGGTCAGCAGTCTTGTAAACTTGCCAGACAGTATTTTCTTTTCCCAAATTAGAAGTAGAGTGTGCCAATAGTAAGTTTCCTTGTTAGCTCTGAGCTGTAAATTGAGGGAGAGCCAGGTGCCCTGGCCTCATCCAGAGTCAAGATAGAGCTAATCAGTGAGTCCATAGTATCTCACTGCCACCAAATTCAGCAGAAGGTGCAAACTCCTGGCTGCCATACAAAGGGTATGTCAGCCAGCTGGTGAGAGTACCCTAGAAGTCCACCACCTCTATTACAGCAGCTGGGTTTAAAAAGAAAGCTTTGTTTTTCAAAAATCTAGCTTACTAAAAACTAGACAGACAAAAAAAACCCCAATGTATTTTCTCACTTTGAGGCCTTCTTCAATTATGAATAAAGAAGCAAATTCATTTTGATATTCCTCTACTATTAGACTGAAACATCAGCAGAGTTTCTTTTTCAGTTCATGATAGTCCTTCAGTATTCATGTGAGATATCCTCAGCCCAATCACTGTCAGACTATCACACTGTCTGTGTTTTGCACGTGTGGAAAATGATGGCTCACAAGGTCTGTGTTACATGTGGCTTTGCTGTAGTCAGCTGCTAATATTGGAACAGCAGGAACAGCTCAGTTCCTGGCAGCATCAGCAAGCTTTATTTACAAATATGTGGAATAAATTATCATAAATGTTTTGTGATTAAATGTAAAGTACAAGGAGGATTTGCAATAGTTAATCTCTTTATTTATGGGGTCTGTGAAGAGCAAATTAAGCTGAAGACTGACACGTAACTGGTTTTCATTAAAACTAATGCTCTTATATAATAGTATTGTTTTGTTTAATTATGGAATGTAATTTTAGAAATTATAAGTTCTAGGAATAGGGTACTTAACAATGTGTACTGACCTACAACTGCTTTTATTCTGCATAAACCATAAACAGCAAAAGTGATATTAAAACATTAAGACTTGCTGCAACATTTCACCATAAACTGTCTTACTTTGTAACAATATATTACATGGCTATGTCTAAAAGCAGAATTTCACCCTAAATTCTGCTGAGGATAATCTTCTATTTTCATACCTTTTGATTTCAGTAAAGTTTTGAGAGATAGGTTTGCTTTCCATTTAACTAAAACAGATTAATTTCTGACATCTGAAAGGATTTCCTGAGCGAGGAAATGTTAAGTCTACATTAAAAAACAAACATCACCACCTCAAACAAATAAAGTGAGACTTTGTTAGCATGCAAAAAATAAATTACTCTCTTTTCTGGGAAGCTGTGCTCCTTAATACATTAAAAAGGCACATTTGTTTGGAAACCAGTCCTTCTTCAATGTTATATACTACACATTAACATGACTTTATCTGAAAATGGTTCACTGGAATTACTAGGGGTTGTGTGCCTACTATGTGGTACAGAGTGAGACAAACACGAGAGAGACCAACAGAACCAGTATAGTGTGGAGATTACATGCCCTGGTGTACTTGGGTGTGCACTGATTCACTCAGATGTCGGGACAACACCTGTTTCCTAGTTTTTAATTATGATTTCAGCTATTATTTACTTCCAACAATCATGAAATAACAATGGCTTCTCTATACTCATGTCTGTGTATTTTAGTTATTGCCTGTTTTGTGGAGAGACAGCTGAATGGAGTGGGAGAAGCAGAGAATAGCTGCTCAGTGGTGTATTGCTCTAAACTGGCCCTGTTTTTCTAAATACAGCTATTTTTTGGTTTGTTCTTGCTATTGAGAAGTGAAACCCTGAGGTAATCCTTCCACAATTTAAAGTAGATTTTCTTCATTGGTACCACTTACAATGCCAAACTGTGACTTAAAGATGTACAAAAAAAGAAAGCAAACAGAGAAAACTAAATGCATTTAGTTTCTCATTTGGTTCCTTCTTTCATTCTTCTTCGTCTCCTTTCAGGTGTCCACCAGAGGAGCAGTCCCTCCTCACGTTTGGAATATAAATGCAGCCACGGCTCTGGATGTGGATAAGAGGTGTTACCGAGATGATGTCCTTCTCCTTCAGAGGCACAGAAGGGAGTTCTGAATTGCTGGTAAATTCTCTGGGCCCATACAGCAGTCAAATTCTGCTGGCTAAGCATTTTCTTTCCTCATAGTCACTGTAAAGGTGCTGGGTTAAGTGGATTATCTACATGGCTACAAGCGTTTAGAAATAAACCTCTAAGCTTGCAGTTCCATGAGGCAAGATGAGCTGATCTGGTATCTTACCACTACTGAAAGGATCATCTTGTTCCTTTGGTCCCAGCTAACTATGCCCAGCGCTTAAATCTGCATCTGGTGTAGCCCTTGACAGACTCCTCTGTGAGCCACTTCAACCTGTTCACACAGCATGAAAAGTGCAGGATTTTCTTGGGTTAACAAACCAAATTGTTTTGTGCCAATATTTGAATACTGTCATGGTTGGGGCAAGGGTGGGACCATGGCAGAGAAGGGAGGACCACCATACAATAATCGAGATAGAATCTTCTCCCTCTTTCCCTTTCGTTTTTAGTTTTGCTCAGATTCTTGTGAAACTGCACAATAAGATACAGCTCCTTTTATTTGTTTGGTTTTATTGGGGAGGAAAGTAGAAGGGTTAATTCGGATAAGTGGAAAACACTCTGTTGTTAAAATGAAAGCAAAAGGTATTGGGGGAGTGGTAGAGGATGCTTTCATTTGGTGTATGTGCTTCTCGTTTGTCCTATTTATAGTAAACATTCTTTTTAAATAGGTGCCAAGCTAATTAGGAAAGGCCTTTTCTCCAACTCAATGGCATTTTTCTGTGTCATATGATACCTTTGAAACACTGACATCCCTCTCCAAGGACCAGAAGGGTGCCACGGACAGAGGGGAGAATGTGTGCCCACATCCTTCTTGACAAGGACAGTACTGGGATTGCAAGGAATCTGAATTAGGGTCAGATTGGTCTGGTTTTCTTGCGTATGTCATCTTTTTCCATCTGGACATTTGTTTGCTGGAGGAATTTGAGCCTTTTCTACATTTGTTCAGGATTTATGGACGTTCAGTAGATTAGGCAGAGACACTGCACAGCTTGGAGATTCCAGAAACGTTCATGTTACATGTTCAGAACAAACACGGAGTGTGTTTGCAGTAAGTCAGATGGCTTTCGGGCAGCACCACAGATGCCTGCTGTGGAGCTAATATGAGTACTTCGTAGTTCCAACATGACCCAGAGGCACTGGGCTTGAGTATTTTGTAATAAGTATGTAGTTTGCACTATCTGTGAAATCTTGCAAAATATGACAGCCAAACCCTGCTGTAGAGAATTGTGGGAATGTGGCACAAAGCAACTAGAAAGAATGGAAACAAACCTCATAGTGTTGGGATATACAGTGAGCCTGGCCAAAACCTGGCCACTTTTATGTAAATGAAACTTGCCAGAAGTGTGTTGAAGGCTGTGAACATCAATTCATCAGAAAGCAATTTTTACTGGAAGGTAAGATTTTTTTCTTTTCCTTACATTTCCTCAGATTTTGCCCAATTAGCTCTCCCTTCTTGTCAGCATGGTGCATCACATTCTGAATTGGTAGTATGCAGTTCAGAGTGTCTAAACCCTGGGGAAGGATACTGTCTAAAGTTTTTGCTGCACAGTCTCTGTTCCATGGCACTTCACACATCCTTCCCCCTGGACCCACCCTGTTTTACTGTTGAAGGTGGTACATAATCAGTAGCAGTCTCTTTCAGTCAGATGGGTGTGCTAATAAGCTAAAGACAACACGCAAAGGAAATACTATTCAGAGGCCTCGAGATCCCCAGGGCTATGACTCAGATTTAGCACAGGGTGCAAGGAATTGCTTTATTTGGTCTCTGTTCCCTTCTCAAGTGCAGTGTCATTGTTAAAAGTGAAAGACTGACGTACTCAATCCTTTTCTCCTTGTTTTTAAGGGTGAGGTATGTGGATTGTACTCCTGTTAAACAAACAGTCATACAAGCTTTTCCATGTTCTAGATGTAAGTTGGCAAAGCCTGAGGAATATAGAGTTCACTCCAGTGCCATTACATGTAATGCAGCTGCACAGTTCTGTATGGGCTATCCAGTGCCTACCTAGTGCTAGTTCAAGTGTTCTTATTTTCCATGAAAACTGTATAAATACCTCACAACATCTGAAAAATTTGTGAGAATGTGGCATTCACAAGATAACAAAGTAGAAGTGGGTGCCCTGACTGCAACTGTAGCAGAAATTAACAGTATAATATGTCATGAGAAGAATAATCATAGTAAAATGAAAATGATAATCTTCTGACCTGGCAGTGGTTTGCAGAAGTGTTGTGGCTGTTGTTTCTGAATTCTTGGCAGAGAATTCTGTGCATCCTAAAATCATTACTTCAAACAGATAGCACATGCTTTAAGTTTAATGTCATTCAAAAGATTTCTTTATTTGATCCTGTCTTGGCTTAATTTTTTAATGAAGGAGAAAAGAGCTCATTAACAAAAAAGCAACGTATTTATACTCTGTGGTTTTCCAGCTAGTGGCACTTTTGTGAGATGATAAATCACTTACATGAATGCACTAATATCCACTGTAGAGCTTGTAACCCACAGCTAGTTTCTGCAATTAATCAATGTTAGCTTTCTTCTCATGGCAGTCAGGATGGAGGTCTGCTAGTATCAGCACACCACACATGTTGCTGTCCTGTTATTCTGTTATATGTGAGCAGGAGTTATTGAACAAACTGGAGGCAGGGGCTGGGGATTCAGTTTCTTACACTGTTCACATGCACTAAGGATCAAAAGGGAATACTGGGAATGCCGCATTAAACCGAGACTGACAGGAAGGATTAACTGGGGCAAGCACTGAATTACACTTGACCTTGAACATTTCTGAAATACACAAGTAGAAGAAGGCAAATATTGAACCTGAGGGACATCCTGATGCTTTTATCTGAGCCCACTACTTAGCAGGAAGGGGGGGAAGTTACTTTTACTTTTTGTGACTGCCTAAGTATCTGAGCATGCTCTGTTGAGCAGGATACAGAGCAGACTGCAGCTCTGTTCTGTGTCTATTAAGGAAAAGAGCCCCACCTCAGCTAAAATGGGCAAAACATCCTTGGTAAACAGAGCACTGGGCAGAGCTCACACAATTAGCAATTACTCCATGAAAGCCAGGCTGGCCACTGCCCAACTTTAACTGAACTTTTATCCTCCCTCAACATTTTGTTTAGAAACTATTTTTATTTTTAAACAATAATACTCACTAGCAACACCCATCCTGGAGGACATCAACTACTCTGACAGCAGTCCCAACCCCTGCTTAAATTGTGAACAACAGATGTCATCTCCTCTAACAAAAACAATGAAAAGTCAGTGACTAGTACTTAATGTCCTATACATCTTCATTAATGAAAGGGAAACAAGTTGCTACCACAATGCTGTATTGTTAAGGTCCAGCACAAAGGGTTCCTTACAGTCATTGTGACAATGTGTTCTTCATGGTGGAAAGTGAGTGTCTTGGAAAGCTGTCAATCAGGGAACAGTCTCAAGCCCCTAAAATCATCTCTGTTCTCAGACTGGATTCAATCTATACGCCATAGACAAAAATTACTTTGCTGATTGCAGTTTGTGAGCAAGATTATGCCTCAGTTTCCTTCAACAATAGATCTCATTTTGTATTTTGATAAAAAATTAGAACCTTTAGTCCTTTGTTACTGCCAATAATGGCTTGGAGCAGCTCCTGAGGGTGGCCAGTGAGTGTTAGCAAAATGACTGTTCTGTCACAGTTCTGAGGCTCAGAGTAGCTGGGTACTTGCCCAGAGTTACTTGAAACAATATTAGCCACTGAGGCTTCCTCAAATCAAGTACCTCCTACCTCTCCCACCAGCATATTCAGCTCTTGACAATCCACAGGCTTCCCAGAACTATTAACTGACTGGTTGCACTGTAAGTCCAGTTATATTGCAGCCATGGCCTCCTCTTTTTGAAAATATAATCAAAAGCACCTTATATCAATGGGAAGCGCTACAGAGAAAACATCAGGATAGAATTTGCTTTTGTTTCATAATCCAATTACTTTGCATACACTGAATCAATGGATCTATTCCAGCTCTGAGAATAAGGTCTGCTCTTGTGAATACGTGCTTGGAATCCCAAGTTCTGCCAATTCATGCTGGCATGACTAAAGAAATTCCTGCTTCCAGTTCCCTGCCTATTCTCCTGCTAGAGGCTGTCACGCCAGTGGAACGGGTGGCCAGCTAGGCGATGTTCCTGTCCTGAGAAGCTGCAGCCTGGTGTGGCAGAGCAAGCTGCTGTGAAGTTCAGTTTTACTTTCCCTTGAGCAGCAGTTGCTGAGAACTCCAATTCACAGTCCTTGGTGGATTTTAATTTCAGCAGCTGAAAAGTTTACTGTCCCTCATAGGTTACTATCATTCATAACTCCAACAAAAATTGCAATCAGAGTCCCCAGTCTAACCACAGGAGGTTGAACTCTGATCCTCAAAACTGTGAGAAGTATAGATCTGTCAAAATCATTGCTTACATCTAAGGTTAGTAAAGGCAACTAGCCAATGTGTGTTTATACATAAGTATACACTTGCTTTTAAACACACTGCTGCAGATAACTATGATCTCCTAGAGAACGTTCGATTCCTGTGTGGTTTTACAATCAGGTTGGTTTTGTTGGCAGTTTGTCAAATCATACTGACAGGTTTTCCCACCAAGAGAAGAAGTAGCAGGGCAGCACTGTGGGAAAAGTGACACTGCACTCACTATAAAGGAGGTTGCCCTGAATAATATTTATAGTTATGATCCAAATGAGATCTTTGGGGTTTTTCTCAAGAATGGAATAATAACAAGACTTTTTAATGGATGGAGTTCTGTGCTAATATGGGGAGTGATCTTGATTTTTTTTGTAAGAATGTATAAAAAAAAAACCCAAACCACCATTGGTCTGATTTAGAAAAATAATTTGAGAGCTATTTTGGGAGTATAGTGTCCAAATTCCTATCCTTTGGGTGTAAAGTAGACAAATGTCTGGAATTGCTGACTGAAAAATTATGCCAGTAGATAACTGTTTGGAATTAATTTGACTGCAGCCAGCAAATATATCTCATCACTATGGTTGCAAAAACAAACACCACCAAAGAACTGCATCTGACACAGAGAAAATAATTAAGGGAAACGGAACTATTTGCAGCTTGTATTAAATTCTTCACATTCCCTCACACAAATCAGTAGTTAGAGAGGTGAACTCTGACCTTGGTGTGGATATTCTATTGGAGTTCTTGCCACTCTGAGAGTAATAGGGTGAACAGTACATAAAAATAGAATGGAACTTGAGCTGTATCTTCCTACTCAGAACCATTCTATCCCACCCCACATTTTTTACAATGAATGAAGAGAGCCACATCTCTGAGTTTGAATTAAAGACTACAGGTAAATGAGATGATTTGCTTTTGAGTCCAAATTGAAAATAATTTGTTTTTTACCTCTGGCTTGGATATATTTAAAGGTAAAAGAAGGTCTCAAAACTGCCTTTACCCTTAAAGGTTCTCTCATTTCATGTTTAATCCACAGTTAAGCAAGTAATACAGTTTTACACCACTAACATAAATAATGTTCTATTAAATATATTAATGCTTTTAATGCCAAATATTTTATTTAAAAATAACAACAATAAAAGGACACAAAGAAAGGATTATATATGAGGCTTAGATATCCATAAAAGGAATAGAAAAGTCAGCAAAGATTTTAGTATGAGGGGAACAGCTCCTATCAGGATGGCTGCTCTCCTTCCTTTGTGATGTGTGGTGCAGCTGCTGAACCACCAGTATTTAGAGTTAGATTGAACATGAAATTGATGCTACTTTTCTGAGCATGTTTGGGTGCCATTAGCCATTCAGCACCATCTCTGCCAGATCCTGAGGTGACACTTCTCAGCACGGCAATCTTGGAGAGAGTAAAAGACGGTGTAAGATGTAACGCAGCTCTCACAAAATAAGGCACCAGCTGTCATGAATCCAAGGTCTAAGATGGAGATAATACCCCTTCCCCCCAAAATCCCCAACAACAACAAACCAAACAAATAACAATAACAACAAAATATCCAAAATACCAGGTCTGAAACCTGTTACCTCGATCCCTCAATCTCATATCTATATTTTTCTGCTCAAGACTGAGCTCAGTGTATCGTTGTTCACTTTGCCATGAGTAATTCTGTGAAGCTAGGCTCTACCAACAATTGTAATGTCCTTCTTCTTTTTCTTCTCCCTCTGGAAAGATCCAGTTTCTTTGTATGGTTCTGAAAGATGGTGTACATCCATGGAACATGTATCCCAGTCTCTGCAAAGAGGATGTAATGATGAAACAATACATATAACCCTTAAAAATACTGTATAAATTCTTCCTTCAGAAAAATGTGAGTGTTCCTTCCCCACATCCCATCATTTAGTTGGAGAAACTGAATCAGAAAGGCTGAAAGACCTGTAAATCCATGTCAGCAGAAGAGTTGACTGTAATATATTCCTGATGAGATGCTTATTGTTCCAGACATATTATTCCAGGAGGGTAGATTTAAATTGGACATTAGGAGGAAGTTCTTCCCTGTTAGGGTGGTGAGACACTGGAAGAGGTTGCCCAGACAGGTTGTGGAAGCCTCATCCCTGGAAGTTTTTAAGGCCAGGCTGGATGTGGCTCTGTGCAACCCGATCTAGTGGGAGGTGTCCCTGCCCATGGTAGGAGGGTTGGAACTAGATGATCTTTAAGGTCCCTTCCAACTCTGACAATTCTATGATTCTATGACAATAGTCAAATGTTAATCTGACTTTGTTATCTTTAGTAAAAAAGTATGTATATATATAGAATGCAATATTTTGTTCTTTCTCAGCAATGAAGGCTGATTTTCATTAAGTCATAAACACTCAAAATTCTATTAAAAATCTCTTTCTAATACAGTATCAGGAATCCATTGATGAACACAAGTTGTGCAGTCATCTTTCTGAACAGTTCACTGAAAATGCAATTCTTACCATCAGGATGCATTTGGTCCGAAGAGTTTGTGGTAAGCATCTGTATTTTGTGTTTAAAAAACCCATGTGAAGACTCTGAGCTTGTCACATTAATTTTTCAGCAATAATGTTTGCTGGCTTGATATATATGCAGCTATATGCAGTTAACAAGTAGGTCCAAATACATGTATTTGCTTTTGTGTGTATGGTTAAACAAAGGCATAAATGAACATTATAAACATAGAAGGTTCATTCTGCAGTAAAATTGTCAGTACAATTTAAAATAAAGCTACTGGACTACAGTGACAGCCACACTGAAGTACTCTTTCCTCTATTTTTGTGTATGCTTGGTTTTTAAAGGAATTTATTTATTTATTTTTGTAGAAAATGGAATGTGTTTATATTTGAGATGAGCAATCCTCCTGTTATGCTATTTCCAAGTCTGCTTTAATGCAGCATGTTTTCATTATGTTTCAGAGACATGGCAAAAAAAAAAAAAAAAAAAAAAAAAAAAAAAAGAAAAAAATCAATGAAAATGCAGACAGAGCTAAGTAAGAGTGAAATAAAAAAAATGAATCAAGAGAAGCCTATGTGTAAAGAAGCAAAGTGGGAAAATGAAAATTTTAATGCAAGTATCTGTGCCAGTCTACTTTTTAGAGACTGCTCTGTTTCAATGGATGTTCAGTTAGTCAAAAAACAGGGTCATTAAAACCAAGAAAAGGGAGTCATTCTTTGAAAGTAGTATGAATTTACCTGATGGAAGAAACAGGTCCATGAACTGTAGCAAGTTTTATGAACACTAAATATAGTTTGAGAAGTTTGAACTGCTCTTTTTACTCTTAAATATCATGGTTTCTACTGTAGCTTTGTAAATTATGACAGGTTGGCAGCTGTCAAATGCGTAACTTAGTGGAGATCTCCTGAAACTGCAGTTCTGATTTTTTTTAAGTGTTCTGCATATTCTTATTGCTTCCCATGTGATATGATCAACTAAAACCTTACCAATTAATGACACCTCTCAAGACATATTGTGGCATCTCTTGACCCATTATGCAAGAGTCCAGTGGTGGTAATGTATTTCACTATGACTTATCTGAAGTGTTTGAGTATGTGCCTTTAGAAAGGACATGTAGCTGTAAATGAAGCCTGGTCTTTGAGATGCATTTTAGACACCCACTGTGTTTTATCTGAATTAATCTATCTGCTTATGAGAGATGCTTACTTACAGCCATGTTACTGGTTTTTATAGGTGTGGCAGGCGTGAAGCTATTGGGCAGTAGCTTACGAGCACAGATCATTGGAATACCATAAGGAACCTGAATGGAGTGGTAAAGGTATTTTACAAATGTATTGGGTATTTTTGTGTGGATATATTGGTTTATGTTTAGTGGGTGCCTATTAGAAATGATATTTGGAAAATAATACTGTGAGGTCCCTTCTAACCCCTAACATTCTGTGATTCTGGGATTCAGTGAGTCTGGACAAAAGATCTCCCAAGTGAGCAGTGCCTGAATCCGTAGGGGTGTCAAGAGTCAGCAAGCCAAGGACTCAGTGGAATCAAAGGGTAATTGTCATTTGAAAGGCAAAATAGAAAACAATTGGCACCTTCTTTTCATAGTTGGCACTGGAGACTTATCCATCACAGGAGACTGGCATGCTGGAAAATGTAAAATTCAGGGAAAGAATAAGGAGAACCAGCTTCTTACCACTGTCCAGGAGGAGTTTGCAGAAGTCTGCCACAGTCAGAGCTTTTACTCTCAGCCTGAGGTAAATCACGTTAAGTTTGCTTCTGAACAGTCATTTTGCTGAGTGCCTCTAAATGGGTTTTTGCAGACATGCCAGTTAACAAGTTGACAGTCAGTCAGCTTAACTTAAAATAGACAGTGCAAGCTTTACTGTCCTCAGTCCTGTGAGGCTGTTCTGGAAGAGATGGTGTCTGCACCACCTTCCCTCCTTGGGGTACTGCAGCTCCCCGTAGACCCCTAACTGATGGCTGAATGCCACAAGTTACACTTCTGAATGTGTCATTACTGCTGTGTTAACATAGTGACTGATTTATTATGCACATCTGTGGTTTCCCTGTAATCAAAAACCCATATGGCTTGAGGGAGACAACAGGGTAACCAACACTAGCATGCGGTGGATTTGAACCCTTAGGTGTTGAGTTGTCACCAGAAATATTTGGCTTCCCTTTAATGTACTACACAGTAGATTGCCTTCTTATTCTAAGCAAAAAAACCCCTAATATTGAATTAAAGCACCTTGTTGTATATTAAAGAAACTCCAAAGACTTAGAAGAGGGCAACAATAGGGCAGTCATATAGAATGTGGTATCTGAAACAAGAGCCAAGTTAAAAAATAATTAGCTGTTTACTGGCCAAAGAAAACAAGTCTCTGTTAAACCTAACCTGCCCAGTCCTCTCCTAAGGCTCACATATCAGCACATGAGAGCTCTACAGTAGAAATATACATTTAATTCTCTTTTGTTTTACTTAGTAATTGTATTCCTCCAACCTTATTGATTTCGGCATTCAATGTTTTAATACTGCAACTCAATGAAAGTTACCTGAGAGCAGAGTCAATCAGTACTGCAAAAGAATGCAAATATCACTTCCACTTAATGACATGTGGCTTTATTCCCAGTGACTGGCCCAGAAGAAAATTTTCCTTTGCAATATACATAACCCATGAAGATCTTATTTCATGTTTAACGTAGCAGTAGATAAATAAAAATAAACCAAATGTCAGTCATTAAATGAATGATACAATTCTTGATTTGGAATCTATTCAGTAATTAACTTGTGCTAATACAGCATTTCTGTGTTTGCACTTTTGGGGGGGAAAGATGAGACAATTTTCTCTCAATTTTTCATTACAGCCCATGGGCCCATCCGGTCCAACATCCTGTCTCCAAAAGTGTGGAGCATTACAGACAAATCCATTGTGATTCCTGGATGTACAAAACAGCAACAGCAAAAGCTGGCATAAAATCATTTTGCCATCCAAAGTAGTGAGCTAATGTTAGACACATGGTATTGAGGAGAAAAAGACTGACCCTACTGAGAGAGCAGAGTGCTGACAGAAGATGAGGAGCATATTTTCACCAATAAGCAGAACTCCCAGCAGCACAGGATCCCTAGTTTGTGCCTCATCAGGCAGAAGAATGGCAGAAACAATAAGATCGTGGCCAAGGGGGTAGACAATAAATTGGATGAACAGTTGAAGTAGCTGGAGAAAATCCAGGAGTATTGAGAACATTAATACTTTAGGAGCTAGATCACTGAATCTCACACAGCAAGAATATATGATACTTCTGCCATGTACTCTCCTGTGTTTCAGCTATTTTTGGTTCAGGGGATTTTCTGAACCTGTTGCTGTTTTTCTGTAGAGGAAACCTAAAGGATTAATTTTCTAGGTACTTGCTAATACTTGTCAAAAACTCACATAAATTTTTTGCACCCATGATAGCCTTTAAAAATAATTTTCACTATTGCCTGTTGTGTGAAGAGCATCTACACTTTTGAACGTGGCTCTTTGTATATTCATTTGATTATGCTGGTTCTTGTGCTGAAAGACAACAAACAGTTGTTCTTTATCTAACTCCTTTCTGTCATTAATGATGTTGTAGCCTTCTCCTCTTTATCCATTCTGAAGTTTCCCAGTAATTTTCTATATGAAAGCTCTTAAAAATCTTTAATCATCCTTGTTACCTTTCTCAGAATGTTTGCCAGGTCTAACATATATTTCCTAAGATAAACGGACCAGAACTGACTAGAACTGCACATAGTATTTAGTATTTACAAATGAGTCATGTATTTATATGGTGTTCTCTTTTCATTTCTGATTCTTCTTTCTTAGGATTCTCTGTGCAAATTTAAAAGATGTGTTATTTGAGTGTCTTGCAAACAAAAAAGTGAGAAAACTGGTGAGTATTTTGGTCCTACTTTGAAAAGGTTGGAGCATAATAAGATTTTAGATAGCTCTTGCTATCCATGTATTTTTTGGAAAACACATAGCTTTCTTACTGAAGTATATAATTTACTTGGAGTTTTGAGTCGAATTTTCAGACAGGCATCTGTACTTCAATATGAGCAATCCCAAGGTCTGGTCATTGATACATATACATCCTTAACAAAATGCTCTTCACTTTCAGCTGAACTGGTTTCTTCCTTAAAGAAATGTCATGTACATTTTAAACCTCTAGCATTAAATAGAAGTATAATGTAGACTGTAGACATTATGCTTGGGAAATCTGTATGGATTATATTGGTTAATGCATGGCTCATGCAGCTCTTTTAGCTCTCTCATGCGGAAAAATAGAAAAAAAAAAAAGAAAACTTTTCACATGTTACATTCCACAGGATGTTTGAGAGTAGGAAGACAATGTATTATTCTAATCAATTCTGTAGGTTTTCTTCCATAATCTCTTTGCTTCTACTAGGCCCTCTTGGTGAAACCATGCCTATTACCACTTCCTATGTCGTCTTATATTCTTTTACTTCTTGTCCCTGTTTTTCTCAGAAAAACTTATTTTTATCATGTTATTTGCTTAAATTAGATCTTCACCACAGTCATTCGTTGAGAGCATAGACATTCAAGGTAGGTTTATACACAGTTAACTAATTTAAGAGTAATAACTTAGAAATGGAGTAGGAGTTTATCAAGCTTATTTACTGAATTTCCACAGCAAATCACAGCTTTGATTACACCTTGACCTACCTTGATTAGACCTTACTAAGACAATTTAGAACTGGTTTGGGGTATATCTACCTCATGATATGAATATGAACTTGGATAGATTTTCTGTAATATTTTTAAAACTTGGCCTTAGTTTTATAGAGTTCATGTTTTTTCTTAGTTGTGAAAATGCAACAAAATGTTCTTGCTTCTTCACATGCCAAATATCTCAAAGGGAAATAGTTTCTGTATTGCACTTGCTCATTCAGAGAAACTTGATGTACATTACCTGCACGAATGTTTTAACCACTGTAATACTTTTGTGAGCCTCTGTTATGTTATTAACTCCATTTTACAGCTGGAAAACAAAGACAAAAGAGACTAGAAACCACACTTTCAAAAATCAAAGTGCAAAAATTCAAGAGCCACGTTTTGAATTTGGGTGTTAGTCATTTTGCCAGTGTCTCCTAGGAAAGTTAGCAAGTTTGGCAACACATCTTCTGAATCTTGCTTTTCAATTTTATTTGCACCTCAAACACATTGTTTCAAAATAAATAATATCAGACCTACCAAAAATAAATAATACAATACTGACTTCATCATGCTAGTTTGTGCAGTGCTGCAGCCATTTATTTAGTGGGAATGTTATTTATAGAAAGCTCCTTCATGTGATGTTGTTGCCAGTAACACAGATGTCCTGTGAATGCACTCTATTTTAAATAAAGGTGAAAGGCTAAGGATGATATAAAAGAAGCCACCTTTAATATTTGAATTCAACAATAACAAGCAGGGTGTGGCCACTCTGAAACTGTGACTTGTCAGATGCTGGGGAGAAGGGAAGGGTGGGAAAGCTCTGTGCTTACCAGTTCCACAGTCTTGTTAGTAAAAACACATCTGACACCAGTGATTGTCCCCTGAAAGATACAGTGAGAATGGGTGGTGCTTTGCAGTGAGTAAGGTGTCCTGCTACTACTTGGAATTTAGCCATGGAATCAGCAGTTTTGCTGGTGTTAATGTAGTTAATGTTTGAGAAGTTGTGAATGAAACCTCAAGAATTGTCACCTGCATTGAAAAACAAACAAACAAACAAAACCACAAAAAAAAAAGTTAGTTTACTTCTTTAGACTGTTTTATCCCCCCCCCCCAAGGAGTCTGTGACTCTTACATAAAGCTTATCCTCTTATCCTGAAAGTTTCTTCTTCATGCTCAATTTGCAGTACTTCGACCAGATACTGTGATACTTTGTGTTTAAAATGAGACTTGCAGGCTGCTATTTACAGCAAATGCCCTCTCTCCCACTTGACAGTGGTTTGATAGTGAATGAAACTCACAGGAATGTGGGTAGGTCAGAGACAGAATAATGCACCTCTTACACATGGATAATCCTCCCTGGAATAACATGAAGTTTTTGTTGTCTGGGGTTTTTTTGTTGTGGTGTTGTTTGTGGGGGGTTTTGTTTGTTTGGTTTATTTGGTTTTGTTGTTTTCATTTTGGTTTTAATAAGTAACAGTCTCAAGTTCCAATGCACTGAAACTTCAAGGTTTAAATAATATGTATTTAACTGAAATTAACTTAATGGAAGCTAGAGGCATCTTAGCCCTGGAAAAACAAATCACATATACTTCCACCCAGAATAGACTTCCAGTAACCCACAGAACATTCTCTCCAACATATGAGGTCACCTGGAACAGACACTTGATTTTTTGAGTTTTCCTTTTATTGGGGTTTATTCATTTACTTCTGATTCAAGAAGAGTTAGAACCTAAGAAAAATATATTAGTGCTGTATAAAATCACAGCCCATGTGTTTTGCTGTTCCAGAAGAAAGTAACAAATAACTGCCACTCTGTCTTATCTAGCTAAGAAGAATTTTATCGTGAGAACAGGGAATGTTTTTAAGAGTGTGTAGCATGGTTGAGTGTCTGCCATAAAACAGGCTGTTCACTCCTCCAAAAATGATACAAAAAGGTTGTAGTGAGCCTAGTATCTAGACAGATTTTGTCTGGGCTCATTCAGCACATGGAAAAAACATTTCATATCATTTCTTCACAAGCTGACACCACAAAGCCATTTCATTTATTTTTCCTGACATGTTGTTGTGTTGTTCAATAATGCATGTAGTCTCCCCTGACTTTGGAACAATCTTGTAGGATTGAGCAAAACTCATACATTTTCACAGTTACATGGAAAAATGAGGTCATAAAAGAGAAAGTTAGGTACCAAATAATGATTGGGCTCCTTGTACAGCAACATCAAGCGCACCTGAAGTAAATGGCTTTGTTAAGGTTTGCTAGCCAGATACTGTGCAGCTATTTTTGTTGGGTTTTGTATCTTGCACAGGTACTGCAACAAAACCCCAAAGGCTTCCTACAGTAAATTCTCACCTAGCCTTGATCTGTCAACTTGAAAAAATGAGAAATGCTGCTAAGGACATAAGTAACACCATTTCCACATCTCTGACATCAGCTTAGAGGAGTTTATAGTGGTTCTGGACTGAATGGTAAGTGCAGGGGTGTAAAAGCTATTGCTATCTTACACAGGAGCCAGGCTTTACATGAACAAGAAGAGACCTGTTTCAGAGTTCATTCTTAGTTGAATTATGAAGGTAAAAGGAGAAAAAGTTGTATTTCAAAGGTGCAAAAAGCTTAACTTACCACTCTTGTTTTGTCTCTGTGGTTCTCTTCAATCTAGCACCCATGTTAATAGCTAGGAATTTTTTGTTTACATTGATACAGCAAGTGTTTGTTTGTCAGATTGTTCAAATTGCTGCATAAGCAGAACCTGAGAAAAGAAGCAGGGTCACATCTGAACAAAAAAAAGTAAATCAGTGATGGGAAAGTTCAGGAAATGCCATGATGACAGAGGATCCTGATAAAATGAGAGCAGAAAACCTGGAAGTAGAATAAGTCCATCATAACTTTGATGGTGTTAGCAAATAATTTATTTTAAGACTATAGCTCTTATTCTTGTCAAGGACTAACTGCAAAGTGGTCATAGTTCCCCTGAATTTATAGCTGGCAAATCAAAAGTCTTTTCTAAGGTATCTTATTAGAACTGGGACTGCTGCTTGCTTGTGACTGACTCATCCGAGTGGCATGGAATTACAGATCTTCTCTCATGTCTTTTAGCATCTTTCGTGAACCAAGATGTCTGCAGATGCTTGGTATCTGGGCCTCAAAATCAATTTCTACAAACAAGTGCAGGTAACATATGACTACTTAAATGATCTTAGAAGCTTAATTCAACGGGGAGAGGAGATCTCTAATAACTGAAATCTGAAATATTGTTAATCAGCCATGAACTACTTGTGCATCACAGCACATCAGAGGTGCAAACATGGGCCTCAGGTGATCTGAACTTAGTTTCCTGCTCTACCACAGCTTTCACTCTCTGAAGCTGGGCAAGTAATTTATTCACTCTTAACCATTTCCAACATGGGGCTGATAAGTTCCAGCCTTTTACCTCTCCTGTCTCTTCAGATTAAAGGCTCCTAAAAGGTGGCAGTCTGTCATTACAGTGCCTAAACTCTGTGCAGCCTGATTAGACATGGGGCCCTTTGCATGCTGTCATCTGGCAAACAGTATAACACAGTTCATAAATAATTATGTTTTACAATAGCTCTTTTCAGTTCCCAAGGAGAAGACATAATGTATTTTGTTAAAGGAACAACTCTCATCTGGTAATTTAAAAGGTTCCAAAGTTCTCTCTAGTCACCCAAGAAGTCAGATGAAGTTGTAAAATCCCTTTTAGCAAGTTGATGTGATTTTAACATGAGTCCAGGTCTAAGATTGGAAATGCTTCCCCTGAAGAGGGTTCCTAAGAACAACCACACTGTTAAATGAACTTCTCAAAATGATCATAGGCCATTCAGGGTTTCAGGTTTTGTTCCAGTATTTATCAATACTTTCTGGCTTGCCAGAGCCTTCCTAGGTTGAATTTGTAATTTGGGGGGGGGGGGGGGGGGAGGGAAATTTGGCTGTTTCAAGTATGTTAATGCAAGGTGATTTATTGCATCCACAGTGCAAAATGACAGCAATGGCTCTCCAAACTGTCCAAGCACAGAGAGCTGTTTCTGTCAAATACTTATGGTATGACTGGACACATGCTCAAACTGAGATCTTTGTTTAGTAAATATTGAATATTCCCTAGTCCTTTCTATCCTGTCGTCATTTCCTTTGTACAGCTTGCAGCTGTACTTTCAAGCCAACGTACAAAAGTTGTTGGTTAGGCAGAGTTTCGAAGTGTGTTTAACTATGTAACAGAGATCTTTTCCTCTCAACAAAGTTCTTGGAGTTTGTAGCCTGCACCCAAGCTAGCCTACACCAACGTCTGTGTATAAGTTATAATGAGTAGATTAATTAATTATCCATTTATGAAGCATGAATGCACTGTAATACACATATAAATTTATATGTATACATAGATACACACACATATATATAAAAGCAGGGAACTTGGCTGCCATGTAGTCAGTTTGTGGGTTTGGAAAACCACAGGCTCTAGGGTGGAGATAGCCATTGTATTACATTTGCTATTTTCTCACAGTTTAAGAAGCAGCAGCTCAAAATATTGTGGTCTAGACAGCAAAATACCCAACAGTAAAGCAGTTCCTTCATGTAGGCCCATGTGTCTCACTAGGCATCTGAAAAGGGGATGTTGGCTAGCTCATGTGTGGTCACAGGGGTCTGTGTATTGGACCAGAAATGGCAGAGGGAAACTGTGTATTGGTGAAGCCTTGTGATAAAGAGCATACACTGAGCCGTGTGAAACAAGTGGAGGGTAGGAGGACTGTTACTCTGGGTTTTCACAGGACTTGTTCCACGGTAATGCCTATGTACATGCTGGCTTGCAGCACAAAAAGGGAAAACTGCAGCATTACAGGGGTGATTTTGTCAGTTCTGAGTTGTGGGCAGGCATGAGTTGTGGATTGAAATTTTTTTTTCTTTCCCAATTAATATTGAAATGGATTTTTTGTGTGTGTGATTTCTTTCTGGTTTTCATTGTCTGTTACAGTCTCCTCCTCCTGTATGTTTCTGCACTGTGAGTTGAATGTGCAAGTGATTAACACCAAGACAAAGTTAATTAACTGAACAGTAAACAACTGTGTTAGGGCTGCTGCCCCTCTCAGTTCTCACTCCTTTTAATCTCTGCCAGCTTTGACTGTGTAGAGCTAGACAGGAATAGAGCTTGGATGTTAACGTCTCTAAGTTAGGAAATGTACTGAAACTGTAAGCACTACACAGGTATGCCACTGAGCAGCTCTCACAAGGTAGCATGATTCAGCTCAATGGCCTAGAGGTGGAAGGCAAGCCATCATTTTCATTTTTTCTACCTTGTAGAATTTATGTGTGCTTCAAAGCCACAGGGCAAAACCTGCATGTTTTGGATATATTTCAACTCAGCACCTCCTGGGAATTGTTCTAAAAATGATGCCAGTAAAGGCCACTGAATAAAAAGTAAAGAAAAACCCCCAACCAATCAACCAAAAGCTTAGATGTGGAAGAATTCCTGCTCAGTTGTCTGGAAGGACTCCCAGCCTAAGTACAGCAATCCTGAGTGGGTAGTGTTTGGTAGGCAGCATCTTCTTTTCCATCCTTACCAATTGTTCTGATCCTTCCAGAGAAGGGGCTTTCCAGTGTTAAGACAATGGAGCAGCACAAGCTCTCACAAAATTCTCTGTCTGAAATTTAAATACTTCTCTTGACAGAGGAGCAGAAGAGAGATGATAAATAACATTACCACACTGAGGAAAGAGGTATATTTGCAGTGTCCATGGTATCAAACCAACTATTAGCTTATTCAGTTTCAAATGAACCTCATCAGATTCTATACAAGTAAAACCTCCTTTGAAAAGTTACTTCAAAACTGAAGCCACAGAAATGGCTGGAATTTTATCTCTTTCTAATAGCTTGATTTTTTCCCCTTTTACTTTAATTCATTATGATTTCATCAATAAATACAATACTCTGTGTCTACTGCCAAAATACTCCATAACAGGTTAACTATATTCCAGGGGCAGAGGGAAGGGGAGTTCCAGTTGTACAAAAATGAAGTGAATTAAAAAAAAAAAAAAAAAAAGATTATATAGAACATGTATTTTATGATTAAACAATCTTAGAGGCCATGTTAAGAATTAGGAATTGTTTTATTGGTCTTTCATGCAAAGTGGTTCTTGCCAATTAATTTACACCTCTAATTATCTTGCAGAAATAAAACTGCTTCTTAAAGGCTCAGGTCCTGGATCCCAGCCTGCAGCTTCACAGGCATACCTGCTCGTGGGAACTTGGAACTGTAGCACAATAATCCTCCAGGTGCTACTGTTGGGTCAGCAGCTCTCCTGGGAGCTTGAGTGTAGATGTGGCTCTGTGGGAGTTGGACACTTTAGCATACACTCACAGCAGACACCATCCAGGGCACAGGAAGGGAAAATCTATTTGTTCTCTCCAGGCAGATTATGGAGTAGGAGCAGACCTGTATAATGGCTTTTCTGCTCCATAGCTCCCCAAGGCTGTTGCTCAGCTGGAAGCAAGGGTGTGTGAGTCAGCAGCCTGTCTCTGTCCTTAAGGTGTCAGCATCCTCTATGCTATTTGGGTGATAAAACCATGCATTTTTTGTATTCAGCTTCATGATATGTGGTGGTGAGCATACTTTACTGCTATTTTCAGATTTTGAGAAGTAATTTTTTTCTTTCTTTTCTTAAGCCACTGTGGATTGAGCTCCTTCTGTGTTATCTGGCTCTCCCACCTGTTTCAGCTGCGCTAGCAGGGTTGTATTCAGTTTGCAAGGTTCAGGGTTAGCCTGAGGTTGGGCTCAGACCACGATCAAGAAATGTAAACATGTAAAAGACATGTGATATGAACACAGTTGGGAAATGCCATATGGTGTTCTTCCTTCTCCCCATACTTGCTAGTGAAAGCCCACTGACATTATTTGCAGTAAATCCTCTAGGAGAAAACAGACAAGCACTTAGACAGAGCTGCAGCACAGCAAGGCTCAAGTTCAGACGAGTTTATCTCTCGTCTGAAGGGCTTAATCAGGCAAAGCTTATGTGGGACTGGTGTTTGCAGACTTATTGTTTCTGTCTGTCTTTTGTGAATCATGGAAAGAAACTTCATCTCAGCTCTCTGAGAAGCATCCAGGCTGCTTTAACTGGTTTATAGTGGCTTTTGGGTATGTCTGCTTTGTGTAGTAGAGATACCTGTTCTGGCTGGAGGCAAGCTTTCTCCAGAGCAATGCAGCTATGTCCGTGCTGTTTTGCATAAGACTAATTATCGTGTGCTGCTATGTCTGTGTGGCTGCACTCTGGGCAGTACATTCCTGCTGCCTTGTTCAGGCACATGGGGGTGAAAACAGTTCTGCCTTGTGGAGCACAAATCCTTGCTGGCCTCATACATTCTTAGGATTTCTCCTAACTTCAGTTTCTGCAAATGCTTCAGCTAACTGTTGCTTTTCATTTCAGAAGGTGGCAAACTCAAACCCCTCCCACCAGAGGAGTCAGCATCACTGTTGCTAGCATTGCTGAGCTATGGCTGTGCAGTGGAAAAGCTGGGGATCTCCTGATAACTCAGTTTCTGATAAAAAAGACTAACATCCTAGTCAGGTATGGTGCAGTGCTCATGTTCTTTCTCTAGAGGTCCTATTCTGAAAGCCCAAAAAGCCTTGCTTCACGCAGGATTGCCCTGAAAGCCCCAGCATTTACTAGGATGGCTGCTCTCAGTTCTTTTCTCCCCAGGTATTCCACTAGCCCAGAACTTCCTCCTTTCCACCCTAACATTTTCCAGATAGTATCTGCTATCCCACCAACAGTGTGGTGTACAGGCTCTTAAAAGAGCAAGAGAGAAATGTTTCAAATCTCATAGAAGAAGTATTTCTTTTTACATCCTCCACTGCTAGAGCTGTATCACAGCGCCCAATTTCCATAGCTGATTGGCTTATTTAAGGGGGACAGTTCCACAACCAAGTCTCCTGTGCAGCACATGTAACTTTTCCTTTGAAGAACTAGGTACCCATCTGTAATTCCTAAAAGTTTAAATTCAGCTTGCTATTTTTGATTTGATTTCTCTTACTTGAGAATATCCCTGGTAAAAGCTAAGCTTGCTCTTACCTCCTTTCCTGCTTCTTCAAGTGTAGTGTAGGCACAGCAGTCATTCACTGCTCCCAACTTTCCCCAGTCCCTCTGTGTTGTACCTCTTGCTACCTTGGTGCATATGGCTAAGCTACAGAGATTACCCATGGCTACCTAAGCCAAGGTTAAAATTTCTGATAGTAGTCAGACAGTGTCTAAGGTAAAGGTCACCCACATATTTTTTCCTTCATTACTCTCCCTGCTGCTTTTCTTTTCACACTTTCAGCTACAGCTTTATGAGAAGCTGGTTTCAGTGTTGATGTAGACTTAAACATTCTGCATTTGGTCTCACTCCCACTCTGCATGTCTCTGTTTCTTTAGCTGTGATCCTACAACTGTGTATGGGCTTGTGTTAGAAACCGAATCACTGACATATACATCAACTATACAGGTAAGGATGGGGAAAGGAAGGAAAAGAGCAGAAACTTGTTAAATTGGCTTCACCAGGTTCTTTTGGATGACACCGTCCTTCTCTCTATGCATGGCTCTCCCTCCCTCTTTCTCTATCTTTGCCTACCTGAGCAGTCCCACCTGTCTCCTGTATATCATGTTTCATGTCATCAGCTCTTCACATCCTTTGTGTACAGATGTGTTTGTATCATGTTAACAGAGCAAAGTCTTTGACTTGTACACCTTTTCACCAATACAGAGAAAACCACACTCCAGGAGCATGAAGGACACAGAAAATTAGTGGCACATCAGGTTAAACCAATTACAGTTCTGAGTTGTAAGGAGGATGTGTTAACAGGGCTTTTCAGGCAAGTCACTTAGCCTCTGACTGCTCGTGGGGGTGCTGGGTGGTATAATGATAGAATTTTCACAACCAGAATCTTGTTACATCATTTGTTAGTATATAGAGTATCACAGGGGAGTTCTACTTTATTTAACATAGTAACAGTGAACAGCTGGCTGCATTACAGTCCTCTGTGTCAGCGATGATACAGTCAAAACATTTCAGCCTAGTTTAAAACATTCAAATTACGTTTTTGTAGATTGGCTAGTATGCACCATGAATGAGCAGTACAAGGAAAAGGCAAATCAACAGTGGAAATAAAATGTCAAACATAATGAAAGCCTGAGCACGATGCAGAAGAAATGTTGGCATGAAAGGTGTTAGAGGGATTTAACATATTTAAGGGGCACAAATTATAAACGTATCTGGTTTCCAAGGCTGCACTCTTTCCTGACAGAACTTCAAGCCAAGAGTTATATATGATATCACTATTCTAATCATAAAATTATGATTTTACCTTCCTGAAAATTCCAGTGTTAGAAATGTCAGTTATTAGCTCCTCTTGTGCCTCTGTGAGTTTAGTGGGGACATTTGAACATTCTCAGCTACCAGCATCGCCTGGTCTATGAGAGTTGTTCTGTGCCACCTCTCCTCCCTACCCTCCAGCCATATCTGTGAGCACCATTGCTACTGCAGTGAGGACACTGGGCTTCTCTGCTAATTTTAATATGCATAATATAGAGAAGTCTAGAATCATCTGCACACTAGCACTGTCTGATGTGTCACAGAAACTAGGACATGCAGTTTTGGCCTCTGTAATGGCTAACAGACTATGCTACATAAGCTGCTTCTTTCTCATTTATTCCTCTGTGGCCATCATGTTTCTTAATTTCTCTGTGTCTCAGCTCACCAACTAGAGAATTAGGTTTAAACATGATTTACTTGTGTTTTGACAGATAGATAGACTTCTGTGTATCTATTCCATAGCAAAATATAAATACTCTGCACAAACTCCAATTCTTGTGGGATTTTTAGTGAAGTTTACTGGAGTATATACAGTACTGTACAAGTTAATAATAGGAAGAAGGGGACTTGGATGTCACTTCTTGCCAGCTTGTGGTATTACCCACAGACCTTTTCAGAGTGCTTTGCAAATGCAGCTTTCCAAGCTGAAAAGGACACTGTGTTCCCAGTGTTTATATAAAAGATCTTTCTGCAATATTAAATCATGGAATAGTCAGGAAGCTTTCTCTGATGATTGGCCTAGGTTTTTTTCTCTTATATACAGATGTTTATACCTTAGCATTTTTATTTCTCTAATAGCCAATAGATTAACGCTGTTATTTGCTTTTCTTGCCATTAGGCACAACTAGCCATATTCGGCATGTCCAGTTCTGCAGTAGCTCATTTCTCTGAACATCAGTTGTTTGCTTTGCTTTTCTCAGAACACCCTGCAGCTCACCTGTTGTTCTGCTTTGGAGACAGATGATCAGAACAAAGTAAGGGTTTCCAGATTTGGCCTTACAAACTATTGAATGAATAACCAGTTGAGGTTCTGTTACTCAGTTATCTCAGTCATACTCTAATATGCAGGTGAAAGGGGATTCAAAATTGGAACGGGAAAAAAGAAAAGCAAGATGTAACATTAGCCTTGGGATATTACCCTGAGAAAAGGTTTTCAACAAGATGTCCCAGTTTAAGGTTGACCATTTGGAAAAAAGACTTAATGAGATTTTACAGATTTTTTTTTTTTAATTCAGAAACTGTGAAAGACACTGATGGGGAAATGAAATGAAAGAAAATATAAAGAGACTTGACATTGTATTGCATCCTACAGTCACTGAGGGGGAAAGTGAGAACTGAAGGTGGTAAGGGTGGGTGAAATCTGCCTAGTGCAGAGACTCTCTGCTGCTTGGGTCCATAACTGGCAAATGTATTTCTGGAAATGGACTGGAAAACATGAAATGCAAAGATCCTTCTGACCTTCAACAAGAAAACCACATTTCTGCCTTTCAAGCACGAGATGTTAAAACACAAAGATGCTATTCTTAAACACAGCTCCTAGTGGAGAGGTGTTAAAATCGTTTGTCTAACTAGCACAAACGTGACCAGAACTGTGTAAAGGAAGGTGCCTACTACCTGCAGCATCCCAGCTGATGTGGCAGACAGTAGGAAATGCACATGATGCCTGTTAAAGGGGAGAAGAAAATGTTAAGTTTTACTCTGCTGGGACTCTTGATTGGAACAAATGAATTAGAATAAGACATGCAATATTTCATGTTGGCTCGAACATTTCAAATGACAACCATGCAGAAACCACAATGTAGTAAAAATTTTATTGTTTTCAGAATAATGGAGAAAGAGATTTATTATGGGTTTTCTGTGACAGCAAATGATGTAATTAAGGCTGCACTATAATAACAATTGTAACAAGAACTATTTTTAAGGTCCTCAAACTCTTTGACAAATTCTCATTTTAAGCTTTCTTGCTTCCTGCAGCAGGTGATTAAAAAAAACCCAAAAACCAAATTCACAAGCCCTTATTAAGCTTGTTAAAAAAAAAATCCCCCTCCACACACACACAGACACACACACACACACACACACAAATCCCCAACAACAACAAAACAGAAAAAAACCCACACAGAAAAAAAAACACAACAAGACACAACAAGACACATAGAAAATAAAACAAAACATATTCTGATTCCAGGTTGCATCATTTAACAAAAATAGGTTAAGAAACACCACAATAGGCTTCAATGTAAAAATAGTTCATATGTAGCAATTTCTATGCCTACTTTATTTGGATAAAGGAGAGCTTAACATGGTTTTTTGCCTAAAATTATGCATCCTAAATATCTCTAAATCTTCCAGCATTGCAGAGCTAACATGTATTTCTTGAATATTCCCTTCTTAACAATTTAACATTGCCATTACATTAAGGCTTTGATGTAACATATTACATGAAGTCATTCACTGTTCAGATTTGCTAAAACGAATGTTTTGCTATATAGGGATGAAGTTAAGCATGTGCTTAATTGATCTGTTGAATCAGTGCCAGAGACAGTTTGTCTATCTGCAATGCTCCTGTAAAATGCAGTGCCACAATGGACATTTCAGTCTGGGGCATTCTGAGCAAGAGCTCATGCTCTCCTATCTGCTGGGATGATATGCAGTAATTAGAGCAGTAGTGCTAAATAGCCTGTAATTAAAACATTTAACAAGCCAGACTGTCCTTAGCCTTCTTGTTTTCATTATAGTTATTTTCCAGACACCAGAAGTTTATTTTCTGAAAGACACCAGAAGTATAAACTAGAGCATAGTTTTCTTTTTATTTGTAAATGTTACATCTCTGAAGAGCAGCATCAAAACTTTACACAGGATATTGAATTTAGTGCTGTTAAGGGAAAATGATCCATCTTCCCCCTGCAGAAAGCATTACGTCATGAAGGGATGGAAACAAAGAGCTCTGAGGGACTGGGATAGGCAAACTTCCCTCCTTTCACAGGAAATGGGTGAAGCCTTGCTTGAAATTATTATTCAGACGTTTTGTGCTGTGAAGGAAATGTCTCCTGATAGCACAAGCTATTGGTTTCCTGTTGTGAACTAACAGTTTTGGCATGACCAAGAATGGACAGGAAGGGCAAATGATTGGGGGTCATTTGAAGAACTTGCTTTAATTGAGAAGACCAGCCCAAGTAAGTGGGAAGAAATTTGGGGAAAAACAAAAGAAACAAAAAATTAAAAGGGGGAGAGGGGCAAAAGGGGATCAGCTGCTGATTACTACAGTATCTTTGTGGAAATAAATAACAACAAAAAGTTCCACATCAGATTTTAGCAGGGTTAGCATAAAGCAAGGGGACACTGTTGTTGATCAGGAAGTATCGCCGTGGCAGAAAGCCTTTTGTATCCGACCTAATTAAGAGCCTGATTCAACAAATATATATCCGGCTTCTACACTGAGGAAAGCAATTTTTGGAAACCTTCAGAGACACGGAATTGAGCTTTTTTTTCAACCAGGACCTTATAACAGAGGCACTTTCAAGTGCTATTTTTCAACCACAGTGTATAAATAGCTGGTCCCTGAAACTGCCTTAGCACTGGGCCGCCTGATTGCCACTCTTCCATCAGAGGCAAAAGCAAGCAGAGGGAAGGGCAGAGGTGACACCTTCCTACCTCAGGCCTTCTTCCCAGCCTGTGAGGAGAGCAGAAAGCAGGTGGCTTCCCCTTGCCTTTTCCTGAGGCCTCTGTACCACCTTCACAGACTTGCTAGTGCAGTGCTAGGGCTTCCTTCGCATTTGCACTGGTGTCTTAGCCATTTTGGCTCTTGCTCTTGAGGGTTTTATGCAAAACTGGCCTGGGCCTTATGCCTGTTATACGTCCAGAGGCCATTTAGTCCCTTCTTCCTGCAACCCATAACAATGGCTGCAGTGCGAGGCCTCAGCATTCGCAATGTTGAAAAGCTATTTCTAAAACAGAAACCTGCTTGGATTTTTGTGTTACCTTCTTTTGGCAGCAACTATTTTCACCCTTGTATGTTATTTTGAATGTATTGAAGTCCCACTTGTAGAAAATGGCTGCCTAGTTCAGAAAACAATACATGAAAGAGGTCACATCGTGTTTGCCGATTCTCTCAAGGCCTTCCCTACAGGGTATTTTTTTATGATGCCAAACCCACAATGGTTTGTAAAACTGTGCCTGAAGTCGTATTTGGATGTAATTTAGATAGAATTTTTTAAACCATATACGACAGAATTTCTGCTTTCTACTCTTAGAAAACAAACTTCAGACATATTTAAATCATGCTTTTTTTTTTAATATCTCCTCTTAAATATTTTTGTTTCCATTTAGGACTGCCAACATTACCATGGAAACTCCTAAAAACAAAGACTTTCCCAGCCTTGTGAAAGCACACCTGCGAGAGCAAGACTTGCCTATCAAAAGTGACTCTCCTTCATTATTAGCGTCACCTGAGGACATTTTTTGTGGTCAGTGTGATATGTTATCTCAAAATTTATTCAAAGCATATGCTTAGAATTGATACAATTTGGAATCTTGCCACAGACCAGTAAGATACGTCTGTTGCTATCCAGTAGTGCTCTTTCTATTATACTATCTCAGTTTCAAGAAAACCCCCAACTTTTTACAGACTGTAGAGTTGAGATTGGAAGTCCTGAAATAAGCATTTGTCTCAGTGAGACAAACACGAGTAAAATGATGTCCTAATAAGCTGTCTCAATATAAATCTTTGCACTGGCTCCAGAATGACTTGGATCTGAATCATAAAGAGAATTGCAAGAACTCATCTGCTGCTTTCTAGTAGAAAGGTGGAGCATATTTACTAGTAGTGAACAGTTGGTTATTATGGAAACAGATCTCTTTAGATGTTTCAACATTGTTAATTTTATGCATATATATATATACTTAGTTATAGAATTAAATCTTAAGCCATTCAATCTGAAATGAAATTTTATAACTGCACCTAATGCTGTGCAATTTTCCATTAGAAAAAAAAAATCAGATCATTACAATGGTTTTACAAGTATTTTTTTCCAAGCAGAAAGCAGCTATGGTGGTAGTACTTAATTCAGATAATCTGGCAGTATATATGAATAATATTTCAAGATAATGTTCTTGAAGTTCTTAAATTATATTAAGAAAAATCTCAAACTGACAAAATACTTCTATTTTTTTGTGTGCCTACTCCCTGTTCTTAGCTATGTGAATAGTATATACAGCTTGCTAAATTGTTAAATTTCCAGTAGACGAGGTCTTTTGATTTGTATATCTTTCTACAGTGTGGTAGCAACTTGACAGCAAGTCTGCATCAGTAATCAGCATCACTGGGAAAATAGATATTTTTGTTTCTTTCTTTCTTT
>VWZX01005631.1:0-13482 GCA_013399015.1 Galbula dea
CCATGAGCATTTTCCTGCTTGGGGACATCTCGATTTCGTCTGGGGCCTTGATGCAACTGAGAAAATGTATCAGAAAATCATTGAACTAATAACAAAATACTTTTGAAACCGCATGCAGAGTGTTAATTCACTCAGTAAAAATCTCTAAAATTTCTATTTGGCAATAAGTGGATAGAGGTAAGCACACAGACATATAATGGCTACCAGAATAGCTATTTGTCTGCACTTGTTTCTTGCTTTCCTCATAGTTTGAGGTTTTCCATGGTGTTACCATGACCGCTGTCTTCATGAGAAATTCGAGCTGTATAGTAATGAAAGCTGAAAACATTAACACATATAGGCACACACTGCAGGCATCACTTCATTTGGACAGCTTTTATTTCTACAAGACTGATATTTCTAAGCCTAAACTCTGTTTTTCTTATGAATATCTTACATACCCCACAGAAATTCCCATGCCCAATTTCTATCTTCCCTTGAAGACACAGAAGTGGGATTTGCTCATTTCTCTGTAGAAGTACAGCTGACTTTTGTTTAAATTAAACCATTTATCCACTTAGCAAAGAATGTGGGTTTTTTTTCTTTTTTTCCTTTTTCACATTTACTTGCAGTGTAAACACAACCAAGAAATCTTCAGACACAAGAAACTGAGCAGCCAAAAGATGACTTCTGAACATAAAGGAATCCAACCTCAGAAAAACTCTTAGACATATTCTCCTGCCTTTCATGTCTACACATCACCCATAGGTTTGTTCGTGCATTCTAGACCTCCCAACTTCAAAGACCATGGATGTCAACTGAGGAATGAGAAGATGCAGACCTATCAGGAAAGCTGCAGACTAAGCAATACAGCTTCCACCCCATGAATTATTCTTGAGACTCGCAGTGAAGTTGTTGCAAGCACTCTGAGCTATCAGCATTCACTTTTACATAACCCTGTGTCTTGCCTGTTTTATGTT
Organism: Galbula dea; assembly: GCA_013399015.1. Lineage (NCBI taxonomy): Eukaryota > Metazoa > Chordata > Aves > Piciformes > Galbulidae > Galbula > Galbula dea. The sequence continues at coordinate 960 of VWZX01005631.1, forward strand.
CATGCAATTTGTACAGCATGGTAATGCAGTCAGTTGTTTTCCCTTTCCGGCCATTAGCCCAAAGAGATGCCATCTTCATTATCCATGCAAACGTCTCACATTGACTAACCTATATGCTAATCTGGGAGTTAAGACTGCTTCTCTCTAGGTTGCACCCAAAATGTTCACTATTACAAGCTTAGACTGGGTATCTTTGTTTCCCACGGTGTTTCTGGGCAGGGTTTCAAGTTCATAGTGCCCAAACAAGACCCTCTGTAGTGGAGTCAGCATTCAATAGAATAGTTACACTGAAGAAATACATCTGTTCTGCAACACAGGACAAACACTCTAGCTTGTCTGTGCACCTAGACTAGCAGCCATTACCAATGCTGATTAAGGCATCCATCTTCAGAACTTAAGACAGCTTACAGGAAGTGGCCAAAACTGTCAACAAAAACAAAGATACATTAGACCAAGAAAGCAAGATACAGCAGCACGTGAAAGGAGAGTCTCCTTTATTGCTGCATTATTAAATCACAAAGCACCAGGTCACATTAATACATTGCTTACCACTGCAGGTTTTCTTCTGCCTTCACCTATGCAAGAGAAGACTCATGAAACTTTTATTATTTTGGTATATACATCTGCTGCTGCATGCACCACTGTGAAAAGCATGCTATCCTGTCCAGTCTTGTGGGAAGGGTACATCTGGTTCCCGTAAACAGCATTGCATTTATTGATATTTTTTTTCTTTACTACACTGATCATATTGGAGAGGTAGTCAAGAGACTTGTTTCTCTACCACGCCAAACATATTTTCATTACTATTTCTTAATGCATTAAAGTGACACGGGAATTGGTTGTATTTGTGATCTCCAGCAACTAACTGAATCTTTTTGCTATTTCTTATATGAAAAAAAGATAATTCTTCCCTTGTAACCACTTGTGAGAATTAAGGTGTGTGAAACTTTAACCAGTCACTCCCCCTGTAGGAAGACAAATACTAAGAGGAAAGGGATCAGACTTTGTATAAAACTGATTTGGCATATTGTGCAGTTGTCAAGTGGATCCCCTATGGAACAAGTAACACACATTCCAAAGGATTTTTTATTTTTGTTTTGGAAAAACACCAACCATTTGGACAACTGTTTTAAGTTTCCAGAAATATTATAACTAGTTTTCAAAATCCATAGTCTGCGCAAGTCAAATAATAAAACCGGGGAAGTAGATGGGAAGAGCAATATTTTGAACACCACTGTATTCATTTATGGCTTAATAAAATCAAATTAACTCCTTTCAGCCCACATGACGCTGGGGACACTGACAAGTCTCACACAACACGGTCAAAGTCTGCAGCAAGGAATGAGTGGATTTGGACTAAGTCTTTATCAAGCAACAGTTCTCAACCCTCTGCAGGACTTCTGCTGCAGAGCAAGATAGACTGCCAGATGAGGTGATTTTCTGCATGTTCAAGAATCCTTGATGACTAGGAAGTTTTCCTTAGCATGCTTTCAATGTTGTGGAACTGCAATCTTCTTGCTATATCTAAGGGAGTCTCTCCATCCTGAAAGAAAGATGAAATACACTGCAGTATGATAGATACAGGCCAAGTACTTAAAAGCTTTCCAAAATTTGCTACCTAGATGCAGTTCTCTCCTAACTAAGTTTCACTGTAACAGCCTTGGTCTATGTTAAGTTTCTAGAATCTGCTGGGTCTAATAGCACTGTTACTGAAGCCAGGAGCAGAGTCATCCCCTCCAGTAGTGACAGCCATTCCACTGTTTCCTGGGGCTAATGTCCAAAGTCAGCGTAGAGCTAAGAGCTGATATCAAGAGCAACATGGGCAATATATTGCTCTTCTCAACTCAGTAAGGCAGATACTCACAGGACAATATTTATTTGGACACCACTTGAGCTTTTCTGATGACAGAAGCAGCTTGACTTAGCACCTCTCAGAAGAATGGTGTCAGTGTCACAAAAAGCACCTAGGAAGGCTCTTACCAATCCCCTGCAGCCTGTGTCCTAGGAACAACTGTAGAGCAGGTCTGAGTTAAGAGGTACCACAAAGATAGCTAAGAGATCAGCCAACTCAGTGGACATGCAGGCAATGTTTACTGATAAAAATCCAGTGGTAAAGGATTTGGACTTTTTAAGTTGCTCTTGCCAACAGAGGCAATGGAGTAAACATTGCTTCATACCCCATAGCAAACAAGTCTGCTGCCAGGAAGCTATGCATCCTTTTTTAAAACTGCTGCACATCAGCTAACTGAAACAACATTCTGGTTCACCAACATGATAAGGAAATACAGTAATCAACTTCACCTTCTTACCTGATTCTTTACAGAAGTGTCTGCGTGAGCTTCAAGCAGCAGAGGAATGATTGCCTGGTTTTTCATTTCACAAGCATAGTGAAGGGCTGTGCTGCCAGACTGAAGGGAAAGAGAAGCAGAAGAGGTTTTGTTCTATTACTTCTTTAGTAGACCTTAGGCAAGTACCTGTAGGATTATCAGTTTCTGCCTAACAGCTGGATGCAAAAGATACATATGATTTCCTGCCACAATACACTACACAGTAAAACAAATACATTCTCATAAGAGCAATAGGAATAAAAAAAATAATTCCTTCCCCAAGACACAACTGGTAAACCAGGTCTTATATCTTCAGTAGGAAGCCAATAGTTCTTTACTAATTTCAGAGTATTCCATGACATTGATCTCAACACCCATGTCTTAAGAAATACTGTTTTCTCACACTTCAGTGTTTTAGAATTTGATTGCTGCTAAACTAGCAGGTTCTCATTTTCTGCCATAGAGCAGAGGAGCTCTTTACCACAGCTAAATAGACTATTGGAAACAGAACTCTACATTATGGCAGATCGGTGCTCTCTGAAGACCAAGAGAAGACAGGGTCTAGCAGCGTGGCACAACCTTTGCCCACAAATCTGCTCCAGTCCAGGAACTCATAAATGGTGATAAACTCAGACCCTTACATCACCAGAATCTTTATAGATCGGGTATTTATTACCAGGGCATCTCAACTCAGCTTGTCTGATTTCTCTTAGGAGGGCATTGGTCAGAAAGGGACTATTAGTTGGTAAGTGGAGATTTATTTCTGCCTACATTACAAAACTATTGCCCGAGTGCAAAGGAGAAACAGTGAATCCTCCTGGTACATCAGTCAGTTCAGTCCCTGGTCCTGCTGTGAAAGCAGGACTATGTTGCTCAAAGTTTTTGAAGTCTGTTTTCAGTATTGGTATGTGCCTGTGAGCCACAGTGGCATTTGTATAAACCCACTTACAAAGTCTGCAGCATTAACATCAGCTCCGGCTCTGAGCAACATCTTGATCAGATTTTCATTTTGTTTAGTCTTTGAGACCTGTTTGGTACAAGGGAAAGAGTAACACAGTAAGACAGTTCATGTGCATATAACACTAAGTAGATTTTGGCTAAATACTGTGGGTTTTTTGAAAAGAAGAGTGCCTGGCTTCTGCTAGTGACAGACTGTTGTAGTGATACAATGCTATTCCTTCACCTATATTCACTGAGCTATATTCACTCTGAAATCCTTGCTTCTTTTGTTGATCTCCATCAGTCCTTGCTTCAAAAAAGTGGTTCATATTCTATGCAGGTTTCTGGCCTGAAATACTGCCATGAGAAAGATGATAACGGGAAGGGGAAAAGTACAGGGTCTTACCTGCTTTCATCCAGACTCACCATGAGAAGGTATCCAATAAGCATAACTGGCATGAGGATTATGATGAGTACATAGTCAAGGAATGTAAACCGTTTTCTCACAGCATAATGCAGACAAGTGCGGTCCTTCTAAACACAAAATAACTCTGATCAGTACCAGATTCAGTGATCTGATTCTGTTTGTCTAGTATTGACAATAGTAGACCATTTCATATTTCACAAGCTTTCTTTTAGGTTATCTACTATAAATATTTATCTAATTTTCAAGCAGAAACATACATGTGTTTTATTTCCTTCAAGTAGGAGCACATTTAGCACATACAGGCTCATGAAAATTGGGCTACATGTGCAAGAAAGGTGTGGGATCAAAAGGGTTCCATGTGTATGTCTGCAAACTTGGACATGCCTGCAGAGAGAAAGAGGGCAGAGTGGATATCTCATGTGGCTTCTACAACTGCCCAGCGAGTTAAACCACCAGGAAGAATCACCACAGTTCCTTTTCTACAGAATTGCTGGTTACTCATGCAAAGACATATGAGAGTTTATAACATCCCCCTTGGCACACCTGAGAAATGCAGGCAAGAAGCAAAACTTCCAGCAGACTCCTAGTGAGAAGAGAGTTTAAAAAATCTTTGAATACCAAAGTAATTACAAGGCAGAGCTGTACATTTGTGTATTAAAGAACACTTGTGTTAAATCTCCTACAGGTTGTCAAACTGGAGTTTGATAAACTAGGGTACAGGGTTACACTGGGGCCCAAAACAAGCAAAGAAGCCTTCCTGCACCACGTTCTGCTCCCCATTCTCAGTCCTGAGCACGACAGTTGAGCTCTGCACCCAAAGGCCTGATTCCATCCACGAAGGTGAAGCTGAGAGGCACTTAAGAAAGCCAGGCATGGCTAGCAACTGACTGTCAATGAAATTAAAATTATTTTATTGCAAAATAACGAAATTTTCAAAATGTCTTTGAGGTAAGATGGAGAGCCTTCTGCATCAAGAAGAACAGGGAGAATATAATATGTCACTGACCTCATGAACATTTGCTGCCCTCTTATGAAACAAAAAAATGCACAGAGATAGAAACAGAAACAAAAACAGATATAAGATAGTCCACAAATGTGTAAGAACTTGCTAAACATTGCTTTGTAGTACAAGATGACACAACAGAGCGGACAATGTTGTTGGGATTTTTTCCTGGCTATTTATTACCCTTAACATCTTAAAAATAAATTACTAATGAAGCCAGAACACTCATCTTTCTGAAAGAACCCAATAAACTGAAAGACCTAGTCATAGCAAATGAGGAGTTGGTGGCCACTTACCTTGTTTCTGAGGTTGACATCAGCATTTCTTCTTAGAAGATAGCTAACTATCCTGTTGTTTCCCTGTTTACATGCACAAATCAAAGGGGTATCTCCACTGAAGCTGTCCTGGATGTTCAAATAGTTGTTGTTGCTCTCCAAAAGGATCTGAACTTCATTAAAATCGTTATTATAAGCTGCCTGACAGATAGGCTGAAGAGAGAAGATAATATTCATCACACACGTTTCACTAATATATCCACACTGCCTGTTCTGACTTATCACTTGCACGTCCTAAGAAGTTGCCGGGCATTTCTGACAGAGGCTGTAGTTCTAGGTGACTTCCAGAAGATGGTGGTAAGAGATACTCCTGCCGCTACCACAGCAGCTCTCAGTGACTGAGAACTCACAGCCCTTGCTGTGGAATGAACTTTCTTTTCTTTTTGGATGATGTATCTATAATCCAAGAAATAAATCCGTTTCATCTGCAGCCATTAACAAACGGCCTTTGATCTTACAAGAGTTGGTCACTGTATTAAGCAGCAAGCACTAACAAGCCCACACCTCTAAGTCTTCAACAGGCTTTCGCTTTAGATTAGCACTGCTGAACAAGAGGTATCACTTCTGATTCACCAGTTCCAAGAACAGAAACACACTTCAGGGGAAAGGCGAAAAACAGACCCCCCAATGTGTTTCTTTTCTAGTGCTTGAAGTTAAATTTCATACATAAAAAATGTATGGCCACAGCTCAGGTCCTACTTGGCTTTTGAGAACTGCTTGCTGCTCAAGCCTTTCACAATATTTCTGTGCACTCTTGACCTAACCTGTGATTCCTTCCTTCTCCAGCAGCAAGAACTCAGACCAAGGAAAGGCTGAGAATGACAGGAGTACTATGATTTTCTAATGGCTTAATGCAGCCAGAAAATAGTATCAGGAAGTATGGCAGGCTGGCAGCATTTGAAGTTTTCCAGCTGAAAAGAGAGTAATTTTCTTTCTTTTCTTCTGTCTTCAATACTGAGGGGTTTATTCACCCTTTTCCAAGACAGGCATTTTCTTTAAATACTGTCTGCAGCTTTTTCTTCCTGTCCTTCTTTTACCACATCCTAAATATACTAGATGATTAAGATCTAGCCCTGAACTCTAAGCCCTTTCCTCTTCCATCCTGCAGTTAGGTTCCCTCTCCCCTTCCCTCCCCCCCTTAAAAGGTTCATCTTTTTACACTTTTGCTTCAAGCAAACTTTGATCTGTAACACAAGCTTACTACCAGCACCGTTGCTAATTAGTCTTCTAGACAGTAGCATAAGAGAAGTGATTTTCGTTTCTAAAGAAAGTATTTATATGCTTACCAGACCTCTTGTGGCATTAAGGCCTAGTTTTCTGTGTGAAAGAAATGTAGGCTGATTTAAGTGATTCATGAGAAAGGCTGAGATGCTCAGAACCTAGAAATGTTTATGGTATCTCTGTGAATGAGATCCACAAAGCTGGCTTGCCAGGTGGCCGAAGGAAGGAGACATGTCACCTGTTTTGGCTAAAACTAATGAGTCAAGACCAAAATAACAAAGCACACAGCTTCAAAACAGATTCCAAAGTCTGTGGTGACCTAATTGAGGCATTTGCCTATTTAACTTCAATTTTAATATTAAAGTTGACTCCTTAGTATGCAAATGAGCCACCCTGACTACATGCTATACATACATGACTATGTTACTCAACTCTCCACCTAAATCATGCTAAACATCACCTAGAAGGTAGGGACAGTTGGAGTTAGGATATAAAAACCCATGTGAATATTTCCTTGTCGGTGGGGGCAGACTGAAGACCTTAGGCTTTAGCTGTTACAGAGGACAACCAACTGGCTACTCCTTCTCCTCCGACCACCGGGAAGGGACCCTTTCTTGGTAAGAATTGTGCATTTCAATATACAGTCTAACATCTTTGCTAGCATTTCTCTCTATTATATTTTAGTTCTATTTTAAAGATTTTTACTTTCCTGACTTTGTCAGGTGCTTCTTCAGGAGTATAATTATTAGCTTGAGTTCAAATTCCTTGCAGTTATTCAACTTATCATCAGCGATTCTGAATCTGTCAACTGTCACTACAATAAATTAAACTGATCATTAATTTAATTTGTCCAGACTGTTTCAGAGAGAAAGTCTGTATTGAGCAACACCAGGCAATTTTGTTTGAAATGTTTCAGTAAAGGCCTGAAACTCTGGGACAGGCAGACTGCTGGGACAGGGTCTCACCTGTTAACGTGACAACTTGTACCACTTCTTGTTCTATCAGAAAAAAATCTACAAAGAATACAACTCAATATTGTAAATTTGCACTTCTATCTGTGTTTTATAAAAGCCTACATACACCATGAACTCCTCTGGAACCAGAATCATTTTAATGATTTTGAGAAGAAACTCCTTTTTAAATCCCTCTTGGTGTAACTGACCTGCACCCCAGTGCCATCTAAATGATCCGTTTGGTCTAGGACCTCAGTGTCTAGTATTGTATCTTCATGTCCAGAAAACAGAAGATCAAGTGGAGTCAGGGCACAGAGAATGTAAGGAAGCAATTCTCATCCATTCCTATAGCTAGTATGTGAGTAATTGACATGTTTAAAGTATTTTTTAAATTACAATTATTATTCCCCTGTAGGGGGAGTTTGTAGCAGAATTGATTCTTTCATGCATTATGTTCCACTCATATTAAAAACAAGCAGAACAAAAACAAACAAACAAACAAAAAGAACCACTCCACTTTTTTTTTTTTTTTCCTGAGGCTTACTTTGCTGACTTGCATTCTGGAAAATATCCCTTTCAGGCAAAGAAAGGTGAAAAGTCCCATAGAACAAACTTGTAATGTACCTACCAAACTGACAAATGCAACTCCACGATTCAAGGAGCAAACATAGCAGTAGAATATTTAAGTAAGGGAGCAAAGCAACCCAAACAACTATAAGCCCATTATTTTGGTAGCAGTAACAATAGGATTCACGAAAAAAAATGTTAAAAAATGTGTCAAGAAAAAATAAAGATAAGAAAAGTTATAAATAGGTGACAATCAGACACCTGTGCAAGAAATGCCTCAGAAACAGCAACCAATGGCAAAAAAAGTCCTTCTTAGAGAAAGAGCTGTTTTAGAGGCACTTAACTAGAATAGTGGATATGGTTCTTGTCATCTGTGTCCAAACTGAGATCAGACTATGGCGGTAGTGTAAAACCTCTACACAACTGAGGAATATGAAGAGCCTGAAGAAAGACTGATTTGCTTAGCTTGTCTAGGAAGAGACAGGACTATAAGTGCTCCAAAATAAAGTGTAAGAATTACAGAAGAAGAGCCAATTAATTTCTAGGAAAAACTCAAGAAAGATGATATATCTGTCCAAGAAGTTTTTAATGAAAATTAGAAAGAGATTTCTAGCCATGTGCAGAGTAAAGCTCCAAAACAGGCCTCCAGTAGAAGCAGAATCGACACCAAACCTGATTGGTTCCAGGTTGGAACTTGAGAAGCATGCAAGAATTCATGTGGCTGTGAAGCCTCTGCCACAAACCCTTCTTCCAAGGACCAAAGCATTCAACTGTGGGCTGTGTGGTTGAAATCAGGACTTCAGATTCAGATGAATCGCCACATGTGAATTTGTCTACTTATTTTCAGAGTTTCTTGCACCTCTTAGCTTTGCTAAGGTAGTGATAAACCATGAGCTATTCAGCAAGTTCTGTTGTACATGAAATAAAGGTTAAAAGCACAGCACTAAAGACAAAGTATTCAGCCATCAGAGAGGAGAGTAAGGTAAAGAAAGTCTTGCAAGTAAGAGAGCAATTTCAGATGATAATTGCTTCCTCTATTGAGAACTACTGGGTGTTGCCTAAGTTATGTCAATGCTCTGCAGTTGTTTAGAAAAAATTAGTCACTTCATAATGCTTAGATAGTCTGAACAAATCCATTAGTCTCTTCCTGTGCAATAAAATTCATCCAAGGGCATGCTACAAAATAAACAGGAAAGTCTAAATCATGTTTGTGATGCTGAGGAATGCACTAGTACCTGATTCATACTCCTCGGAAAAGACGACTTACACTTTCTTATTTGCACTTCTTCAGATTTCTATCCTGTATGAATGAACCACACTTCACCCAGAAAACTATATCTCACTCAAAATTTTTAAAGGAAGAGATCTAGTGTATGTGAAAATAGTAACTCATAAGCATGGAAGTTATGAACAGCCTTTAAGCATTCTCTAAACACCACAGTAATTAAGTTAGATGATACCAGTTTCATGTACAATACTATTTCAGGTAGTATATATGCAGAGAGGCAACAAATCCTTTCAGAATAAAGGATTCAAGTCCTTTCAGAATAAAAGATTACAGTCTACCCAGCCCATCACCTTATGAATGCACATATTCGAGCTCCCTATAACATTGAAAGAGGAGAGGATACTTGAACAGTGTTTTAAAAATAAAAGGGTGGCTTTCATCACAGAAATGCAACCTTTGAAAGGAACAGCTGCATAATGCTACCTCCTTAAAAAAAAACCATCAGTGAGATCCACTGTATTCACAGTCAAAAAAGACCAAAATCCTCATTCATTCCCAAATGTACAAATTGAAAGTTTATAACATAATATGTTTAAGTAGCATTTATGTTAAAATCCTGGGGTATGCTAAATTGACTATGGTCTGAGAACAAATCTATAAAGATAGAGGCTAAAAAATCTTTCTATAACAAGTTGGGGACAGGAGGAACATTTCTTTAGGTATCAGCTTTATTAACTTTTCAACATAAGACAAGGAGATGTTTACAGTTTGCAAAGTTGCTTGCACTGTGCTCAGAATCATTTTGATCTCAACACAGAATGACAAAAAATGTTGAACACGTACTTTTTCTGTGAAGTCACAATAATTACACTGGTTATTGCAGTATCTTTACTTCTACAAACAGTACTGTCAATTTGTAATAGCCAAAGGACAGCATTTCCAAAGTGAAAAAGAACTTCCAGATCTATGTAAGCCTGTGCATGGGAGACTGCAAAGGGAACAAACTAAACCCAGTGAATATCCCAGGTTTCACCAGCCCCAGTTACTGTTCAGAAAATGGTCACATACCTCTGAATAGAGTAGCCCCATGCTTATTCTTCACTGCTTGAGTTCTTGTAACCAATCCAAAAAGTTAACTTCACGTGAAATGCTTTTGAGCTTTTTTGACTCTAGCTAACATTTAACTTAGAAGTATCACTCTTTCTCAAGCTACATTTCCTTTAAGTGCTTTCTGCTTGGTAGCATGAAACTATTGTCTTCAGAAACCCAACCCAGGGAGGTAAACGTGAGAACAGCAGCTTATGGGAGACTTACAGAACAAGTTACAACACAGAAATATTTTCCTTTGTCATTTTTGCAATAACAGCCTCCAGTTGCCTAAAAAGGAAAGTAGCAAAACAGGCTGAGAAGGGGAAGAGGGAACAAGAGAGGAAGAAAGTTTCACAGGTTAAGAAAGGCAGGGTGGAGGGAAAAAATAAAAAAAAAAAGGAAACCTAAAACTTAAAACAAGTAACTATTCATAATATCTAGTTTGCCACTCAAGCTACTTCTGACTAAAACATATTCCAAACCCTCTGCAAGAACATCTCAAGACACTACTGGGAAAACGGAAGCAGCATTCTCTTCCTAGTCCAGCCCCTCCTACACCCACAATGAATATGATTCATGTTTAACCTGCTAATTTTATATGTTAATTGTATTAGTTTCCCTGGAAAGAGAATTATTGTTTATGTCTCCATACCCTTTGTGTATTCATGGCTCTGAAGATAAGTATTTCTGTACTACACTCTGATAGTCTGAGAGGTTGAGAGAGGTTCTTCTGCCCCTCTTCTCTACCCTGGTGAGGCTGCATCTGGAACATTGTGTCCAGTTCTGGGCCCCTCAGTTGAAGAAGGATAGGGAACTGATGGAAAGAGTTCAGCACAGAGCCACCAAGATGATGAATGGGCTGGAACATCTTCCTTATGAGGAAAGGCTGAGGGAGCTGGGTCTCTAGCTTGGAGGAGAGAAGACTAAGGGGTGACCTCATTTACACTTTTAGATATGTGAAGGGTGAGTGTCAAGAGGATGGAGTCAGGCTCTTCTCAATGGAGCCCAGTGACAGGACAAGGGGCAATGGCTGTAAGCTGAGGCATAGGAGGTTCCATGTGAATACAAGAAAAAAAATTTTCACCTTTCAGGTGCCAGAGCACTGGAACAGACTGCCCAGAGAGATTGTGGAGTCTCCTTCTCTGGAAATACTCCAAACCTGTCTGGACGCGCTTCTGTGTGACCTGGTCTAGGGACTCCTGCTGTGGCAGGGGGGTTGGAGTGGATGATCTTTAGAGGTCCCTTCCAACTCCTAACATACTGTGATTCTGTGATTTCAGTATCTGCAGACACCTCAAAATATCTTTTCCCTTTATAGTTTAAATTCACCTTTCCTGTATTTCAAGCATATTGCAAACCAGGTTTTAAAATAGATGTCCATCTTAAATCCAAGTCCTCTACCTTCCATTTGAGAACTTTTACTTCCATATAATTTCCATATTTATTCTGCAGTGAGGTAGAGGACTATGTAATATTGCTTAAAATGTCTCTATCCTCCTCTTGCTAAAGCACTATAGCACCACTGACTGTTGTGTCAGTTTGTTGGCGCCAGTTTTAACTCTTTCAATTACTGTTTACCGGAAGAAAATTAGGTTGGAGTGTAACAGAAATGTACACTACACCTACCTGTGATAAAACTCACAAGGCACCTCCCAACAGATTGATCATTCAGCTTGTGGTGAATGTTGTGGTGGCCTTAAGACATGGAGGAGTGAGTAACACCTGAAAAGTGATGAGGTATTTCTGGCCAGTTTTTTTTGGTGCTTGGCAACCTGGTTTAGTTGGAGATTGCCTACTCACTGTAGGGGGTTGGACTAGATGACCTCTAAGGTCCCTTCCAATCCTGATAATTCTATGATTCTATGATCCTAGAACAAATATCCTCCTACAGGAACTGGCCAGGTTGTTTGAATTTATAAACTACAGCTTGTTGAAAGACAAATCACTCAGCTGTTACATTTAGCAGCTTAGCAGTTTACTTAATCCTCTCCAAACATCAATATATAAATGCATGGTAACATAAAATTATTTTTTAAAAATAACCAAAAAACCACCACTCCTCACACAGTGAAGACCCTTCTAAGCACAGTGATACAGGGAACACATTTCCAAAGACAGCATAAATTACCTTCTAATCAAGCATCACATCTCAGGCTTTGGTAAAAATCACTTAAGTGTTTGCACAAAAAGTGAATACTAGAGGCAATGTAGGCTCCCTGATGAATGAGGTGGGTGCCTTGGTGAAAGATGATACAAAGAGGGTGGAGTTACTGAATGCCTTCTTTGTCCCTGTCTATACTGTTAGAGACTGTCCTCAGGAGACTCAGACCCCTGAGGCCCCAGATGATGTTAGGATAATGAAGGAGGTTTCCTTAGTTGAGGAGGACTGGGTTAGGGAGCAGTTAAGCCATCTGGACATCCATAAATCCATGGG
>VWZX01005632.1:9385-52715 GCA_013399015.1 Galbula dea
ATATATATATATATATGTTTTTAAAGCCTGACTGCTCAGTATATCTAACACAAATCAAGACTAAATGAGAAATGACTTCATTTGCTTGACATTTCTAATACCCAGAACATCTGGCAGAGCAAGAGCAGAACAGTTGCCCATTTAACATACTAAGAGGACTGTGATGATCTGATCATGTCAGAAGGGATTGGCTACAACAAATCTTATTTCAGATTATGAAATATTACTGAAAATGGCAATCAATGAGAAGATTTCCCTCCCAAATCTGACATTAGGATTAAGCATTTTTGCTCTCTCCAAGAGAACAGGGGAAAAAAAAAATCAGTAGAAACAGGCAGAATTAAAGAGCAAAGTTTGGGAAAGATTTTCCCTGTCTAAACTTCTTGGGTAGTGAAAAGTTGCAGGACTTATTAAAACCAGGGGAATGGCCTTCAAAAACAGCCTGTCAGAAGGAAATCTTCTGTTCAGACAAGTCCAGGTGCATGGTTAGCAATGACATTCAAAACTCTGTCACATTGTATTGTAAGAGCCCTGGTTTCAGCTCTGAAACATCTTGTCTCAGTGCAATGCCAAAGGATGCCAGCACAGCAGAGGTTGGAAAGGACCTCTGGAGATCATCTAGTCCAACCCCACTGCTAAAGCAGGGGCACCCAGGGCAGGGTGACCACCATCACCTCCAGATGGGGGTGGAATCTCTCCCCAGAAGGAGACTCCACAACCTCTCTGGGCAGCCTGGGCCAGGGCTCTGCCACCCTCACAACCAACAAGTTTCTCCTTCTGCTGAGGTGCTCTTTTAATATAAAAGAAAATACAATAGGCCAAGCAGAAATAAAAGAGTCACAGGTAGAGACTATACACAAGAAGATGGCTAGCACAGTGCCATTGTTAGCAAGTATCTTTTATACCTTTACAGAAAGAATAATGACCAATTAGCAAGTGACACTTACACATACAAATTAAACTGACCAATTAAGAAGCAATAGTTACTAGTAAAAACAACTACCATAAATGAGGATAAAACAGTGCACTTCAAAGAAATGTGAATGTGGTAAGAGTGGTGCTGTGTGGGGTGGGAAGGATAAGATGGTAAGGCTCTGTGGGGTCCCAAGGTCTCTGTGTGCAGCTGCAAGGCTCCTGCTAGGTGACTCCCACTTTCTCTCCCAGGCTATCTAACTGCTTTCTTGTGAGAAACTGACCTCGGCCTTGTCCAGCCTCCTCTCTGCTAGGCCCTAGACCCTGCAGCCCACAATAGCATGCCACAACACTACTCCAGCTGTGGCAGAGAAGTGGGGGAGATAAAGAACCCTCATTGATCTACTGGTCACACTTTTCTTAATGCACTCAGTGAACCTCTGGTCTAGTTCAGACTAGATAGAAAGAAGAAATTTGTGACACTGAGGGTGGTGAGAGCCTGGCCCAGGCTGCCCAGAGAGGTGGGAGATGTCCCCATCCCTGGAATCAACCCAGCTCAGGATGGTTGGGGCTGGGAGCAACCTGCTCTGGGTGCAAATGTCCCTGCTGGCTGCAAGGGGTAGGAGTAGATGGCCTTGAAAGGTCTCTTCCAACCCAAACCAGTCTGTGAGACTATGATTCTAGGAGCTGCCTCATATTATACCCAAATTAACAAAGAAGGGAAGTCAGAGATGATTCCACACCACTGCCAGAGGGAAGCCACCAGACGTGGGAGAGCTGCAGAGCCAAGACAGCCCGGATCAGGGAGGAGTTTCTTACCGCGTCTCCGCTGTACTGCTTTAGACAGTGCAAGAGGCGACAGGTATTTGCCAGCCAGAAGGATGTCATCTCAAAATCATCATTATGTTTCTGAAGGAGCAAAATTAAAAGATGTGAGACTCCCCCCCCACACACTTGGACCTGGTTAGAACCCTCTCACACCACCCTAGCAGGAAGAGAAGAGGGAAGGGACGCTTACCTTCAGCACTTTCTTAATGGCGTTGATGGTGGAGGTGAGCAAGGAATGCACCTTCTGGTCGTTGTTGATGTAATCTGCATGTCTGATGCACATGAAGAGGATGTAGGCAGGAAGGCAGGGGACTGTAGCAGACACTGTCTTGGGCTTGAGATCTAGAAGGTTTGGGTTTTATTTTTAAATAAAGGTGAAAGAGGCAACACCACAGCTGGAGAGGTACCCACCCAATCCCCTCTCCCTCCAGCCCTGGGGAAGGTGAAATTTCAGCTCTGCAACTTGGCAGCCCTCCCTGTAGCACAGACACAGCACCAGAGGTTCACCTGGAGGACAGATGGACCTACTGGAGCTAGTCACAGCAACAGGGCTCAGGAGGGTAGCAATGGCTGCACTGAAGTCTGAACCATGAGATGGCAAATCACACGTTCCCATCAAGATACCGAAACCTAGTGACAGCCCTGGAAGTTGCAGCCTCTAAAGGAAGGACCTGATCAAGGGAACTTCAAAGACCACAGCAATGGCCTAGCACTGCTGATTGAACACTTTTTAGACCCTCAGTAGACTCAGCTGGCTTTCCATGGTTTGCTGTCCCTAAGGATATTATTCATGCTGTTCCTCCTGCTTACTGCTGCACTGCTTTACCTACCAAAACTGCCATCACCAGAAACACAGGGCCCCAGGAGGCACAGGTGGTGAGGCACTGGAACAGGTTGCCCAGAGAGGTTTTGGAGGCCCCATCCCTGGCAGTGTTTAAGGCCAGGCTGGATGTGGCCCTGGATGACCTGGGCTAGTGCATGTGGCGTCCCTGCCCATGGCAGGGGGGTTGGAACTAGATGATCTTGAAGGTCCCTTCCAACCTGGGCCATTCTAGGATTCTATGAATTTGAGAAGATCTAGTTGTCTGTCCAGAGATCTCAAGTTTACAAACTCTCCCAGGCAAAAGAAGAAGAAACCAGGACAGGAGCAGAGCAAGTTCCTCACCTATAATGAGGTTTTGGATGAGGAGGGGCTCATCTTCTTTGTGATACTCCAACATCCCCTGAAATGTTTTCTCCTTCCTCTGGACAGTAGCTTGCATGCCACCCTTATGCTGCCTCCTCTGCAACAACACACTGTCTTGGGCTGCTGTGGAGGGAAAAGAGCATGAAGGGTGGTACCTGGTGTGATCAGCAACTGTTCATGTCCTCCACTGGCCTTAGAGCAGACAGGTCAAAGTGCTAGGTATTAACTTTCTAATACTGTTGTTCATCATCAACAGGCTCCTACAAATAGGAAGAACCTGGTCTTCAATTCCCAGTCAGCAGCAGGTCTGAGTCTAAAAGAATGCAAGAGTGCAAAAGTCCAACCCAAAGAGGAAAAGAAGAAGGAAAAACATGTTCCCTGTGAGGATCCAGAGCCCTGGCCCAGGCTGGCCAGAGAGGTTGTGGAGTCTCCTTCTGGGAAGAGATTCCAGCCCCATCTGGAGGTGATGGTGGTCACCCTGCTGTGGGTGCCCCTGCTTTAGCAGTGGGGTTGGACTAGCTGATCTCCAGAGGTCCCTTCCAACCCCTATCACACTGAAGTTCTGTGATTTTTTTTATTTTCCAAGGAACTAAAGGCTAGAAAAATGATGAAAGGGTCACAAAAATGATCTGAGGACTGGAAGGCTCTGCTATGATGGCAGGCTGAGAGAGTTGGGATTATTCAGCCTGGAGAAGAGATGGCTCTAGGGAAACCTTCCTGTGGCCTTTCAGGACTTAAGGGACCTAGAGAAAAGCTGGGGAGAGATTTTTTAGCAGGAGCTGTTGGGACAGGACAGGGCTGATGGCTGGAAACTAAAAGAGAAGAGATTTAGATGAGACAGAAGGAAGAAATTTGTGACACTGAGGCTGGTGAGAGCCTGGCCCAGGCTGCCCAGAGAGGTGGGAGATGTCCCATCCCTGGCACCATCCCAGCTCAGGTTGGTTGGGGCTGGGAGCAACCTGCTCTGGGTGCAGCTGTCCCTGCTGACTGCAAGGGGGTTGGACTGGATGACCTTGGAAGGTCCCTTCCAACCCAAAGCATTCTATGAATTCTCTGAAGGCAGTGAGCCTTTTAGTGTATTATTGTCACAGAGGAGGAACAAAAAAATAGCCAGGCAATGAAAAAACAGCTAAGCCTCACATCTTCTGGCTGGCTGTAAAGCTAAAGAAGTGGAGTGGCACATCAGTGAGCTTTCTGCTTCCATAAAAGCTTAATGAAACAGAAGAAACCAGCATGGAAGCTCTGCAGTGACCAGCAGCCAGCTGCATGCAAATGAGACAGAGACCAGCCCTGGAAAGCCTCCAGTTATTCAGCTTCATTTCACTTCATGCCTAGTTTGCAGAAATGAGCTGATGACACCCAGGTTCTGTGATTAGTCACAGTGTCTCCAGAGAAAGGGAAACTCCTTCTGCACAACACAGATGTCATGTCTGTGCTGTTTGCTGCTCCATCAGAATAGACATATACATTTGATTCCTAAATGGGTTCATTTCCCCTCAAAAAATGCCAGATCAGAGCAATTAAATGCTAGGCACAACTGCCCTCTCTAGAGCTCTGATCTGGCCAGGCTGGATCCATGGGTCAAGGCCAATGGGATGAGGTTCAACAAGGCCAAGTGCTGGCTCTTGCTCTTGGGTCACAACAAGCCCAGGAATGCTGCAGGCGTGGGGCAGAGTGGCTGGAAAGCTGCTGGGGGAAAAGGACCTGGGAGGGTTGGTTGACAGCAGCTGAAGCTGAGGCAGCAGAGTGCCCAGGTGGGCAAGGAGGCCACCAGCAGCCTGGCTTGGAGCAGCAGGGCTAGGGCAGGGATTGGCCTCCTGGCCTAGGCACTGGGGAGGCCACCCCTGGAATCCTGGGGTCAGGTTTGGGCTCCTCACTCACTCCAAGAAGGACCTGGAGGTGCTGGAGTGTGGCCAGAGAAGGGCAAGGAAGGTGGGGAAGGGTCTAGAGGCCAAGTGTTGTGAGGAGCAGCTGAGGG
The DNA here is from genome assembly GCA_013399015.1 of Galbula dea. Taxonomy (NCBI): domain Eukaryota; kingdom Metazoa; phylum Chordata; class Aves; order Piciformes; family Galbulidae; genus Galbula; species Galbula dea. Next base: position 14,290 of record VWZX01005632.1, read on the forward strand.
AACTGGGGTTGGTTAGGCTGGAGAAGAGGAGGCTGAGGGGAGACCTTCTCATTCTCTGCAGCTCCCTGACAGGAGACTGGAGCCAGGTGGAGGTTGGCCTCTTCTCTGAGGTAACAAGCAATAGGACAAGAAGAAATGACCACAAGTTGTGCCAGGGCAGCTTTAGGCTGGACAGGATAAAAAATGTCTTCCCTGAAAGGGCTGTCAAGGCCTGGCCCAGGCTGCCCAGGGCAGTTGTGGAATCATCACCCTTGGAGGGACTGAGAAGCCATGGAGATGAGGTGGTGGGGGATATGGTTTAGTGTTGACTTGGCACTGTTGGGCTAACAGTTGGACTTGCTGATCTTAAAGGTCTTTTCCAACCAAAAGGATTCAATGATTTCATGATTCTCTACTTAGGTCACACTCTTGTCATCAATGAAAGCCAAAACATTTCTTTCAATGCCTTGCACACCTTGGTATACCAAGTGACAGACCAACACCTCCTGCAAGCCCTTGCCCTCCATCCCTTTGTGGACCCTCCTCCAAGCTGGCCATGTTCAGCCACATCAACAAGCTAAAGCTGCAGCAGCACAGCTGTACTTGCTCAAACATAGGGCAAGTGCAAGCCAGGAACTTCATCTGGACTTCCAGCTTCCTGCTGTCAGGCCAACAAAGAGCTCAGTTCTAGTTCAGTGCCAGAATCAGCAAAAGCTTACTTTAGCAGGAGAAAAAAAGGGAAAGACCTGCAGCTCTCCAAGACTGGTCAAAGAAGCAAAATGAGACTGCTGTTCCCCCAAGCCTATGTCTAGCAACAGCCAAGTCACCTTCAAAATCTTCCACCTTCTTCATGTAAATCTTCAGCTGCTGCTTCAGCTTCTTTTGAGTCTTTTCTGATTTCTCTAGCAATTCCTTAAGATCCTGAAAATCAGAAGATGCAGGAGGTTAAAAACACACAACCAACAGGAAACAAATGAAAGCTGTGAAGAACTTATTTGGGGTGAGGCTGAGGCTGGAGTGACTCAGCAGCTGGGTGTAGGCAGTGCTACTGGACAGTGTGAGCATCTTAGGAAGAAGAAGAGCAATGGTATTTCTGGGTTGTTCAGACAGACTCCTACCCACAGCACAAAGACTGAGTCACAACCAGCCCAGGAATACTGCAGGCTTGGGGCAGAGTGGCTGGAAAGCTGCTGGGGGGAAAAGGACCTGGGAGGGTGTGATGGTTTGGCCCAAGGCCTCTTCCCCGGTAACTGTGGAGGGGGGGGTGAGGCCTTGTAGGCCTTGGCAGCAGAGGTTCCTGAATCTCTAGGAGAGTTGGGAGATTCATTTCTCTAAGCCTACACATCTGGTTTGGGTTTTCCTCTTTGTTGTTTGTCCCTTCTTCCCTTTCCCCTTCCCTTTTGGGGGGTGTTTGGGGGTTCCCTCTGCTGTGTACGTGGTATCCGATGGTGTACAACTCCTATAGAGAGAAATGTTTTCATCTTTCATAGAATTTGAGTGTATTCTGGACTCTTTTAATTGTTCTATAGGTTTTTTTTCTCTCTCTTACTCTGAGAAGGAAGGGATGGAGGGGAAGAAGGCTTTCACTGTGAGTTTGGGCATTTAGCTGGGAGCCAGGCCCAAACCATCACAGAAGGGGCTGTCTGACAGCAACTGAAGCTAAGGCAGCAGAGTGCCCAGGTGGGCAAGAAGGCCACCAGCAGCCTGGCTTGGAGCAGCACTAGTGTGGCCAGCAGGACTAGGGCAGGGATTGGCCTCCTGGGCTGGGCACTGGGGAGGCCACAGCTGGAATCCTGGGGTCAGGTTTGGGCTCCTCACTCACTCCAAGAAGGACCTGGAGGTGCTGGAGTGTGGCCAGAGAAGGGCAAGGAAGGTGGAGAAGGGTCTAGAGCCCAAGTGTTGTGAGGAGCAGCTGAGAGACCTGGGGTTGTTTAGCCTGGAGAAGAGGAGGCTGAGGGGAAACCTTCTCACTCTCTCCAACTCCCTGACAGGAGGTTGGAGCCAGGTGGGAGTTGGTCTCTTCTCCCAAGGAACAAGCAACAGAACAAGAAGTAACGGCCACAATTTCTGCCAGGGGAGGTTTAGGTTGGACATTAGGAGAAATATTCTTCCCAAGAAGTTTGTCAAGGCCTGGCCCAGGCTGCCCAGGTCAGTGGTGCTCTCACCATCCCTGGAGGCTAGAGGAGATGTGGTGCTGAGGGCCATGGTTTAGTGGTGAACTGGCAGTGCTGGGTAACAGTTGTCCCTGATGCTCTTAAAGGTCTTTTCCAACCCCAATGATTCCATGCCTGTTTATGTTATATATTTGTTTATTAGGTAAACAGTATTTCCATTCTGGAGTTATGGAGTCACAGGAGTCACAGACAACAGCTAAAGGCCAAGCACCAAGGCTCCCAAATTGTTTTGGCTGGAAGAGACCTTTAAGAACATCTAGTCCAATGCTTAACCTGACACTGCCAGCTCACCACGAACCCTTGAGAAAGGATCTTGCAAAGAGTTTAGGAAGGCTGGAAGAGACTCCAGTGCCTTCTGCCTCCCCTTCCCATTGCTCATCTCCTTCCTTTCAGCCTACTTATTTCTCTTTGTCCCTCAGCTGTGTTCCCAGCACAGCCTCTTACCAGGTTCTCATCTGTCAGACGTGTAATTTCTCGCTGAACTCCCAATTCCACCCGGACCTCTGGAGGCAGCTGCAGGCTCTGCAAGATATCCTGCTGCTGTTTCTCCAGCTCTTTTTGCAGGGCATCCATCTGGTTGTTCAGAGCTTCAATCTCCTCCTCATACTTTCTTCTCTGATCCTGGAGCTGTGCTTCCAGCAACCTGCAGGAGAAGACCACACCACTCAGCCTGTGATGGCAGCAGGGTGGCAGCAGCCATGGTGTCAGTCTAGATTCAGCAAAGTCAGCCAAAGCTGGGAGATGTTCCTGCTCAACTTCCCTATCAAACAGACACACACACACACACAGGCTGCTGCAGCTCTTCTTGCCATGTTAGTTTCTCATTGGCTCCACTGCAGATCAAATACTTTTGAAATGAGAGAGAGGAGATCAGAAGTTTGGGTTGGTTGGGGGTTTTTTGGTTGTTACTAAAAGGGAGGGAAAGGAGTTTCTCCTGCAACTGTATCACTAATTTGGGTTCATTTACTCTTCCCATCAGCCAAAAGCAAAGGCATGGCAAGAAAGATGGCAGAGCAATACCTGGGACTGTCTGTCCTTCTGCTTTCCCTCTTCCAAACATCAGTTTTCACTCCTGAAAACTGAACTATGCCTCTTGCAAATGGCCCTGTTGGGTTGACTGCCATAAACTTCATTATTTGCTCCTGCTAGGAGCTTCCAAAAAAGCAGAAGCTGAAAGCCCTAGTTCCTCCCAGCTCCTCTCCTACACTCCTTTCCTCCCCATCAGGTCTCCATCCAGCCCTGCCCTAAGAACAGGGACAACCCTGGGGAAGGAATGCTGAGCTCAAGGGTTAGGAAGGCATTCCTTTAGTGCATTATCCAGCCATTTGCTAAACCAGAATGTTTTCTTGGGTGGAAGAACACTGCATCACTGAGATGTGAACTGCCCTCCTGTGCTGGAAAACCTGGCAAGTGACACTAGAATGGATTGGTAAGGGTATCTCCTACCATCTGCTAGATGGAAATCTCCTTGTTAGGCCACCAGCTCTCTTCAGGATGGCCAGAAGGTATGAGGACTCTGAGGAAAGGCCACCAGAAACTGCAAAGGATTCCTCTCAGATTACACACAGCAATGATGGCAAAGAGGTGGAAAGACTCAAGGGGAATAACCAAGCCCAAGTCTTTGGTGTAGCTCACAGATGTGCTCTCCTGGTCTGAGCTATGGACAGCCACACACTTGGCTCAGGAACATCACAGGCAAATGGCAGTCCCTGAAGGTGAGGAAGACTCTGGTGTGGATAACATAGCATTTACACAGGACATGCATAGCCACAGAGTGTGATCCTGCACCTGGCTCAGGGCAACCCCCAGCATCAATCCACCATGGGGGTGAAGGAATGGAGAGCAGACCTGGAGAGAAGGACTTGGGATAACTGGTGGGGGGAAAGCTGGACATCACTCAGCAGCGTGTGCTCACAGCCCAGAAGCCAACCATCTCCTAGGCTGCAGCCCCAGCAAGGCAGGGAGGGGGTTGTGCCTCTGCTCTGCTCTGGAGAGAGCTCAGCTGCAGTGCTGGGGCCAGGAGAGACATGGAGCTGGTGGAGCAGGGCCAGAGGAGGCCACAGAAATGATGTGAGGGTTGGAAAGCTGTGAGGAGAGGCTGAGAGAGTTGGGGTTGTTGAGGCTGGAGAAGAGAAGGCTCCAGGGAGACCTTCTGGTGGCCTTGCAGGACTTCCAGGGGCCTAGAAGAAAGCTGGGGAGAGACTGTTTGGCAGGAGCTGTTGAGACAGGACAAGGGCTGATGGTTGGAAACTAAAAGAGGAGAGATTCAGCCTAGAGAGAAGGAAGAAATTTGTGGTGTTGAGGATGGTGAGAGCCTGTCCCAGGCTGCCCAGAGAGGTGGGAGATGTCCCATCCCTGGCACCATCCCAGCTCAGGTTGGTTGGGGCTGGGAGCAACCTGCTCTGGGTGCAGCTGTCCCTGCTGACTGCAAGGGGGTTGGACAAGATGACCTTGAAAGGTCCCTTCCAACCCAAACCATCTATGATTCTATAATTCAATGGGGGAAAAGCCACAGCATCCTCAGGTCCACTGGGAAGATCATGGGAGACTCAGGCCTGGGAACTGCTTCCCTGAAGAAACAATTAAGCAGGAGGTTGGTTTTGTTCTTTTGGGTTGTTGGGGTTGGTTTTTTTTTTGTAAATAAGACTGTCTAAAAGAACACTTCACTTTCTGTGGGAGATTTTGGGATGAAAAGCATTAATCATCCTCTAGCTGTTTCTGGTGTTGGTGGTGTTGTTTTCAGAGGCTCTAACCAATCCCATCTCTACTCCCATTTCCCAGCTATAGAAACATGAGTAATAATCCACTCAGCCTTGTAATCATCTTGTCAGAAGCCACACTCCTGACAGGCTTGGAAAATACAACCCCACCATGGAAGAAGTGTTCAGTTGCTCATTTTCATGTTATTTCAGATCAAGCATGAGCTGCCCTCAGACAAACACCTTCCTTCTACCAACTTGGGTGCCTACATGGCTTTGAAAACACAAATGAATCATCCCTGGTATTCTTCTTGTTATTGTCTGCTTCTACTCTTGATCCCTCTAGATCTGACAGCTCTAGGTCACTTCATACCAACATTTCTTTTCATGTCTCTTCTCTCCAGGGTCCTTTATCACCTCCTTTCAGACCTTTTATAAACACCATATACACTGGAACCTCATAACCACCCTCCAGGAGAGCAGAGACTGATTAACATTTAATTGTCAGCTCTTCCAAGCACCAGGTTGAAGCAGGAGAAGAATCCAGGAGTCCTTCTGCTTTGCTTTCCATCTCCAGGTGTGTTTCTAAACACTCCTTAGCTTGGAGATGAGAGGTCATTACAGAAACACCAGAAGATAACCAGGTCAGAATCAGCTTTGCAGCATCTCCAGGAGCTATATGGAGGTTGCAAGTACAGCCTGGCTGTGTCCCACTGGGAGATCAGCCCACATGGGGTGAGCTGTGGAAGGATGGCATTGTGTGTCCACCACACACCTTCCTCCATACACCTACAGGCAATGCATGGCTGGGAGCATGCAAAGCAAAAAGCATCACAAGCACAGGGATTCTGCTTCTGACATGTCAAGGGGCTGGGAGAAAACACTTTAGGGAGGTGCTATACATCAGCATAATGTGGGGGCAAAAAACAACACCTAAAATGGATTTTTTTTGGGGGGTGGGGGGGTCTTCCTGGAGATTACAGCTTCCCAACACCTTCACCACACCATTTCCCACTAAGGTGACATAACTCTTACTGAATCACAGCTCAGGCATGAGCAAGGCCCAATTAGAATCACAACAAGAGTCAGAGGAAGGTCTCAGTCCCTCCAGTTTGGCTAACTCACCTCCATCTGCTCCCAGAAGGGACAACATGTCCTACAGAGGACAACAGGTTCAACAGAGGACAAAAGCAGCAGAAGAGAAAGAAACAAAAAAGGGCAAGGAAAAGAGGGAGAGAGGAGAGGGAGCAGTGGGGAAAGAAGAAAAGTCTTTGACCTGGCAACTTGCTTTAAACCTTGATAAGCCAAGCCCAGCTCGCCGTCTTCGTTGAGATACCCCCAGTCCTCAGTCTGGCTGGAAACAAAGGACAGAGGGAAAGAAGAGGGCAGAGAAAAGACAAAAGGTCAGTTGCAATAGAAGGGGAAAAGGTGAAGAAGCCTTATTCTTCCTTTTTTTTCAAAGCACTTTCACTACACTGTCTTTTCTTTCCCACCAGGGTGAAGGGGAACCCATCCCAAGGTCAACACCTTGGGCTACTGGAGCTTCTCCTCCCAACCCAACAGCATTTGGCTCTCCAAGCCACCATGGGTGAGACAGGAATCCAAAAGCCTTCTGGTCAGAAGGGGCCTTTGGAGAGCAACCAGCTAAGTCTTCTGGCAGGTTATCCTCATTCCTGAGATGTTCCTGGTTTTACCAAGAAGTTCAACTCCTGGCAAGGCAGAGCCTGAGCTTTTGTTTCCATAGACCTCAAGTGTTTCCCAGTTGATTGGAAGGAAGAGCTGGTGAAGGCCACACCACACCAGCTAGCTCAAAGCCTCATTAAAACATTACACCTAGCAACCAGGGAGGAGCAACAAGGACCAAGAGGGAAAAAGAAGACAGCAGAAGTCAACACAAGGGGTAAGCAAAAGCTGTCCAAACACAAAGAGGGTAAAATGAAGAGTGACCTTTACCAGGTCCCAACAGGAAAGATTCCTTGCTCCCCAACTCACAAGAAATAAACTATTTTTAAGCTGGAACAATCCACATGCACCTCCCACAGAGCAAACATACCCCAACCCCATCTCTGATTGCATGCTGATAGCTTGGAACAACTCAGTCCTCTTCCAGGGGCACTCACAGCAGCTTGACCACCATCACCTCCAGCTAGGGCTGGAACCTCATGAGGTTGACACAGACCCCACTGCTCAAGCTTGTCCAGCTCCCTCTGGAGGGATCCCATCCCTCAGGGGTTTCAACTGCACCACTCAGCTTGGTCTCAGCTGCCAGCTTGCTGAGGGTGCACTTAAATGTCATAGCCATTAAGCCTGGGGATGCAGCAAGGCTTGACTTTGGGAGGAGACAAGACTTTTTATTCCCTCTCTGCCTTTATAATCCAAGACTTCTAAATACAGGAGGAGGAAACCAGGAGGAGCAGCCAGGAGGTGCTAACCCTGCCCACATTCTGATTCTCTGCTCTCAGAAGGAAACTTCTTTGATGCCAGGTCAAGGGGCAACATGAATTCAAAGCAGCTCCTTCTGAATACAGTGAAATCAGCTTTGCTGACTTTCAGCTGCTAAAGGGCAAAGCATCAAGTTAGTTTCCAGCTAATTTTCTGCTCCAGTAACAGACTGGAAAGCTTTGTTCCCTGCTCCAGTTCTTGGGATCTTTCTTTCAGGCCTGTTTGATCTTGGTGGAAATGCAGAGCCAACAAAATGAGGTGATGATGTTGGAGATAATCACCTGGCAGCTCAGAGGAGACCAGGCTTAGGCTTTGAAATTAACTGCTGTGATTAACTTCCAAGTGGTTTCTGCAGAGTAGATGTGTGGGGGTTTTTTTCTGCTGGGTGAATACCACCTGCAGCTGCAAAGCAGGGAGTGGACACTGCCTTCAGATGGGGGATGCTTTTGCAGCAGGTCCAGGGAGGTTCTTCTCCCCTCTCATCTGCCCTAGGGAGGCCACAGCTGGAGTCCTGGGTCCAATTCTGGGCTCCCCAGGTCAAGAGAGACAAGGAACTGCTGGAGAGAGGCCAGCAGAGGCTGGGAAGGTGCTGAGGGGCCTGGAGCAGCTGTGGGAGGAGGAAAGGCTGAGAGCCCTGGGGCTGCTTAGCCTGGAGGCTAAGCAAGAGCTGCAGGCTGGGGGCAAGAGGCTGGGGCCAGACTCTGCTGAGTGGTGGCCAGGGCCAGGCCAAGGGGCACTGGGCACCAACTGCAACCCAGGAGGTTCCATCAATTGGTTAAATCAATCTCTTCACCTCTACTGCAGGAGGGGCAGAAACTTCATCAGCAAGTTCACTTCAGGAAGGCCAATATCCAATGGCAACACACTGAAAAACAACAAAAGACTGGTCCTGTTCCAGCCAGACATAATGCCCAGGTGAGAAACCACTGTCATGAGTCTTGGACCTCAACAATCCCCACTCCTCCAGGTCCCCAGGATGAAGTGAAAGCTGGAAATGTCAGTGTGGGAAGAACTACCACACATTGGGGTCTTAAGTGATGTTCAAATGCAATGCATCTGGAACTCAGCCCTTCCAGCAAGTTCATCTCTGTCCTCACACACTAGGTTCTGCTAGGGCTTTCCCACCTTTCTACTGACACAAGGGAATAGGAAAGATCTCCACAGGTTCTCCTAAGGCTTTCTCAACTTAATACTCACACAAGATAACTGGAGAGATCTCCAGAGGTTCTCCCAGAGCTTCCCCAATCAGTAAAGCAGATGCAAATGCAGAAAACCCAGCCCATACTATGGCAGGAGTGTGGGAGACACAGCACAGCCATGACCAAAGTTGACCTCACAGCTGTATATAAATCACCTTCCTGCACACCAGTGAGTTTCCCCTTGCACCTTCTTGCCCATCCAATCCCATGTTTCAGTTGATGTCCTCCTGGAGAGCTGCAAGGATTGATTTAATGCCTTCTCCAAAATCTTGTCTCTCCTCTCTTGGGCACACACCACCCCAACAGTGAGAGCTCTTCACCCAAGACATGCATCTTTGGCCCCCTCTTTACAGCCCATCCTTGACCCAAGGTCCAGAACACAATCCAGAAGTTGGGAACTCTCTGAAAACACGTTGTTGATTTTGGTCTGGATCTCATCTCTCACACTTTGGTCCTTCTCTGGCTAGAAAAATTGGGGCCATGCTTACCAGTTGGTCTCCAACATCCCCTGGTAGGCTTCAACAGCATCCTTCTGATCCACATGCTTGTCACTGCTGGGAGAGCTGGCATGGGTGGTGGTGTTCTCCTGCAGTGAAGATGCAAAACACAGCAGCACTGACATCCTGCACACCTCCCTCTGACTTTCAAAGCTCCTGATACTGAACAACCCCTTTAACAGAGCTTCCTGGGGGCATCCTGCCAGAGTCTCTAGGAATGCATACACAGGCAAACAGAGAGCAGCAGAGGTTAGGAGATGGAAGAAGGAGGTAGTGAATCTGGGAGGGAGGTAAGAGAGGGGGAGTGTGATCTGAAATTGTAAACCAAAACTCTGAAGGATGGGAAGGCAGTGAGTTAAAAGCCCAAGGGAGAGCAATCACATCATTTCCTCTTGGATCAGAACAGACTCTAAACAAAAACCCCTCAAATGACTCTGGTGGGACAGGTTCTCTTCTTCCCTACCTGCCAGTACAAACACATTGCAGCTGCACCAGCAACAAGTGAGCAGATTCTGGTCCAGAAGCTCTTTTCCCCCCCATCCCATTTCCTTGCAGAGTAAGCCAGTTGTCACACAGCATCACCAGGAACATCTCAGACCACCACACCTTGGTCCAGAGCAGGAGAAGTTGTTCCTTGGTGTGGGCTGGCTAGACCTCACTGGCTATGGGGTCAAGCAAGAGAAACCATCCAGGCACATATGGTCCTGGGCTCTCTACCCAGAGGTAGAACCTCCTATGACACTGCAAAACCTTCTCTAACCTCCTATAACACTGCAAAACCTTCTCTAACCTCCTATGACACTGCAGAACCTCCTCTAACCTCCTATGACACTGCAGAACCTCCTCTAACGTCCTGACAGCACCCTGCCACCCCGAGCCTACCCCAGAAGCAACAGCATGGCTCATGAAGTCAGCCAATTTCCAGCAGGAGAATGGGAAAAAAAAGGAAAAGAAAGAAACTCCATTACCCTCTCCATTGTCTTGATTTCCCCTGACTCTTTTTGCTGGGCTGACTTCAAGATCTGTGCCCTCAGGATGAGCACCTCCTCCTTCCGCACTTCCAGCTCCTCGCTGGCTGATTTCAGCTGATTCAGCAGGAGGTTGTAAGTGCCCTCAGTGTCACTGGAGGAGTTGTTCTGGGTTGCTTGGTCTGCAAGAGATTTCCTTAGCTCATTGAGTTCAGTTTTCAGCTTCTTGTTCTCTGACTCCAGCTCTTGTCTCTGGAAAACACCAAAACATTCAACCAGTTGAGTTCCAACTCTACTGCTCTGCCTCTGGCTGAGTGGAGCGGTTGACATGCCTGAGGGATGAGATCCACCCAGAGGGACCTGGACTAGCTGGAGAAGTGGGACTGTGTGAACCTCATCAGGTTCAGCAAGAGCAAGGGGAAGGTCCTGCAGCTGGGTTAGGGCAATCTCAACAGGCTGGGACATGAGTGGGTAGAGAGCAGCCTTGTGGTAAAGGACTTGAGGTAACTGCTGGGGGAAAAGCTGGGCAGGAGGTGGCAATGTGTGCTCACAACCCAGAAGCCAACCATCTCCTGGGCTGCAGCCCCAGCAGGGCAGGGAGGGGATTGTGCCTCTGCTCTGCTCTGGGGTGAGCTCAGCTGCAGTGCTGGGGCCAGCTCTGGAGGCCTCAGCACAGGAGAGACATGGACCTGGTGGAGCAGGTTCACAGGAGGACACAGAAATGATTCAAGGGCTGGAAGCTCTCTGCTGTGAGGAGAGGCTGAGAGAGTTGGGGTTGTTGAGCCTGGGGAAGAGAAGGCTCCAGGGAGATCTTCTGGTGGCCTTCCAGGACTTAGAAGAAAGCTGGGGAGAGACCTTTTATCAGGAGCTGTTGGGACAGGCCAAGGCCTGATGGTTGGAAACTAAAAGAGGAGAGATTGAGATGAGACAGAAGGAAGAAATGTGGTGCACTTAGAGAAACCAAACACACTTCTTCTCCACCCTTTTTCCCTCTCAGTCAAGAACTCCCCATAAACTCCACAATGTGGAGCTCCTCTGCCATATTCATTAGCCAAGCAGGAAGATGCTGATTTCCATGACCCTTCACCATGGCAGATGTACTGTTCTGAGAGCTATGTTTGCTGCTGAAGGGTTTTCAGGCTCTCATGTCTCATCAGCTGCTGGTATGTGACAGGCCAGGGCAACACTGGACAAGTTTGACACCAACTGCCTCTCCTGAATGAGAATGCCTGAGCATCACTCTGTTAGCTGAGACAACTGAAAGCCTTATTTGCTTTTGCTTGGCAGCTGAAGACAGGAGGATAAAACTCCAGCTCCTAAAACACCTTTGATTTCAGTATTTCACCATGAGGTAGGTGGACAGCTCTTCATCAGCACCCAAAACTCACCTAGAACAGCCCAGATAGGTCAAGAGCAGCTTTGCTCTTGAGCAAAAGGGGCAGTCCTTGCTGTGTGTTGTAGAGCAAGACCTCCAGGGTTCTGCTCATGACCCAAACCCCAATAGCCCAGCTTCTCTTTGCACCAGATCCTTCACCACTAGCTGCTTCATGGTGGCACCCAGGCCTGCTCCCCTCTCCCTGCACCCAGGCCTCTTGGATAACACCCAAACTCAAGAGGAACATTCATCAGCTATTACCTGGCAAAGCCAGATCATCTGCAAGTGAGCTGGTGAAGTCTGGGATCATATTTGTGCTCAGCTTTCTCCTAAGGACCAACCCCTAATCCATGTGGATTCACTAGTGACTGTCACAGCTCAAGACCTTTCCTCACAGAGATCAATGTGCTTCCCTCTCCCCACTGCCTGTTATATCATCACAGAGTCATTTAGGTTGAAAAGGACTCTTAAAATCAAGTCCATCTGTTACCCCAGCACTGCCAGGTCACCACCAAACCATGGCCCTCAGCACCACAGCTCCAGGGCTTTTCAATCCCTCCAGGGATGGGGATTCCACCACTGCCCTGGGCAGCCTGGGCCAGGCCTTGACAGAACCTTTTGGGGAAGAAATTGTTCCTAATGTCCAACCTACAGCTCCCCTGGTGCAACTTGAGGCCATCTCTTGTCCAATTGCTCATTCCCTGGGAGAAGAGATCAACCCCCACCTGGCTCCAACCTCCTGGCAGGGAGCTGCAGAGAGTCAGAAGGTCTCCCCTCAACCTCCTCCACAGTAAACAACCCCAGGTCCCTCAGCTGCTTCTCACAACCCTTGTGCTCTAGACCCTTCCCCACCTTCCTTGCCCTTCTCTGGCCACACTCCAGCACCTCCAGGTCCTTCTGGGAGTGAGTGAGGAGCCCAAAACTGACCCCAGGATTCCAGCTGTGGCCTCCCCAGTGCCCAGCCCAGGAGGACAATCCCTGCCTGCTGGCCACACTGGTGCTGATCCAAACCAGGCTGCTTGGCCACCTGGGCACTCTGCTGCCTTAGCTTCAGCTGCTGTCAACCAACCCTCCCCAGGTCCTTTTCCCCCAGCAGGTCCCAAAACTTCACCTTGCTGAATCTTGGTCTTGTTTTGCAGCTTTCTTCTGCAATCTCTCTTATTTACAGGCTGTCAGCTTGATTATCAGCTTTGGCTGAGGTGAGCTAAAGAGTCTGAAAATGGCTGTGGGGGATGAAGGCAATTTCTACAGTGTGTCACCAGCACAGCTGTGTAAACCTCATTTCCATAAGAAACCAGTGTTCTAATTATCCACCCTTACAAACTATGAATAGCACAACTTCTCACAGCAGAGGCCTGAACAGAACAGCTGAGGTGGCATCTGGACAGCCAGCATGCTCCAAGCTGAACAAACACCATCAGCATCCCAGAACCCCAGCAGGAGAGGGGTTGGAAGGGACCTCTGGAAAGCATCTAGCCCAAACCCACTGCTAAAGCAGGGGCACCCGGGGCAGCTTGCCCAGGGTCACCTCCAGCTGGGGTGGAATATCTCCACAGAAGGAGACTCCACAACCTTCTTCTCTTTTCTCTTCTCTCCTCTTTTCTCCTCTCTCTCCTCTCCTCTCTCTCTTTTCTCTTCTCTTCTCTTCTCTTCCCTTCTCCTCTTCTCTTCCCTTCTCCTCTTCTCTTCCCTTCTCCTCTTCTCTTCCCTTCTCCTCTTCTCTTCCCTTCTCCTCTTCTCTCTTCTCTTCTCTTCTCTTCTCTTCTCTTCTCTTCTCTTCTCTTCTCTTCTCTTCCCTTCTCTTCTCTCTTCCCTTCTCTTTTCTCTTCCTTTCTCTTCTCTCTTCCTTTCTCTTCTCTCTCTTCTCTTCTCTCCTCTCCTCTCTTCTCTCATCTCCTCTCTCCTCTCCCCCTCCTNCTTCTCTTCTTCTCTTCTTCTCTTCTTCTCTTCTCTCTTCTCTTCTCTCTTCTCTCTCTTCTCTCCTCTCCTCTCTCTCCTCTCTCTTCTCTCCTCTCCTTTCTTTCCTCTCTCTCCTCTCCTCTTCTCCTTTGTTTTTCTTTTTCCTCTCTGCTTTTGTTTATTCTCCTTCTCCTTTGTCTCCTCTTTTTTCTTCCTTTCTTTATCTTTCTCTTTGTTCCTCTCCTTTTCATCTTCTGTTTTATTTTTACTTCTTTTTTTCTTCTCCTTTTCTTCTTCTCTTTTCCTTTTCTTTTGTTTCTTCTCCTTTTCTCCTTTCTTCTTCTGTTTGTCTTCAGAAGAACCTACTGCTAGAGGTCTGCTCTTCCTCAGGTCTCATTTCTAGTCTATTGCACCCTTCTGGAGGAGATGATGATGATGATGATGATGGGTCTCCATATGGGTCCCTTCCAACTCAGAACACTCAATGATTCCTTGATTGCAAGAAAAAAAGAGAGGTGTCCTTCCTGGCAGGTGGCTTAGTCTGATGTGACCCTAGCTAACATTTCTTCCCCTGCCTTTCTCAGTTGCCTTGCAGTGTTGGTTAAGGTGAAAGGGAGAGAAGCAGCATCTGAAATGTCAGTCTGTGCTACCAAAACCCAAACCCCACCCTACAAAGCCTATCCCAGAAACTGGTTTTTCCACAGATGAGCAGGACAGGAGAACTGCCCTAACAGTCAAGGCCAGAAGCATTTGGGTACAGTTAGAGCCCAGCTTGTGTGGGACACAACCAAGCCTAGCAGGCTTCCATCACTTCCTATGCTGCAGGGAGAAGATGCTGGGGGGCAGAACTCTGAGGATTTAGAGCTTAGGGACAAGAGGAACCAGGGTAAGGCCAGAGCTGGGAAGACACAGGATGACTATGATGAGAGGGGGAAGGTACTACTGCAATCCATGAGCAGATTGATTTGGTTTGGATCTGAGTGGCACCTGGGGAATGCAAGGAGAGTGAACAAGAAGCAGAGTTAGAGCCTGGACCAAGAAACATGTTGGGCTTCACCATAAGTGGGCTGGTTGGAGCATGGAGAACCTGGGTAGATCAGAGCAGAATGATGTTGTGCCAGACAGAAAGATCTCATGTGTGCACTCACTCCAGCTCAAGCAGCTGATGAAGAGCTGCAGCTTTCCAACTGCCATCTCCAATTGCCAGAACTGATAGTTAAGAGGTTTTGGATTATGACCAATGTGCAGACCATTTATTTGGGCTGTTGGAGCCATGGAAGAGGTTACAGCAGTAAGCAGGAGGGTCTCACTCACCTTCAGACTGTTGTATGTAAAATCCTCATGGTCTGAGGTCACTTCAGGCTTCATTTCAAACACCTGCATGGACTAAAGAGAGACAAAAGTGACATTTCACAGCAGGCAGAGGAACAGGCACATGGCACAGGATGGCTTAGGCATGATCCCCATCAACAACCAGCCCTTCCACAGTGCTGCCCAGGAGCTCAACCACAATAAGGTGACTAATGGGTGTTAGATGGAGTCCCAGCAACAGGTAGCAGGAGGAGAGGCTGAGAGAGTTGGGGTTGTTGAGCCTGGAGAAGAGAAGGCTCCAGGGAGACCTTCTGGTGGCCTTGCAGGACTTAATGGGGCCATAAACACATTCCTGTGTGACCTCCTCTAGGGAATCCTGCTCTGGCAGGGGGTTGGACTAGGTGATCTCTTGGGGTCCATTCCAACCCCTAATGCTCTGTGATTCTCTGATTCCATGATAAGAAAGATGGCAACAGGTTTTTTAGCAGGAGCTGCTGGGACAGGACAAGGGCTGATGGTTGGAAAACAAAAGAGGAGAGATTTAGATGAGACAGAAGGAAGAAATGTTTTGGGCTGAGGGTGGTGAGAGCCTGGCCCAGGCTACCCAGAGAGGTGGGAGATGTCCCATCCCTGGCACCATCCCAGGTCAGGTTGGTTGGGGCTGTGAGCAACCTGCTCTGGGTGCAGATGTCCCTGCTGACTGCAAGGGGGGTTGGAAGAGATGACCTTGAAAGGTTCCTTTCCAACCCAACCCATTTACTAAGTCTGTGATTTTGTTGAGTCTCTTGTTGCATTTCCCAACAGACACAGAGGTGACAGAACTACAGATGGGAGACAAACACAAACAATTCCCACACAACAGCCTCAGCAATTTCACTCATGAAACCAAAAGCAATGGCACCTGCTCAGCATTTCACAGAAGAGCATCTTCCCTGCTCCACACAGCACTGCTCTTCCACAGGAGGCTCAGTTGCCCACTCCCTGGCCCCCTGAACAACCCAGAGAGCCTCAGTTACCCATGGCAGGATAAAATCTATAGCAGAGATCTGCCACTAGAAGCTCTCCATGGCAAACATCATCTCACTGGCAGCTGGAGAGATGTATTTTCAGACTCTGGTGGAAAGTCAGGACTGATTCCTTAAGTCACCACTTGTGCTGTCAGTAATCTTCATTTGTTTAACTGTTTTAAATGAGCTCCCAGCAAAACATCCCCATGGCAGGAAGATATTTTTTTCACCAGGAGGAAAGGCTACATCAAAGGAATAGCCCTGCCCTGAAATAGGAAGGAAGAGCTCATCCTTCTAACAGCTATCTTGCTGCTTCTGATTTACTCCATCCTTCTTTAAGCCACATACTTCTTATTCTGTGACTGCTACTGAGGGAGAAAAAGGAAACCACCCAGATTATAACAATATCAAACAGAGGACACAAGCCTGACTGACAGCTCTGGGAAGGGCTTCTCAGCTCACACCAGGTGGGGCTGGATGGGGGGAATCCAGGACTGCAGCAAAGCATTTATAGAACCAGAGACAAGGAGAAGATGTAGAGATCTGGAGCACCAGGACCTTGCCCTCCTTGGCTCCCAAACACTGACATGCCTCTAGGTTTAACCAAGCCCAAAGGTGTTATCTGTGGGTCTCTAAGGTTGCAGCATCATGTCCACCTCCAGTCCTCCAAAGAGAATCACAGAGGCATTTGGAGGAAAAGAAACCTTTAAGATCAGCAATTGTTAACCAGCACTGCCAAGTCACCCCTAAACCATGGCCCTCAGCACCACAGCTCCAGAGCTTTGCAATCCTTCCAGGGATGGGGACTCCACCACTGCCCTGGGCAGCCACTGCCAGGCCTTGACAACCCTTTTGGGGAAGAAATTGTTCCTAATATCCAACCTAAACCTCCCCTGGTGCAACTTGAGGCCATCTCCACTTGTCCAATTGTTCATTCCCTAGGAGAAGAGATCAACCCCCACCTGGTTCCAACCTCCTCTCAGGGAGCTGCAGAGAGTGAGGTCTCCCCTCAGCCTCCTCTTCTCCAGGCTAAACAACCCCAGGTCCCTCAGCTGCTCCTCACAACACTTGACCTCTAGACTCTTCCCCACCTGGACACACTCCAGCACCTCCAGGTCCTTCTGNCTTTTGGGGAAGAAATTGTTCCTAATATCCAACCTAAACCTCCCCTGGTGCAACTTGAGGCCATCTCCACTTGTCCAATTGTTCATTCCCTAGGAGAAGAGATCAACCCCCACCTGGTTCCAACCTCCTCTCAGGGAGCTGCAGAGAGTGAGGTCTCCCCTCAGCCTCCTCTTCTCCAGGCTAAACAACCCCAGGTCCCTCAGCTGCTCCTCACAACACTTGACCTCTAGACTCTTCCCCACCTGGACACACTCCAGCACCTCCAGGTCCTTCTGAGAGTGAGTGAGGAGCCCAAAACTGACCCCAGGATTCCAACTGTGGCCTCCCCAGTGCCCAGCCCAGGAGGCCAATCCCTGCCCTAGTCCTGCTGCCCACACTAGCGCTGCTCCAAGCCAGGCTGCTGGTGGCCTCCTTGCCCACCTGGGCACTCTGCTGCCTCAGCTTCAGCCACTGTCAACCAACCCTCCCAGGTCCTTTTCCCCCAGCAGCTTTCCAGCCACTCTGCCCCAAGCCTGCAGCATTTCATTGCTTTCAAGATAGTTCAGTTATTGACCTAAATCTATTGCAATCAGTTCATGAAAAAACAGATGAGAAGAGAATCAGTTCTCCTGTCCAATTGTCTTTTGCTGCCAAACATATTTATCTCCATTTCTCCTCTGGATTTGCTCCCTCTTAACCTGAACCTGTCATTCTCAAACACCCATTCCTGCACCACATGTCTTCAGGCAACCAAGGGAACCCACCTACCTACATGAAATACTGGTATCTGTGAAAAGCCTTCTCTTACCTCAGATTTCTTACTCTCTTGCTCCTGTTTTTCCAGCTGGGTTTGCAGCTTCCTCTTTTCCTGCTCAAGCTCTCTCACTCTCTTCTGTAGCTTTAGGAAGAGGGTCATGTCCATGGCAGCTTTCTCCTCCTCAGCCTCCTGGAGAGAAAAACAAAGGAGTGGAAGAATTAGAAGACCTCAGTCAAGTTTCATGAGCATGCACAGTGCCAGATACACCCTGGCTGTACATCACAAAATCACAGAACTGTTTAGGTTGGAAGAGACCTTTAGGATCATGGAGTTCAAACATCAACCCAACACTGCCAGGTCACCACTAACCCATGGCCCTCAGCACCACAGCTCCAGGGCTTTGCAAGTCCTCCAGGGATGGAGACTCCACCACTGCCCTGAGCAGCATGGTCCAGGCCTTGACAACCCCTTTCAGGGAAGAAATTGTTCCTAATGCCCAACCTAACCCTCCCCTGGTGCAACTTGAGGCTGTTTCCTCTTGTCCTATCAAAGTGAGTCCCTCACACTTTATAGCCATTCCTCCTGCATCCCTCCCATGTCCTCCAGGACCCCTGTCATCATCCCAAGAGAGCAGGGCTCTCCCTCCTGAGCCTGACCAGTTTATTGTACCTCCACTTCTTGTATCACCTCCTCGGTGTCTCCAGTCTCTGAGGGGGATATGGATCGGTAAGTGGACTCAGACTCCACACTGCTCTGGTTGGAAAGGCTTCTCCTGTGCCCAGGAGCTTGCTGCCAAGAAGCAATGGAGATAACAGAAGACATTCAGTGGGTGAGGAAGGATTCCTCATGAAGCAGCGTTTCTTAGAGCAAACAGACATCCATGTGTTAAGGTTACCTTTACAAAAGGCTTGACCATCACCTTAAAGAGTGTTGTGGGAATGAGGGAGCCAAGTTGTTGGGTCACCAACAGCCCCAGGTCCCAAGAAGAAAGGGATTTCAGCTTCATTACCTTCATAAGAATCATTTCATCCCTCAGGCTGTCATAGCACTGCTCCAGCCTCGAGTACTCTTTCACCAGCTTCTGATAACGAGAGCTCTCTTCTTGCAGCTCCCTCCTCATCAGGATGTTCTCCTCAACTGCCTTTTGTGCAAACTCACCTGGGGAGTAAGAAAAAAAGAGGAAAAAGATGTATTTGTTTCATCTCCACAAAGGAATCCTTGCAAAATGTATGCAATGACTCATGAAGAAAGGGCTCTCTGACAGGGACATTTGGAATGGCAGGATCCAGCATGGTGGGGGGTAGAAGGGAGATGATCCAGTCCAACCTCACTGCTCCAGCAGGGTGACCACCATCACCTCCAGCTGGGGTTGGAAGCTCTCCACAGGAGGAGACTCCACAACCTCTCTGGGGCAGCCTGGGCCAGGGCTCCAACACCCTCACACCAAACAAGTTCTCCCTCCTGGGTTGCAGTGGGTGCCCAGTGTCCCTTGGCCTGGCCCTGGCCACCACTCAGCATCTGAGTCTGGCCCCAGCCTCTTGCCCCCAGCCTTGAGCAGCTCCCCTCTGGGGCTGCTCTTCTCTAGGCTAAGCAGCCCCAGGCCTCTCAGCCTTTCCTCCTCCCACAGATGCTCCAGTGCCCTCGGCATCCTGGCAGCCTCTGCTGGCCTCTCTCCAGCAGTTCCTTGTCTCTCTTCAACTGGGGAGCCCAGAACTGGACCCAGGACTCCAGCTGTGGCCTCCCTAGGGCAGAGGAGAGGGGGAGGAGAACCTCCCTCAACCTGCTGGTTACACTTTTCTGAATGCATCCCAGGAGACCATTGGCCTTTTTGCCCACAAGGGCACAATGCTGGCTGTTGATGATCTTGTCCACCAGCATTCCCAGCTCCTTCTCTGCAGAGCTGCTTTCCAGCAGCTCAACCCCTACCCTGCCCTGCTCCAGGAGGTTATTCCTCCCCAGGTGCAGGCCCCTACACTAGCCCTTGTTGAACTCTGAGAGGTTCCTCTCCCCCAGCTCTCAGCCTGCTCAGCTCCCACTGAATGGCAGCACAGCCTGATGGGGTCTCCCCCACTCCTCCCAGTTCTCTATCATCGGCAAACTGGCTGAAGGTCCACTCTGTCCCTTCACCCAGCTCACTGATGCAGATGTTGAATAAGATTGGACCCAGTAGCTATTCTGGACCCAGAATACCTCAAGTCTTCTCTAATATTTAGAGACTATCATCATCCAAGGTTTGTCTCCTTGCCATTTGTAACACTTGCCCTCCCCAAGCTTTGATGCTCTGAAACCATCCCCTAACAGAGGAAGGAATGTTTGCAGTGAGTTTCTTTTTCACAGGGTAGTTTCACCCCTTCCTATTCCATCAGGCTGAGAACAAGAGGTACTTCAGGAGTACCCACAGAGCAGTGATGGCCACATCCACAGGGAGGCATGATGCTCTTTGTATATCAAAATGAAAGCTGAAGAGGGTGATAAAACACAGTTGGACTGGATGATCTTAGGCTTCTCTTCCAACCTTCATGATTCTGTGATAAAGCTTAACACACACATGAGAGTTTCTTTCACAGCTTTGGGCTTGCCCAGGTTGCTTTCCTCTGTGTCTATCTTCTCATCTAAGCCTCTGCTTTAACAAACACTGACAGAGTCACAGAATCACAGCCTCTCCTCAGCTGGAAGGACCCACAGGGATCACTGAGTCCAGCTCCTATCTCTGCTGCAGAGGACAACTCTAAAACTCACACCATGTGCCTGAAGGCCTCGTTCCAGTGCTCCACCAGCCTCTGAATGAAGACCTACCCCTCCCCTGGCACAGCTTCATGCCCTGGCCTTAGGTCCTGTTGCTGGTCAGCAGAGAGAAGAGATCATGCCATGCTAGAGAAATGCTTTGTCCCAGCTCAGTATTGTTAACTGTGCTGTTCCCTGGATCCTTTAGTCATCACCCTGGGAACACTGTTGTCCTCTAGCCTCCACCTCCCCCAGTAAATGCTGCATCATGACTGAACTAAGCAGCCCTTTTAGAGACCTCCTTCCCTATTTCACCAGCCAAACCAGCCTCTCTCTTGCCAGCCACCAGCAGGACACCATCTACAGCTGCAACACAACACCAGCATCCAGAAGAGGGTTGCAGGAAGATTAGCCCTTTTCCAGGCAGGAAAAGCAAGCTTCAGGGCAGAAATCCTCATTCAGTGGAGACAGGAGGAGGCCACAAGCAATTTTTTTTTCTTACCTTCAGATTGACAGAGGATCCTGCTGTTCAGCTCCTCTTTTTCCTGCTTCAGGAGACTGTTTTCTTCTTCCAAGTCTGAGATAGACTAGGAGAGAAGGTAAAGAATGACAGCTTGGTGCAGGGCACAGGGGGATCCCATTTCAGCTGGCTCCTCACAGGGAGCTTTGTTGGGGCTTGCTTTGCTCTTGAAACGATCTATCCCCTTTGTGCTTTGCCTTTGTGCACCAGGAGTTGAAGGCTGTGAGAACTGTGCTGCAACAACAGAGATGAACTGGGCTTTTCCCAAGGGCATTGCTTTCCTAAATTACAGTTTCCAGGAGAGTGTTACAAAAATACTGAGCAGTTGGACTTGGGGACCACAATCTGCAGGAGGGAAGCTCCTACAAGTGATCAAGGCATCCAAACTGAGGTTTCCTTCCACATCTCAGTGGAGTTTGTAGCTATCTTGTAGTCACAGGAGTGGCTGCTGTTGAGGGGAAATAAAACACTCTGCTGATTGTTTCAAGTAATGTGGCTTTTCAGGAGTTCAGTCATGGAATAGAATCATACAGTCATTTTGGTTGGAAGAGACCTTTAAGGTCATCCCCTCCAACTGTTAACCCAGCACTGCCAGGTCACCACTAAACCATGGCCCTCAGCACCACAGCTAGATGTTTTCTGAAGCCCTGCAGGGATGGTGACTCCACCCCTGCCCTGGGCAGCTGGATCTATGCCTACCAACTCCTTCCCCTTCAGACTTACCAAGGGTGAGCTCTCACCAGCATCACCACCTAGACAACATGAGAGATGCCAAAGGGACATACCTTTCTCAGGAGGCTTGTCTCCTTAAGGTGGCTGTCTTCCATCACCTTCCTCTCCCCATGAGCTTTCTGAAGCTCCAGCTGGAGGTGCTTCATCTCCTCTTGCAGCCTGAGGAGCTGATCGCCATCCCCCTGCTGGCTCTGCTCATATTGCATCAGTTCCTTCTTCAGCTTTTCCACCTCAGAGGAATGGGCTGATGTGAGGGTAGAGAGCTGCTCCTGCAGGAGTTTGTATTCCTTGTTCTGCAGCCAATGTCCCCAGAAAGAAGAAAAATAAGACCATAAGTGAGATGAATGAGCCCAGTGATGCACTAGGTAAGTAACCCTTTAGATCCAGGAGCTTGGTGGGGAATCAACTTCTGATAACAGAACCACACAGTGATCAAGGTTGGAAGAGACCTCCAAGATCATCAAGTGCAACCATCAACCTAGCACTGTCATCTAAAACCATGTCCCTAAGACTAAACCAAGTCCCTAAGTACCACATCTAGATGCTTTCCAAACCCCTCCAGGGACTGTGACTCCCCCACCTCCCTGGGCAGCCTGGGCCAGTGGCTTAACAACTCTTTCAGGGAAGAAATGTTTCCTGATATCTAGGCTAAACCTTCTCTGGTGCAACTTGAGGCCATTTCCCCTTGTCCTCTCACTGGCAACCCAGGAGAAGAGATTAATCTCCACCTCACTCCAACCTCCCTTCAGGGAGTTGCAGAGAGTGAGAAGGTCTCCCCTCAGTCCTCCTCTCCTCCAGCCTAACCAACCCCAGTTCCCTCAGCCACTCCTCATAAGACATGTCCCCCAGACCCCTCACCAACTTTGTTGCCCTTCTCTGGACACACTCCAGTGCCTCTGTATCTTTCTTGTAGAGAGGAGCCCAAAACTGCACCCAGTACTCGAGGTGCAGCCTCACCAGTGCCAAGTACAAGGGGACAGTCACCTCCCTGGTCCTACTGGCCACACAGCTTCTGACAGAGGCCAGGATGCTGTTGGCCTTCTTGGCTATTTCTTCTAGTGCTTCTGAGACATTGCCAGTCTCTACAACTCCCTAAAATGAGCTGGGAGGGAGGTGGAGGTTGGTCCCTTCTCCCAGATAACCAGTGACAGGACAAGAGGAAACAGCCTCTAGTTGGGCCAGGGGAGGTTTAGGTTGGACATGAGGAACAATTTCTTCCCCAGAAGGGTTGCCAAGGCCTGGCCCAGGCTGCCCAGGGCAGTGGTGGAGTCCCCATCCCAGGAGGGATTGAAAAGCCCTGGAGCTGTGGTGCTGAGGGCCATGGTGACCTGGCAGTGTTGGGTTAACAGTTGGACTTGCTGGTGTTAAAAGATCTCTTCCAACCAAAATGATTGTGTGGTTCCATGCTCTCCAAATCAGCTTTATTCTCTCTAAGTGCTCACAGAGATCCTGCTGCTTGCAGAGGCAGCACAGGGACCTCACTGTGACTCTAAATAGTGGCTGCATGAAGGAAACAGTTGTGGATGCTAGAGAGTGTGACATGCAAGAAGAGGTTTGGGTGTTTTCCAAGGAAGATCTTCTCTCCCTCAGGGGCACATGGACTATTGCATCTCTCTGCTCATCCATGAGCTAAAAGTAGCAGAAATAGAAACATCATCTTCCAGGGCTAGTCAGGAAATGCCACAGTTGCAGCTCTGCAGGTTACCTGCAATTATTTCTTCTCTCAGAAAGTTAACTGGCATGTTGAAAGGTTCTGGTTTGAGACGAGCAGGAACTGAAATGAAAGGCTCTGCAGGGAGAGCACAGCACAACCAAACCCCTGCTGCTGGAAGAAATGCACTGCACTGCACTGCAAAGAAAGTCTCCAGCAATGGGAGCTGATGATGAGCAGGCTGCTGAGAAACCTCATGGAATCCAACAAGACAAGGGTAAGGGCCTGCACCTGGGGAGGAATAACCTCAGGGAGCAGGGCAGGGGAGGAGTTGACCTGCTGGAAAGCAGCTCTGTGACTAAAAGACCTGAGAGTCCTGGTGGACAAGAGGATGACCATGAGGCAGCAATGTTGTCTTGTGCCCTCAAGGCCAATGGTCTCCTGGAGTGCATCAAGAAGAGGGTGGTAAGGAGGCTGAGGGAGGTTCTCCTCACCTTCTACTCTGCCCTGGTGAGGCCACAGCTGGAGAACTGGGTCCAGTTCTGGGCTGCCCTGCTCAAGAAGGACAGGGAACTTCTGGAGAAGGTACAGAAAAGGGCTTGAACATCTCTCTTCTGGGGAAAGGCTGTGAGAGCTGGGGCTGGGTAGCCTGGAGAGAGAAGACTGAGGGGGGAGCTTTTCACTGCTCACTGCTACTTCATGGGTGGGTGTCAGGAGGATGGGGCCAGGCTTTGCTCAGTGGTGCCCAGTGACAGGAAAACAAGGGAATGGGCACAAAGTTGAACATAGGAGGAACTTCTTAACTTTAAGGGTGTCAGAGCCCTGGCCCAGGCTGCCCAGAGAGGTTGTGGAGTCTCCTTCTGTGGAGAGATTCCAACCCCAGCTGAACACCATCCTGTGCAACCAGCTTTAGGTGACCTTGCTCTGACAGGAGGGTTGGACTAGATGATCTCCAACCCCTAACATTCAGTGATTCTGTGACTCTTGAGCACATCCAAAGCACCCCCAGCCCTGAAAGGCTGATTAAAATCAGCTTGTTGCACAGACAAACAGGGCACAAAGCAGGGATTCTGTCCTGCCAAGGTTACACAGAAAGCATCAACCATCTCCTTCAAAATGCTCTGCACACAGACTGAGGGAGATCAAGACCAGCTCCAGGCCATTATTTCTGCCTACTTCCAAGCTCTTCATGTCTCCTTCCCCAAAGCAGCCTTTGCTGCTGCTTCATAATCCACCACAGGAAAGCAGATATTAACCAAAGACTGTGTTTGCTTTATTGTTCCACTCCCACACTTTCCCTAGCAGTAAATGGCAAAGAACTGTGGGGGAAAAAAGAACACTGTTGAAAATTAATACTGCTGTTCCACCACCCAGTCCAGCAGCTCAGCAAAGCCAACACAGATATTCATGCTTATTGCACTAGTCCAGCCCAAAGCCCAGAATCCCAGCAGGGCTGAGGTCAGAAGGGAGCTCTGGAGATCATCCAGTCCAACCCCACTGCTGGAGCAGGGGCACCCACAGCAGGGTGACCACCATCACCTCCAGCTGGGGTTGGAAGCTCTCCACAGCAAGGAGACTCCACAACCTCTCTGGGCAGCCTGGGCCAGGGCTCCAACACCCTCACACCTAACAAGTTCTCCCTCCTGGGTGGCAGTTGGTGCCCAGTGCCCCTTGGCTTGGCCCTGGCCACCACTCAAGCAGAGTCTGGCCTTAGCCTCTTGCCCCCAGCATTGAGCAGCTCCCCTCTGGGGCTGCTCTTCTCCAGGCTAAGCAACCCCAGGGCTCTCAGCCTTTCCTCCTCCCACAGCTGCTCCAGGCCCCTCAGCACCTTCCCAGCCTCTGCTGGCCTCTCTCCAGCAGTTCCTTGTCTCTCTTGACCTGGGGAGCCCAGAACTGGAGCCAGGACTCCAGCTGTGGCCTCCCTAGGGCAGAGGAGAGGGGGAGGAGAACCTCCCTGGACCTGCTGGTCACACACTGCTCACAGATACATGGACCTGAAATGCCTTATCCTAATGAATTCCTGCCAGAGGAGAGGTCATACCAAATAGGTTTCTGCTGCATAAACACAGAAAAACTCTTACTCCTAAGGTTTTTGATCCTAAGCTAGGGTTGATCTGCAGGAGCTCCCAAGCAGGAGGTTTAGACTGGAACAGGGTGGGTTAA
The DNA here is from genome assembly GCA_013399015.1 of Galbula dea. Lineage (NCBI taxonomy): Eukaryota > Metazoa > Chordata > Aves > Piciformes > Galbulidae > Galbula > Galbula dea. The sequence goes on from VWZX01005632.1 coordinate 39,491, forward strand.
ATCACACCCTTCTGTGGTGCACACTTGAGAGCCAGTTAATGCAGCAGTAAAGAGAAGCCAATAGAATGCAAATCCCTGAGTGTCTTGACTCTGCAGTATCTGAGCCAAGAGAGAGTCACTTCTCATTATCCTCATGGCAGGAGCTCTCCTGTCATGCAGGGAGAGATTTACAGTGGCCAGGAACCCATGTGTGATGTGTGTGTTCCTGACACCCCCCAAACAGCATCATCAGCTGCAGTTACTGATTCTTTCTTTATCAAGTAGGAAACCTGACTGGAAGAGGAACTTTCACCTGCCTCTAAAAAGACTTCTTAAGAATACAGGTGATAGGAATTTGCCCATGGATATTCAGTGGATACAACTGGCTCCTACTCAGCACTTCTTACCCTCATCCCTGAAGGCTTCTACAGCACTGGGAAGGAACATAAAGGGAATGGGATATCAGAGGAACTGGTTAGTAAGGAGGGAAGGGCACCCTTGAGGGCACCCTCAGCAACTCTGCAAAGGACACCAAGCTGAGGGCTGTAGTTGACATGCCTGAGGGATGGGATCCACCCAGAGGGACCTGGACAAGCTGGAGAAGTGGGACTCTGTGAACCTCATGAGGTTCAAGGTCCTGCACCTGGGTCAGGGTAAATCCCAATATCAATCCAGGCTGGGGGAGGAAGAGATGGAGAGCAGCCCTGGGGAGAAGGATTTGGGGGAGTTGGTGGGAGGGAAAAGCTGGCCAGGAGGTGGTGATGAGTGCTCCCAGCCCAGAAGCCAACCATCTCCTGGGCTGCAGCCCCAGCAGGGCAGGGAGGGGATTGTGCCTCTGCTCTGCTCTGGGGAGAGCTCAGCTGCAGTGCTGGGGCCAGCTGTGGAGGCCTCAGCACAGGAGAGACATGGACCTGGTGGAGCAGGGCCAGAGGAGGCCACAGAAATGATCCAAGGGCTGGAAGCTCTCTGCTGTGAGGAGAGGCTGAGAGAGTTGGGGATGTTGAGCCTGGAGAAGAGAAGGCTCCAGGCAGACCTTCTGATGGCCTTACAGGACTTTAAGGGGCCTAGAAGAAAGATGGGGACAGACCTTTTAGCAGGACCTGTTGGGACAGGACCAGGACTGATGGTTGGAAACCAGAGGAGAAGAGATTTAGCCTAGATTTGAGGAAGAAATGTTTTGCACTGAGGGTGGTGAGAGCCTGGCCCAGGCTGCCCAGAGAGGTGGGAGATGTCCCATCCCTGGCACCATCCCAGCTCAGGGTTGGTTGGGGCTGGGAGCAACCTGCTCTGGGTGCAGATGTCCCTGCTGACTGCAGGGGGTTGAACTAGATGACCATGAAAGGTCCCTTCCCACCCAAACCAGTCTGTGATTCTATGAAAACTCTCCTCCTAAGTGTGTAATCAAACTGTTATTCTGCAGCAAGTGGCACTGGATGAAGACCTCTCTGCCATCAAGTTATCACAGCAAAACCATCCAGCCATCCACACAGGCACCTCATCACCTCCTGTCATCTCACTCCTCACCATGGCTCTTCCTTCTGACCAGTTGTTCCATCTAGGAACACAAACACACTCAAACTTCTTTCCAAAGTGAGTATCTACCCAACTTACCATTCACCTCCTAGGTCATGAGACTCCTAAGACATATAGTTCAGTAGAACAAACCATGGCAGATATTCTGCATCCTCAGCTGCTGGTAAAGCAGAAACTGTCATGGACCAACCCAGCCCAAAGCCTGACTGACAAAGGGATCTCATGTGGAGTTGGCTTGGATGTTCAACCAACACCTGCCCTTTTTATCTTCTTCCTCTGAGTCCTTCTGAGCAGATCTCACAACATTTATGATGCAGCTTACTGAGGAAGCTCTTCAGATAGCAAGCTGGAGACCTAAGATCCAAGCACATCTGCACTTCCAAGGTGTTGTCCCACTCTTACAAGTGTCTGGCCAGCAGTAGCAGAAGGCTGCCACTACCATTACATCCTTCCCAGGCCTTACAGTAAAATAAAATCCTTCCAAGGGAGGACAACACAAGAGAATCACAGAACACCAGGAGCTGGAAAGGACCCCAAAAGATCATCTAGTCCAACCCCCCTGCCACAGCAGGATTCCCTACACCAGGTTACACAGAAACACATCCAGACGGGTTTGGAATCTCTCCAGAGAAGGAGACTCCTCAGCCTCTCTGGGCAGTCTGGGCCAGGGCTCTGGCACCTCAACTGGGAAAACATTTGGTCTTCTATTCACACAGAACCTCCTATGCTTCAGCTTACAGCCATTGCCCCTTGTCCTGTCACTGGGCTCCACTGAGAAGAGCCTGACCCCATCCTCCTGACACACACCCTGCACATATTTAAAAGCATAGATGAGGTCACCCCTTAGCCTCCTCTTCTCCAAGCTAAAGAGCCCCAACTCCCTCAGCCTTTCCTCATCAGGAAGATGTTCCAGCCCCTTCATCATCTTGGTGGCTCTGGGCTGGGCTCTTTCCAGCACTTCCCTATCCTTCCTCAACTGAGGGGCCCAGAACTGGGCACAAGATTCCAGATGCAGCCTCCCCAGGGTAGAGGAAAGGGGGAGAAGAACCTCTCCTGACCTACTAACCACACCCCTTCTACTACACCCCAGAATCCCACTGGCCTCCTGGCCACAAGGGCACACTGCTGCCTCATGCTCATCCTTCCATCCACCAGGACCCCCGGATCCCTTTCCCCTTCACTGCTCTCCAACAGCTCAGTCCCCAACCTATCCTGATCCACGGGCTTGGTCTTTCCCAGGTGCAAAACTCCACCCTTGCCCTTGTTGAATTCCATTCCCTGTCTCCCTGCCCAACTCCCCAGCCTCTCTCAGTCAGCAAAGCAGAAAGAGGATCACAGCTGCCCCAGCAGCACCCAGGACGCACCTGCTCATCGATCTTCCTTTGAAGCTGCACCACCTTGTTCTCCATGCCAACATTGAGCTTCCTCAGGTGCTCTACTGAGCAGGCATCGATCTTCAGGGCCTTCAGCTGCTTCCTGGCCTTCATCCTTCTGTAACAGCACTGCAGGAGGAGGGTGGCACTCCTGAGGTGGCAGAACCGCCTGCGGGCCAGCCAGCCGCGGACGTACTTCTGGAGGATGATGGCTTTCTGCTCCATGAGGACCTACAAAGCATGGGCAGAGAGGGGACAGTCAACCACCTGGTTGGGCTGCAACAGGGTAGGCAACATCTCCCATCCTGCCTTCAGAAGGACTTCTCCTCCCATCAGGAGTGTCCTGGGAGGTGCTGGCTGGAGGTAGAGGCTGTTATTTTGCATCCTCTTTCACAGAGGGGAAGGAGGACTTCCACCTCTTCTCCTGGAGGCTTTCTCCAGTCACTGCACTCAACTGATGTGGGCAGGACAATTCCAGTCCTCTTTTTGGAGCCAAGAAGTCAAAAGAGTCAAGATTTGCTTGGCCAGTGAAATGAGGAGAGAGAATCTGGGCTGGTGAGGAGAGGACTTGATGGGGACAGGGGACATCTGGCACCAAAAGAGACATGGTAGACCACCTCAGAGTAGTATCTAGATCCACCAGAGCCACAGTCAGCAGAATAAATAGCCATTAACAGACACACCAACACTTAGCAGTAAACTTACTGCCCCTTCAGCATCAGAACAGATTTTTGGTGTGTTCCACCCTCCTATCACCATAACTTCTACTGCAGAGAAACACTGTCCTGGTTGGGTTTCCCCAACCAGGTGGATAACCTTCAACTGAAATCCTTCCACTACACTTTGCAGCCAGTTCTTTGCATGATCCAATTGCTAGAAACTTCTCTCTGGTTCTGAGAAACTTCTGGTACTTCTGCACTGAGTTTCACTCCCCAAATTTACCCAGGTCTTTTCAGTAGGTGGCACTTCAATTCCTTCCTCTACAGCTAGAGATATAACCAGCATGTTGATAAAAACTTCCTTCTCTTGGTCTGTGATGCAGCACTATCAGGAAAGAAGTAGCAGGAGAACTTAAAAGATTACAGGACACATTGCTGTTAGGAGTTTGGGTTAAGTTGCATCAGCAAAGGTAACCTATCAGCTTCCCTGACTCCAAAAAGGACCTGGAGGTGCTGGAGGGTGTCCAGAGAAGGGCAAGGAAGGTGGGGAAGGGTCTAGAGCTCAAGTGTTGTGAGGAGCAGCTGAGGGAACTGGGGTTGGTTAGGCTGGAGAAGAGGAGGCTGAGGGGAGACCTTCTCACTCTCTACAACACCCAGAAAGGAGGTTGGAGCCAGGTGTGGGTTGGTCTCTTCTCCCAAGGAACAAGAGTAAACAGCCTCAAGTTGTGTCAGGTCGGGTTCAGGCTGGACATGAGGAAAAATGTCTTCCCTGAAAGGGTTGTCAGGCTGCTCAGGGCAGTGGAGGAGTCACCATCCCTGGAGGTGCTCAAAAAACATGTAGATGGTGCTGAGGGCCATGGTTTAGTGGTGACCTGGCAGTGTTGGGTTACATGTTGGACTTGCTGATCTTAAAGGTCTCTTCCAACCAAAACAACTCTATGGTTCCACAAAGATTTCCTCCCAGGGACTGGTGTGCAAAGCAAGGTCACTGCTGAATCTTGTGCCTCACCTTGGGGGGTGCAGGGTAAAGGCTGCACCTTCAGGGAGGAGCAGCCAGGGCAGCTGACCCTAAACTACCAACTAAGGATTCCATCCCACAGACCTCATCTTTGATAGAAACTGGGGAGCAGTTCCCCCTTATTAATGGTTTTAAGTTTGCTGCTTTGGCTCTGGCTCTTTCTTCTTCTTTTCCTGCCCTTGATCCTGATCCCTAAGTTCCTGCATCTGAGCAGGAGATCCAGCCCCTGAGCCTGGCTCCCATCTGCTGCTGATGCCTTCTGCTGCAGTATCTGCAGTGACATAGTTCCCATCTAGGGTGGGTTGGGATTGGGATTGGGTTTTGGACATATTTGTATAGATTTCATTTATCATTATTATCACCATTAAAGTAGCTTTAGTTCTATTTTCCAACCCACAAGTCTCTCTCTCATTCCCTTTGCCTTCCCATGGGGGGAAGAGGGGGTAACAGGAAGCATCTGTCATGGGGTTGGTGGCCCAGCCTCAACCCTCGATGTTGCCCTCCATGACAGACCTTACTGGGCTTCCTCCCACGCTGCACCCAGCATCAGCAGCAAGGCTCAGACAGAAATTCAGTTTGCCAAGGAGGTTTTGGCATCTCTAGATGTCCACAATCCCTTCCAGCATCTGAATGACTAACTCCATCTAACAGCTCCACTGACACGAGGCTGCCAAAAATCAGTTTTGCTGGCACGGCTTTAAAACAGCAACGCTTGGTGGCCACTATGGGCTCTCCAGAAATACCAAAGGTAGTCACACAACATCCAACCAGCCACAAGAAATAGAAAAGGCTCTTCCTAGTCTCTATTTCTGTACCTTCTGGCACATCCTCCTGACAAACATGCCCCGAGCAAAAGCCTGGATGGTGATGGTTGCACTGAGAACCCTCCGGTAAGCGCGCAGGATCCTCAACATTCGGTACTGCTTCTGGAAGATGATGGCAGCTCTGGTCCTCCTCAGGTGCTTAAAAAGTCTGTCAAGCACAGGAAAAAAGGTTAGCAGGAAAACTACACCTCCTCTTCTTCCTGAATAAAAAAGCCTTTGTCCAAAAGTCACTTAATGGTGTTCAGGATTATATCTCGGAACCTTGAGTTCCTCAGGGAGCAGTGGTGGGGGGGACAGTTCTCTTTTAATATCTTTATCTGAGATCTGGATAAGGAGATTGAGGGCACCCTGAGGCAAAACCAAGTTGGGTGGAACTGCTTGATGGTCAGCTTGAGGGTAGGGAGGATCTACAGAGGGATCTGGCCAGGCTGGATCCATGGGATAAGGTCAATGGGATGACATTCGACAAGGCCAAGTGCTGGCTCCTGCCCTTGGGTCACAACAAGTCCAGGAATGCTGCAAGCTTGGGGCAGAGTGGCTGGAAAGCTGCTGGGGGAAAAGGAGCTGGGGGGCTTGGTTGAGAGCAGCTGAAGCTGAGGCAGCAGAGTGCTCAGGGGGCCAAGAAGGCCACCAGCAGCCTGGCTTGGAGCAGCACTAGTGTGGGCAGCAGTGCTAGGGCAGGGATTGGCCTTCTGGGCTGGGCACTGGGAAGGCCACCCCTGGAATCCTGGGGTCAGTTTTGGGCTCCTCACTCACTCCTAGAAGGACTTTGAGGTGCTGGGGTGTGTCCAGAGAAGGGCAAGGAAGGTGGGGAAGGGTCTAGAGCACAAGGGTTGTGAGAAGCAGCTAAGGGACCTGGGGTTGTTTACTGTGGAGAAGAGGAGGCTGAGGGGAGACCTCACTCTCTGCAGCTCCCTGACAGGAGGTTGGAGCCAGGTGGGGGTTGATCTCTTCTCCCAGGGAATAAGCAATTGGACAAGAGATGGCCTCAAGTTGCACCAGGGGAGTTGTAGGTTGGACATTAGGAACAATTTCTTCCCCAAAAGGTTCTGTCAAGGCCTGGCAGTGGCTGCCCAGGGCAGTGGTGGAGTCCCCATCCCTGGAGGGATTGAAAAGCCCTGGAGCTGTGGTGCTGAGGGCCATGGTTTAGTGATGACTTGGCAGTGTTGGGTTAATGGTTGGACTTGCTGATCTTAAAGTCTCTTCCAAACAACTTGATTGTATGATCCTAAGAAAGACCAACCCTGCAGTAGGGCTACAAAAAGATCACAATCAGTTCACAATCAGAAGGGGTGTGGTTAGTAGGTCAAGAGAGGTTCTTCTCCCCCTTTCCTCTACCCTGGGGAGGCTGCATCTGGAATATTGTGTCTCAGTTCTGGGCCTCTCAGTTGAAGAAGAATAGGGAAGTGCTGGAAAGAGCCCAGCCCAGAGCCACCAAGATGATGAAGGGGCTGGAACATCTTCCTGAGGAGGAAAGGGTGAGGGAGCTGGGGCTCTTTAGCTTGGAGAAGAGGAGGCTAAGGGGTGACCTCATCTATGCTTTTAAATATGTGTGAAGGGTGTGTGTCAGGAGGATGGGGTCAGGCTCTTCTCAGTGAAGCCCAGTGACAGGACAAGGGGCAATGGCTGTAAGCTGAAGCATAGGAGGTTCCAGGTGAATAGAAGACCAAATGTTTTCCCAGTTGAGGTGCCAGAGCCCTGGCCCAGACTGCCCAGAGAGGCTGAGGAGTCTCCTTCTCTGGAGAGATTCCAAACCTGTCTGGATGAGTTCCTGTGCAACCTGGTGTAGGGAATCCTGCTGTGGCAGGGGGGCTGGACTAGATGATCTTTAGAGGTCCCTTCCAGCTCCTAACATTCTGTGATTTGGTGAGAAGCACATCAACAGAAGAGCCTTATCAGATTGGCCTATACATTTTCTTCTTCAAGGATGATGTTTCTCACTAGGACCCATTGAGTCAGAGCTTACTACAGAGAACAAGGGATGTTCACTTTCCAAGAAGAGGAAAAAGCAGTTATCAAGATCAGATCCAACCCTATGAAACCTGAACAAACAGGTGAACTCAAAAATCATGTCTAAGAAACTCTGCCCCAGGTAGTTTGGGCACATCTACTTCTAGCCTCTCCTTTACCTCCTAGGTCATCACTTGGACATCACCATGGATTCCTGTTCCTCTCCTTAGAGGGATGCTTGGCTGAAAGCAAGTCAGATCACAGAACCTAGACTGGTTTGGGTGGAAAGGGATCTTTCAAGGTCATCTAGGCCAACACCTCAGCAGTCAGCAGGGATATCTTCAACCAGAGCAGGTTGCTTACAGCCCCAATCAACCTGAGCTGGGATGGTGCCAGGGATGGGACATCTCCCACCTCTCTGGGCAGCCTGGGACAGGCTCTCACCACCCTCAGCCTGGACAATTTCTTCCTTTCTAGTCTAAATCTCCCTCTTTTAGTTTCCAACCATCAGCTCTTGTCCTGTCCCCATATGCCCTGCTAAAAAGTCTGCCCCATCTTCTTTCTAGGCCACCCACCTGAGGAAGCTTGAAGTTCCCTCCCCTGGAGAGTTAACCACTGAGCTCTGTGTTTCAACTAACCCCATTGCCAGTGATCTGGAATGATTCTTCTCACCACCAAGGACCCAGTAAATCAATTCTGAGACCTCTTTGGATACTAAGGAAGGTGCAAACCTGCAGAAGGAGAGCCAGAGGCCAACTAGCCAAGTGCTCAGTGCTTGATCCAAAAGCCTTTTGCCAAAGGTCCCAGAAAAATATTAGCTCTCTGAAACACTTCCACCTAGATACCTCAGAGCACTTTAGACATCTGATTATAACCTAGGTGCCTAGGCTGTAATCCTTGCTCAGCACCTGAAAGTTAAAGCAGTAGACATAGGAAATCAAAGTGTTTGGGTCTCTTGCCCCCAAATAAAGGTGGAGAGAGAAGCCACCAATGAGTCTTGACTTCAGGACTGAAACTTCCACCCTGGTGGAAGCAATGTGCACAGTGTGGCTCAGGACTGAAAGGCAACACCCCATGAAGAGCATTCTCAGTGTTGCCCACCTCCCAAGCTTCATGTCAGCCAGACTGAGAAGACAAGAGAATCATCACGGTTGGAAGAGACCCCTAAGAGCATCAAGTCCAACCACCAACCTATCCCCACCATGCCACTAAAACCCAGCCCCTAAGCACAACATCTACCTTGTTTTTTGAAACACCAAGTGTTCCAAAGTGGCCCAAAAGTCATTTCCCACTTGACCTCCAAAGCCCAGCCCTTCCTCAGAGGGCTTCCTACGACCAACCTCCTCGCCAGGTGCCCACGCCAGTAGCATTGGATGATGATGGCAGTTTGCCTCAGCCTTTGGTACTTGACCTTCTGCAGCCAGCCCCTCACTGTCTTCTGGATCATGATTGTGGCAGCTCTGAACTTCTCTGCTCTCAGCTTCTCCAGATAGGCCACTTGGCCTGAACGGAAGAAGATCTTGGAACGTCCAAACTGGAACATGTCTGGGTCCTTTTCAGGAGGAGAAAGGGAATTCCAGTTAATTAAGAAAGGAAACTCCAGTTAATTAAGGCAAACAATGACTTGTTTCCTTTGTTTTACTTCCCAATCTAAGCTGCTTCATAACCTACAGAGTGGAAAAACAACCTGACTTGGAAGCAGATTTCTCATCTGCCCTTAATGGGATGATGAAGATATCGTTAGGCTCCAAACTTCTTGAGCATCTTTCTACCCCTGCAGGGATGCAGCACTAGGCCTCATTCTTAAATTCCATCTGTTTACAGAAATAGGGAAGGGGTTTGGGGGTTGGGGTTGCTTTTGGGGTTGCTTTTCTTGCAGTTCCATAGAGCAGTGCAACCCCAGAGGAGGTCAAGAGAAGAAGTCTTTCTCAAGAAGGTGAAGGACTTCCATCTACAAAGCCCTGCAGATAAGGGAAACACTTGGTGTGGAAGAATGGCCTTGGTAGAGGAATCCACTTGAGGAAATGCCTCAAAATTCCATGAGGAAAATAGAGATCACAGATTAAAAGCTGGTTAAGGTGCTGTGCAGATTCTGGGCTGCTCACAGCAAGCCAACAGGAAGACACCTTTCATAGAATCACAGACTGCTTTGGGTTTGGGTTGGAAAAGACCTTTCAAGGCCATCTAGTCCAACCCCCCTGCAGTCAGCAGGGACATCTGCACCCAGAGCAGGTTGCTCCCAGCCCCTAACAACCTGACCTGGGATGGTTCCAGGGATGGGACATCTCCCACCTTCCTGGGTAAGCTGGGACAGGCTCTCACCACCCTCAGAGCAAAACATTTCTTCCTCAAACCCAGTCTAAATCTCTCCTCCTCTGGTTTCCAACCATCAGTCCTGGTCCTGTCCCAACAGGTCCTGCTAAAAGGTCTGTCCCCATCTTTCTCCAAGGCCCCTTAAAGTCCTGGAAGGCTGCAAGAAGGTCTGCCTGGAGCCTTCTCTTCTCCAGGCTCAACAACCCCAACTCTCTCAGCCTGTCCTCACAGCAGAGGGCTTCCAGACAGAGCTCTGATCATTTTTGTGGCCCTCAACAGTATGATGGCATGAAATGGTATGTTCAGTTGACTGCACCCAAGAGATCTCATGTCACACTTGCTCCTGCTCCTTCCTTGCATGCCTATCTCCTTTTGGAACAAGTCTCAGGCTGTCTAGGCTGAAGAAGCACCTGCATGAGCAGCAGGTGGAAGTAGGAGCAGGAAGAGCAACAGAGATCATAGCAAAGCCAAGAAGCTTCTGTGCTATGAAAAACCCTTGCCTAAGATTGAGTCCCAGCTCACCTTAATGAGGTCTTCCAGCAGGATCTGACAGATCTGCTTCTTGTCTTTCATGGAGAGGTCTCTCTTCTTCATGAGAACACTGTATCTGTTGAAAAAATCATTGTAGGACCACCTGAAAGCAAAGCAGAGAGAGGATTAGTCACCATGCTGGACATGGTTTCCTTAAGATGAAGCATAAGGAGTCCCAGAGATGAGTCAAAACATCAAAAGTCATCTCCTACCCTCAGCAAGGAGGACTGGAAGGGTCCTCAAGGACCATCCAGACCATGCTTTGGTCTAGACAAGATGGCCCAGTTGAAACTTAGAAGTGTCCAACATCACAGAACCACAGAATGTTAGGGGTTGAAAGGAAGGGCTTGAGATTATCTAGTCCAACCTTCTGGCTAAAGCAGGGTCACTGAGAGCAGGAGCATCTGGAGGGTGGGAGAATGGTCTTTTGGGACCAAAGTCACCTGCAAGAAGTGAGGTCACCACAAAGGTGGCCCCCAGCCTCAGGCCTCTGCAGCCACTGCATGACCTGATCAGTGGATCTCTAGCCTGAACAGATCATGGATCACTTTGTTTGGACTCCTCCAGAGGTGCTTCCCAACTTGCTGCATTATTCCAGGCAAATGCAACAAGAAGGTTCCCTTGGGGATATCTTAGTTCTGTAGAGAGCACAGACCTCCTGATTTGGCCAAAAACTGACAAAAGCAGTTTTGAGAAGATAATAGAGGAGAAATGTCAAGGGTGGAGGCTGGGCTGACCACCAGCCCAATGACAGATGCTCCCTGGTACCCCACTTTTCCCTACACCATGGGAAGGGAAAGGGGATGAGAGAGAGAGAGAGACTTGTGGATTGGGAAAGAAAACTAAAACTACTTTAATAGTGATAATAATGATAAATGAAGTATCTACAAATATGTACAGAACCCAATCCTGAACCCAACCCCCCCCCCTTGATGGGAACTATGTCACTGCAGATGCTGCAGCAGATGGGAGCCAGGCTCAGGGGCTGGATCCTGCTGCTGGATGCAGGAGCCTAGGGATCAGGATCAAGGGCAGGAGAAGAAGATAAAAGAGCCAGAGCCAANGCCAAACAGAAACTCCTCCTTATTTTGCTTTTCAGAGATGACTTGGGATCAACTCATGAACAGGCTGTGGCTGAGACCCTTAAAACAAACACAGAATCTTTGGCCTCTGAGAAGACAAAGCACCCCCTTGGCCCACACCTGCCTCTCACCAGCAGTGAATGTTCCAAATCCACCACACTAATGGAAAGCATTAGAGCAGTGTCTGACTGCTAGGTAATATCATCTCCTGCCACCAATGTTAGATGTTGAGGCTCCAGCCTGGATCCTGAATTTCCTTCAGTCTCTGCCAAGTTTCAGCTTTCTCCAGATTAACAGGGTGAGTTATGGACCTCTCAGAAGATGATGGTTTCATTAAATCACTAGGCCTGTCCACAGGTCTCAAGTGTGGACATCAGCATTTCCAAAGAAACAGGCACAATAAACCTTCAAGGAGGAGAGAGAACTGCAGAGACTTTGGTCCTTGCCCTCACTCAGTGAAACCACAGAATCATGGAAGTGTTTTCTTTGGAAGGGACCTTTAAGATCAGCAAGTCCAACCATTAACCCAAGCCAGGACATCTAGACACCCTCCAGCACCTCCAGGTCCTTCTGGGAGTGAGTGAGGAGCCCAAAACTGACCCCAGGATTCCAGCTGTGGCCTCCCCAGTGCCCAGCCCAGGAGGACAAGCCCTGCCCTAGCCCTGCTGCTCCAAGCCAGGCTGCTGGTGGCCTCCTTGCCCACCTGGGCACTCTGCTGCCTCAGCTTCAGCTGCTGTCAACCAACCCCCCTAGGTCCTTTCCCCCAGCAGCTTTCCAGCCACTCTGCCCCAAGCTTGCAGCATTCCTGGGCTTGTTGTAACCCAAGTACAGGACCCAGCACTTGGCCTTGTAGAACCTCATCCCATTGGCCTTGGCCCATGGATCCTGCCTGGCCAGATCCCTCTAGAGCCTCCCTACCCTCAAGCTAAACAACACTTCCACTCAGTAGCTGTCATCTGCAAGCTTCCTAAGGATGCCCTTGATCCCCTTGTCAAGATCACCAATCAAGTCACCATCTGACAGCCTGGTCCTCACCCAGATGGGTGTTCCATCAACCAAGATGAGAAGACAGACAGAAACATCTCCTTCTCCACCCAGTGGCCCCATGCATGCCTTCAGATTTGTGTTCCACCCCATTCTTCCTCTTTTTCTCCTTGGGAGGCAGAAGAGAGGCAAAAATCAACTGCCAATGACTGGAGCAGTGCTTGTGCTGGGTCCTCAAGACTTGGCCAGCTTGCAGTGGTGGGACTGGGTGAGGCATCACACCCTCTGACTCTGCAAAAGACTTCATCTCTCCTGAAACTGCCTGCAGGCTGGGAGCTGGGATATTTAATAAGGGAGAAATACCAGGAAGAGAGGACATATTTCAAACTCCATGGCTGACAGTTCCCCATTAGTGCAGAAGAGGCAGCAGGGGAGGGGAAAGTAATTGGATTAAAAGCAATACTCTAATTAAAGGAGCAGAGGAGAAGAAAATGGAGAAGGAGGAGAGACAAAGGACTGGGAAGTGTCATGCATGACCTGCATGGACACACTGCACCCAGGACACCACTTCAGAGAATCATGATGGTGGGAGAAGCCCTCTGAGATCATCCAGTCCAACCAGCCACCCAGCACTGCCATGCTCACCCCTAAACCATGGCCCTCAGCACCACAGCTCCAGGGCTTTTCAACCCCTCCAGGGATGATGTCTCTGCTCCTAGCAGGGGAGTTGGCCTAGATGACCTCTCTTGCAACTCTTAACCTATGATTCTGTGGTGACTCCACCATCTCCCCATCGACATGGGGCAGCCCTGGGGACAGCCAGCCACCCAAATAACCCACAAGTATTGGATTATCACTACAAATAGAAGATACCTCCTCTGGGGAGCTCTCTATGGAGCAAGGCAGAGCAAAACTGAACACCAAAATGAGACTAGGAGCTGTTTAATATCTTTGTTAATGATCTGGAAAGCTGCTGGGG